>OZ014519.1:279562890-279932890 GCA_963966055.1 Lathyrus aphaca | reverse complement strand
CGATTATTTTCGACGCAAGACGCTCGTATTATTGGGCGAGATAAACTATACATAGTCTTTAGTGCATTTCAACTCCTAAACCCTTTCATCGGCGAAAGATAATAAAATCAACAACCATTACCCTTAGTAGGCCGAACTACGAGGCTCTGACTTTCCCATTGCACACGGGAGTACGTAGGCACGAGGATCTCAATCCTTGCCGAGCACCTAGGTTCAATCTAACTTATAATTCAACTCATTTCCCTCTAGCAAGCAATTCGTTTAAGCATAGACATCCTTTCGCACATGATAACTTAGATGGTTCCAATCGAGTACGATGGATGTATGGGGTGCTAATACCTTCCGCCTGCATAACCGACTCCCGAACCCACGCAATGGTTTCGTTGACCTTTGTCCTTATCTCTTTTCTTCCCGGGTTGTATCTATATCTTCCCTTTCCCTCCTCGGGAATAAATAGAATTAGGTGGCGACTCTTCAGTCCGTCTGGCGCGCGGCTCCCGTCCTTTCGGATCGCGTGAGGTCGTATTTTTCGGGGTACGACAGCTGGCGACTCTGCTGGGGACTGGTTCACCCCTATGCGAGTCGAGCCTAGTCTAGGTTTCCACACTTGTTTGGATGTTTGCTTTTATGCCTTGCTTGTTTATCGCTTTCTTTATTGCATTCCATCTTATATATCTTGTGGCTCCTTGGTACTATAATTTGGATCGATACTTTGCAAGAGAAACTTGAGGGAAAAGCTATATACCCGGGCTTGCGAGTACAAACATAAGTTAGCGAGATTGTGTAGTATGGGCTCCCGAGAGAACCACTCTCGTGGGTTGTCGATACGAAAATCTCACTTGGAGTAGATTCTGATGAGAATACTGACAACCGTCAAGTCCTTGACGTGTGTGCTCAGTTGCTTTCATTAGGGTCATCAACTCTGAGGACCTTTAGAACCTTTTTGTTAAAACATCGGTTGATGGTTGCATAGTATTGGGCACCAAGGTTCGCCTTCGCGTGGCTCGATATGAAAACCTCACTTGGAATAGACTTACTCAATGGAGTTGATTGACTGTCGAGAATGTATGAAATTGACACGTGTATCAAACAGTTGAGAAAGTTCCATAACTCCAGGACTTTGTTTTAAACCTTGTGTCGATGATCACGTAGTATGGACTCCCGAGAAAATTTGAACTCGTGGGTTGTCGATACGAAGATCTCACCCAAAATAGATTCATATGGCGGAGTCAATCAACCGTCATGCTTATGTCGCGTGTGGTGAACAACCATATGAATTGATAACTTTGGGATCCCCAAAACTTTAGAGTCTACCCAGTGAGTTCCTGATCAGAGTATCCTCCATCTGTACCTTGGACTCGTGAGACCTTGATCTTGTGATCCTGGATTCTGACATTGCATATCATTTCATTTGCATTATTTGTTCGTGTTGCATTTCATTCCAAAAAGTCGTAACTCATTTCATTTCTCCTCCATCTTCAGTAAATCAAGTTGGTTTCCCGACGCCCGTATCGTGCTAGACGCCCATACTTAACTAGAGCCAACACTAGAAGACTGATGGACGTGATTCAAGAAGAGAAAGCTGCTATGAGGTAGCAGATTGACTCGGTCAAGAGCAAGATTGACCATATTTATGAGACTTTGCAAGCTTTGGCAAGAATGGAAGAACGTCGCGAAGTTGCTGCCGCAATGAACAATGCTCAAGTGCAAGGATCTACCTCACGAGCAATGCCGTCAGTTCCCGTTCCAAATCCTTTGGTCTACGGTTTATCTCCAAGCTTCACTCCTGTTGTTGAAGAGGTCACTTCCCAACCAATACCTGCTTCTGGCGTTATTGTTGGTGTTATTCCTCAAACTCAACCTTTTCCAACTCAAGTCTAATTTCCTCAAGCTGAAGTGAATCATCAAGTTGAGTATGAGATGCATACTGCTGTTCCAATCACCAAGCCTCATGCTGTTCAAGAATCTGAAGCTATGAAGATGTGTCACGAGTTAGCTGAAAAACTCTGAATCATGGAAGGACACAACTCAACTTCTCTGAGTGCCTCAGACATGTGCTTAGTTCCAGATATTGTGATCCCTGCTAAGTTCAAACTTCCAGAATTCGAGAAATACAAAGGCCTCAGCTGTCCTGAGCTTCATTTGAGGATGTACTGTAGAAAAATGGCCGCTCATGCCAAAGATGATAAGCTTATGATCCATTGCTTCCAAGACAGCCTGTCTGGAGCGTCTCTAGAATGGTATATGCAACTTGAGCGCAACAATGTGCGTACTTGGCTTGATCTATCTGATGCATTCAAAAAGCAGTACAAGTACAACACTGACATTGCTCCTAACCGTACTCAACTTCAGAGTATGTCTCAAAAGGAGAGCGAATCCTTCAAAGAGTACGCCCAACGCTGGAGGGAGTTAGCTGCCAAAGTGCATCCGCCATTGGTTGACCATGAATTGATCGATATCTTTATGGGTACCCTACAAGGGCAATACTACGAGAAGCTGATCAGCAGTGTATCTTCTGGATTTTCGGACATGGTGATGGTAGGAGAAAGAATTGAAGAAGGTCTGAAAAGTGGAAAGATTCAAGGAGGTTCTAGCAGCCAATCTGGAACCAAGAAGCCTTTCAGCGAGTGTAAACACCCCAAATTTGCCCTCACCCATTCACATCATGGCTTGTGATCATTTCTTATGCATAAGTTTAAATCATAGCATCTCATGCCACATTTTTGATTCACTGCATAGATTCTAAGTCATCTGCACCTAGGGTTTGTGATCTGAGCAATCCAAGAGCTTCTTGAGCCACTCCAAAGGCCATCAATCACTTCAAAGGGGTCCATGTATGTTCAAGTATCATATTACATCCTCTCAAAGTCAAGAATGCCAAAGAATCACAAGAACTGGGATTGGTATGGAAGCAGAGCCAGGCTTGACTGCACAGATGACCTAAAATTAGGGTTTTGGTTTCAGAGGCCATAACTCCAAATTTTTTGGTCATTCTTGTTTCTATTGGTCTCTATATGGTGTAGGTAGTATGCATATCAATTTCCATGAAGAAATTCCATGGGGAAGTCATCTGATTAAGAGTTGACTTTTCAAGTAAGTCAGTGCAAAATCAGGGCATCTGAGGTCCCTAATGACCCAACCAAAGGGTGTTCTTCATCATTTTGATTGTATATGATCTTTATTTGATCATGGGAGACATTGGAAGTTCACAAAATTGGAGAATTACAAGTCTTTTGCAAAGTTGACTTTTTGGGCAAGTTTGACTTTTAATGAAAATGTCATTTTAGGCAACTTTTTCAACCCTTACTTTTTGATTCAAGGAAGCTTCAAATGTAAAAACTTTGGTCATGAAAGTTGTAGAATAGATCTTTCCCTTTTCAAAAAGTACAAGAACATGACCTAATTCATTTTGGATCAAAAGATATGGCTCATCAAAGTTGGCAAAAATCACTAAATTTCAAGTCATGCATCAAAGAGGCAAAGTTGCAAATTCACTTCTCAAGGCCAATTAAGTCATCAAATGGGCTTCTAATCTACACAACATGATCACACAACATCTAAAGTTCAGAATGCACCCAAGGAATCACATGTTTCATGGCCCATGGATCAAGTTTCTTTCATAAGAACCAAAGTGAACCAAGTTGCAAAAGTCATCATAGCTCCTCACCCACTTGCTGGCTAGTTTGCTGAACCACCCTAGCCCTTTTCCCTCATCATGCTGTGCAGCACACCCTCCTTGTACTAGGCTAGCAAGTTGCCCATGCTTCTCTTACACAAAGTGGACATTTTAGCAAAAGCACCCATATCAATCAATAAAGGACATGTCACTTCATCTGACCAATAACATTTGTTTATACAAAGAAAATGCAAGCCAAACACCACAATAAGCAAGCCTGAAACCAGCCACAAGACAACATTCTCATCTTCACCCTCCAAAGCAAAAGCATTCGAAACTCATCATACATGCCATAAACTCATAAACAAACTTCATAAATCTTCTCACCATGCTTCACTGAACACAAAGCACCTCTCAAAACAGCCTGAAAGCCTTAGAATCACAAACACGATTCTCACTTGACCTTGAACAGAACTGCTGCAAACTTCCAATCCAGTCATCACAAACTCTTTCTAAGCATCAAGACTTCATCAGGGGCCTAGAAGGAGTAGATTGCACAAAGAGAAGAGGTCAGAAAGTTGCAAACTGAAGAGCTTCAAACTCAGGTAGCTTCATGAACATTTTTTCCAGAAATGGATTTTTAAGTTTCTAAGTTGTTCTTCATGTCTTGCTGATCACTCTGATGTTCTTGGTTTTGAAAATAGTTGAGAAATAAGCATTTAATCTTACTCTGAAACTTTTCTGACCTAAAAATGTTTGCTTTCGATTCATGCGATTGATGAAAGATAAATGAGTTTTGAGTTAGGGTTTTGATTCAGGGGGGTGTGGGGATGATTTATGTTCTTTTAGATTTCATTTTAGTGAAGTTTTGAGGGTTTTGGAAATTTTCAGGTGGGGTTCCCACCGGAGAAGACGACCGGAGGTCTTCTCCGGCCACCTGAAAATGATTAGGGTTTAATCCTGTCATTAATGAGAGTTTGAATTGTGAGCGTTGGATGAGTTGACTTGGTCCATTCCCGCGCGTGTTCAAGGGCCCAAATTCGTTCACTTAGCCCTAATCCATGTTTATTAAATTAATTAAGTTTAATTAGTTTAATTAAATCAGAGTCCATCCTGGCCATTAAAAGACGCGCCAAGTCAACAGCCTCCTCCCAACTTTGAATCTGATGCGTTGGATGTGATTACTTCTCATTTTTATTAGTTTTTATTTCAATTTTTCTCATTTAATTTGTTCATTTATTTTAAAATAGCAAAAATTATTCAAAAATTCTGAAATTTTTTATACACACTTTTATTTAATTACAGAAACCAAAAGCATTTTTATTTTTATTTTTTGCATTCAAAAAATATTAATATTTAAAAGTTTATTTTTAATTAATTAATGAGAATTAATTAATTAAAAATACTTTTAGTTATTTAAAAATCACCAAAAAATTCATGAAACATTTAAAAACATTTAGAAACATTGTCCAACCCTCAAACCAAATTTCCTTTTTGGTCTTGATGCATTTTGAGAATTTTCCATGGAATTAATTCATTTTCAAAGCATTATTTTGACCCAAACTTCCAAAAATCATTTCTGCCTAACCCTTGAGAGTTGGACCTTGATTATTTTTGCATTGCATTTTGTTTAGCATGTAGTTTGTGAGATTAAATGGGCATGATTTGATCTTTCATTTTCCATTTGTTTGACATTTCTCTTGTTAAGGAACCCTAAAACCCTAGAAAACTTAGGAAAATCACAACTTTTATTAGGTTAAGAGTTGGAACCTCTCCTTTGGGCAGTGAGTTAGATTAGGTTTAGGGATCCTTTGAATGCATTTTCAAATTTTTATCTTGATGTTTGCTTCTGATTTTGGTTTTTGTTTGATGCATTGATCATAAACCCTAATTTGGGCTTCCATATGCATCCATCTTGCATTTGCTTGCATACCTTGACTTGCCATAGCATTTTGTGTATCCTTTTGATTCATTTGACATCTTAAGACATATTGAAAGCATGTTTGATCATTGCATCTTGCATTTTCCATGTTGTATGTCATTTGCATTCCATAACTTTTCATGTATGTTTATGGTTCTAAACTTGCTTCTCTTGCATCCATTTGTTCATATGATCATCCTCATGCTTTGTTTCATGTTTGCATCATCTCATAGCATCATTAACATCATGTATGTGCTTCTGGTTTTGATTTGCATCATGTCATTTCATCTCATCTTGCATTGCATTGCATTTCTTTCACTAACTTTTCAGGTGGTAAGTCACTTTGAGAAGTGAATTTGCCTTCACTTATCATAACTTCTTTTCATCTCTCTTATGCATCATTGCTGCATTTTATCTTGTTTTTGAGATTGAGCTTGCTCATTCTTCTTCTTCTTACTTTCTTTCCTCAAGTGACTTGACTTCTTGAATGAAGCAAGTTACTTTGCTTCTCCTTGCTCCATTCATCTGTTTCCTGGTGGTTCCATTGAAGATGTCTCTTAAACCTCACAAACCTTAGGAACAACCAAGCATGACAATGATTAGGGTTTTGATTAGTCCCCCACTTAGTTTTTACCTTTGTGTCCCATTGATTCTTCTCTTCTCACCTCATAATCAGGGACTAAACCCTAAAGGCTTTAAGGCTTTGTGATTAAGCTTATGCCTGCATCCTTCTATTAGGATGGAGTGTATAACTTTAATCCTAAGTGTTAAACCCTTAATGTGTTTAAATCCCTTAATCAATTCACTTAATAATCATCAAGACATCACACTTGTAACTTGGGCCTTGCATTAGGGTTCTAATTCCTCCTTAATTGGTTAAGAAGGACTAACCCTAGTGTTAATGGACAAGTCCCCCTCAAGTTGTCTTACAAACCCTAAAAATCACTTCATCATCATATCATTAAATAAAATCCACTTAATCAAAGGCTTGTTTTGTCATGAGTTTAATCCCTAATCATGGATTAAGTTGAGGAGCTTTCCTCAGCTTAAACATTCTCATCTATTATCCTTCTATTAGGATGGTGTAATGTGTCTGTTTAATCTTTGATTATGGCTTAACCTCATTACTTAACACTAAACAAAAAACCACAAAAACATCTAAATAATCACAAGTAGGTTAATGATCTTAATCCTGCATTAAAGGTGATTAAGTGTGAGAAGCTGACTTCACACTTAAGGTATTCTCATTACCCCTAATCAGAGGGAAGATGTGATGAGTTTACTAAATCCATTGGTTCAGGCTTAAGCTCATTAATCTATGACAAACTTTCAAAAGCAATAAAAGACTGAAAACTCAAAAACAAACAATAATCGTCTCTTTCGGGATTCTTTTCTCATCTCATTCACTCATAAACGAGAACTTGCTTCTTCCGTCTAATGCAAGACAGTTTGCACCTGAGCCAGACAGGTCATACACTTGAGCATAGACAAGTGAGCAGTTCACAAGTCAATTCATCTTTCAGTCTCTTTGGGTCGAACTACGGTGTTCTGACTTCCTCATTGCACGAGAGGATACGTAGGCATAACTTAACAGTTATCGAACAAAAGTCTCCGTATATTCCCCCTCTTTCCAGCATTATTCTCTTAGCCTCATGATCTTGGGCATCTTATTCCTTTTCTTACACTGACACTGTACATTTATACACTTCACACTTCTTTTGCACTGACACCTGTACATCCTTTTTTCCAGCTCCTTTATACACAGATTACACTGACATTACCCCTTTGAAACACAAATCTTTTAAGCGTGGATCCCGTCGAGTACGACGGACAATCTGGGTGCTAATACCTTCCCAGGTTGTAACCAACCCCCTTTCTCAGTCTCTCTGGTTCGCAACCGTCTTATCCATATCTTTTCTTAGTTTTATGCAGCATTACCTTTCCCTCGGGATAAAAATGCCTAGCTGGCGACTCTTTCATCCTCTTGAGTTCACTCCTGTGTGTTCTCATATCTCCTCCTCTCACCGACCGTTCGTGTCTGTACCCTATTTGACCAGGCGTCATTTGGTGGGAGCGACAGCTTGGCGACTCTACTGGGGACCCTTATACTGTAACCAGGGCTTCTAGTTCTTTTTGTGGGTTCCTCCTAGCGCTTGATTGATTTGTGTTTGCTGGGGTGTTATGTGTTATTTGTGCTTGTATTTGTATTTATTTTTGCTTTATGTACAGTTGTTTTATTGCTTTCTTTATAGCTTTATATACATCATATTATCATACTGTGCTGGCTGGATCTGTTTGTTGCTTTGGTGGGTGGGTGTTCTATTGAGAGTTGAGGTCCTATACCTGGGACCTGAGTGACACCTAGGCTAGAGTGGTTCATGTTCTTTCCCATTCCATTTCGGTCTGGTGCGGGAATATGAAGCACGGTTCAGATATGGGTTTCTTCTTGAGAACTCTGTGCTACAGATCTCCTGTAGTGCTAGGGCTATCTGGGAAGCCTGCTAAGTCTGGATGACCTTTAGTATTGACCTTCAGAAACTGAGGTGAATTAGAGGAGGATCTTTTATGGTTATTGTAAACACTGTACCTCTGGGTTAGAAGTGTTTACACTTCTCATAACTGATCCAAGTCTGAGGATCCTTGTTTTAGAACATCACCTGTGAGGGGGTTGGGTTGTTTACAGGTTTGCAGGTACCCTTGACCTCAGCATACCCTGTTACTTTGTCTTGATTAAGAGTACTCCATTTTGGAACAGTTCTTGTGATTTTTAACCCTGGACATGTGACTCTTTATTTGAGTCCCCCACCTTGGTTATTGGACTTTTGAACCTCCATCTGGATTTCTTGAACACATGGACTTATATCAGAGCAATTGATCAGACCCAGCTCAGTCACAAACCCTTGCATATCATTTGCATACATCCTCATTGCATCATTTTAGCATCAGGAAGATTCAGACCCTGATTACTCCAGACCATATACCACTTTTCAGAGAACATTATGGAGGAATCCTTGATGTGGTTATAGATTTGGACCCTTCACAGAGGAGTTTGATTCATACTTGCTTGCAGTTCTATGATCCCCCTCTGAGGTGCTTCACCTTCCAGAATTTTCAGTTGGGACCCTTGTTGGAAGAGTATTCCTCACTGATTGGTGTACCTATCAGGGGTGGAGTCCCCTTCAACCCTGAGATGGCTTTCCCTAGCAGTGAAGAAGTAGCAAAGGCCTTGTATCTGGAACCAGTTCTGATTGGGCAGAATATGACCACCAAAGCAGGAATCCCTGGTCTACATCTGGATTTCTTGATCTCTCAGGCTATTCTGAAGGCCTCCATGGGGGAGTGGAAGGCAGTCTGTGCATTATTGGCCCTTGGCATATATGGGGTCATACTTTTTGCAGATGAGCCTAGGTTTGTTAGCAAGAATGCAATCCATCTTTTCATCCTGAAAAACCCAGTACCCACCTTATTGGGAGATCTTTACTACTCTGTTCATCAAAGGAATGAAAAGAAAAGGGGAAGATTAGTGAGATGTTGTGCTCCCTTGTTCCATACTTGGGTGCTCAAACATTTGCCAAAGACTGATGCATTCTTGAACCCTCACCAGCAAAGGAATTGGGCTAGGAGGCTTGTTGCTCTGACCTCAGATGATATCAGGTGGTGCACCCAGAGCACCAAGGGCAGAGACATCATTACTAGTTGTGGGCAATTTCCCAATGTGCCTCTGATAGGAGTGAAGGGTTGCATCAACTATAACCCTCTGCTATTCAAAAGACAACTGGGCTATGCATTAGTCCACCCTCCTCGGGCACAGGATCTGACTGAGACCCTTTACTGTGAGAACAAGCCTAATCTGGCTATTGTCAAGCAGGCATCCTGGGCCTGGGACAATGTGCAGACTAAGGGGGTAACCATTCTTGGGAGATGCAATAATGTGGCCTCGGCCCAGTACTATGAGTGGTCTCATGCCAGGGCTCAAGTTTCTGGGATGCCCTTCACTATTGAAGATGTGCCTGGACCCTCCACAGCACCACCTCCAGCAACTGTCAGCTTAGAGGAGTTTGAGAAATTGAAGGAGAGAAATGAGAATCTGACTCAGGCTCTGCAGAAGACCCTCTGGGAGAGGAGTGATGGTCGTCTGGACATTGAGAGGTTAGAAAAGCTAAAGGTGGAGCATCTAGCTAGAATTGAGAAGTCTGAGGATTACATTAAGAAGTCTAGGGCTGGAGAACAGATCTTGAAGAATGCCTGCAAAGAGGCCCAATTCCAGAGGGCTAGGACTGATTTGTATCTGAAGGAGAGTCAGGCAAGGTGGGTCAAGATCACCGAAGCCCGTACTCAGGAGGATAAGAGGACTCATGATAAGATTGAGCAGCTGGAAGCTAGTGCAAAAGAGCAACAGGAAGCCCTGGCAGCAGCCCAGAGAGAGATCTCAGAATTGAAGATTAGAGCTGGTGTAAAGAGGTCAAAGGACCAGAGTCAACACAAGAGGCTAACTGCAGCTGTTACTACCAGGAATCTCCTTATCATGAATCTCACAGAGCATCCAGCTGATCCTGTGACTGAAGCACTTCTCAAGGAAGTTCAGGAGGATGAGTTTGGTCTCGGTGTTTGACTTTTGCTTGTTGTTGCTTTCATTTTATGTACTTTTCTTTATGTTGTATTTTTTTGACCCCTCAGAGGGCATGCATTGTAAACAAACTATGTACCATTTACTTTTGTAATATATGTGTGGGTTTGTTCATCTGAATTCTTCAAGCAACATCACAAGCACCTTCTTCAAGGGTCTGGAAAGGTCAAAACCAAGTGCCAAGCCGGATACCTTGGAAACAAATAAGCATACTGCATTGCATACTAACCTTTTGTTTTGTTTTGTAGGTTTTTGTTTTATTGTTACTAACTCTGTTGTGACTTCAGGAACTATTGCTCGACGTCGGGTTTTCCACTCAACCGTCCACACAGATATCCCACCCGCAACAATCTTCCGGGCATACAAATGGACCAAGTACAGCAGGACCTTACAGAGGTCAGGAATCAAATGGCCAACGAGAGGTTGGAAATGAGGAATCAGATGACACAATTTATGGAGGTGATGAATAATATGGCTCAAAGCCAAGAGAGGTTAAGAGCACTGGTAGAGGGGAGGAATCAGGAAGACCCTCATCCAGGGACTGCTGGGACAAGCAACAATGAGAGAGTCCAACCTCATGTTAATCCCCCAGTCTATGGACCCCACCTGCATCCAGAAATCAACATCCCTGTTAATGTGCAAGGGACTGCCACTGCAGGTAGAGTACTACAAGAAGACCCCCAGGAAGATCAGTTCACAGTGATGGGAGCTGGGGAGGAAGCCTATGACAGAAGGCTAGATGAGATTGCTGAGAAACTGAGATCCCTGGAGTCCCAGAATTCTTTGGGCTTTGATGTTATGGACATGGGCCTAGTGGACGGGGTCAGGATTCCCCACAAATTTAAACCACCATGCTTTGAGAAGTATAACGGGACTTCCTATCCCCGGACCCATTTACAATCCTTTCTGGGGAGGCTGAAGGCCTATACCATGGACGAAAAGCTATGGATGTTTTATTTTGAAGATAGCTTAACCGGAGCTTCAAGAGAATGGTACTCTCATCTGACCAGAGCAACCATTAGATGCTGGAAAGACTTGGCTGAGGCCTTTATCAGACAGTATCAGTACAACTTGGATATGGCTCCCAACAGGACCCTCCTGATGGGAATGTCACAATCATCCAGGGAAAGCTTCCGGGAGTACGCTCAGAGATGGAGACAGCTCGCTGCTGCTGTCCAGCCACCCATGTCAGAGAGGGAGATGGTTGATATGTTTATGAACACCCTCCAAGGAACATACATTGACAGGCTGGCTGCCTTTTCTTCCACTAGCTTTGCTGATGTAGTCATAGCCGGGGAAAGAATTGAGAGCCTATTAAAAATGGGTAAGATTTCTGACAACGGTGCTAGCTCATCCAGCAACCCAAGAAAGCCTTTTGTAGGCCCAAGAAGAACTGGTGAAACCAATGCTATCCATGCCAACAGAGGCAGACCCCAATATGTTCATAGGTCTGTGGCAGCAGTCACCATTCCCGCTCCAATTCATCCTCAACCAGCTTATCAACCACAGCAACAAAGTTACCAGCAACAAACTCAGTATCCTCCTCAGAGAAATTATAACAACAGTAACGCCAACAACAACAATCAGCAAAGACCATTTCAGCAGAGACCCTCTCAGGCCAATAGGGTGATCGATCCGATCCCTATGCCCTATGCCACATTACTGCCACAACTCCTGAAACTCAACCTGGTTGAGCTAAGGACATTGGCACCTCCAGATCCTGCCAATCTACCCAGAAATTATGACGCCAGCACCAGATGTGCTTTTCACTCAAATGCACCTGGCCATAGTACGGAGAAGTGCAGAGCCTTGCACATGAAGGTACAAGACCTGGTAGATTCCAAAGCTCTAAACTTCGCACCACCACAAAATGTTAACAAGAACCCTATGCCACACCATGGCGGTCCCATAATCAACGCTATTGAAGAAGACAAACCGTCTTACTTGATAACCAGTGTGGGTCAGATTCGGACACCCTTGGTGGAGATTAAAGCTCAACTCCTTGAATATCAAATGTTCCCGGGATGCGAGCTAGGGTGTGCTTATTGCAACATTTCAGTGAATGGCTGTGATAACTTAAGGGATGGCATAGATGGTCTCATCCAGAGTGGCCTGCTTCAAATCACAACATCAGTACCTACCAACCCAGCAATCTCCTTAACCACAGTTCCGGAATCGTCTACAACCGCAACAACCATTGTTCCAAACAACTTTTCAGTCTCATCAACAAATGCTTCATCTGTTACTTCAATGGACCAAATATCAGCAAACATCCCTTCTACAACTTCAGCACCCTTTCATTCAGAATCTCCTACAACAACAACACTCATTCTTCCAACAATGTCTCCTACAACTTCAGCAGCAAATGTCTCAACAGTTACAATTTATTATGATCCTGAAAATGACTCTGCCTACAACTCACAAAATGCCACTCCTATCAGAGCACCAGTCACAATATACTATGATCCACAGACTATCACGGTCCCTTCTGCAGCTGCCATCAGTCCAGTCACTATCACAGTGCCTGGACCAGTACCTTATGAAAGCAGTAATTCCATCCCTTGGCATTACGGCTCCGATCTTTACTGCGAAGGACAGAAAAACACTCTTGAATCATCAACTTCTTCACCACAAATAGACAATGTGGGTGGAGGCGGAGGGTTCACTCGAAGCGGACGTCTCTTTGCCCCGCAAATTCAAAGACCCACTGCTGAAGCAGAAGCTGCTGCCAAGGCAAAAGGGAAGAGCATGGTGCAAGAAGAACAAATTGCTAAAGAAGTTTTGAAAACCCCTTTTGATCAAGAGGTTGATGAATTCATGAGAATCATCAAGAAAAGTGATTACAAGATAGTGGACCAGCTTCACCAGATGCCTTCCAAGATCTCCATTCTATCATTGCTTATGTGCTCCGAGGCTCATCGGAACGCACTACTCAAAGTCTTGCACGCAGCTTATGTGCCAGAAGAGATCACCGTCAATCAGTTGGAAGCTGTGGTTGGAAATGTTAATGCTAGTAATGGACTAGGATTTACCAACTCTGATTTGACTACGGAAGGCCGCAATCATAACAAAGCTTTGCACATTACCATGGAATGTAAAGGTGCAGTTCTTTCACATGTACTGGTAGACACAGGGTCATCCCTTAATGTCTTGCCTAAAAAAGCCCTTGTGAAGCTGGAATATGAAGGATTGGCATTACGTCCCAGCAACTTAGTGGTGAGAGCCTTTGACGGCTCTAAGAGATCAGTTCTGGGAGAAATTGAGTTGCCTGTAACGATTGGCCCACAAACTTTCAAAACGACCTTCTACGTGATGGACATTCAGCCCGCCTACAGCTGTTTGTTGGGTAGACCATGGATTCATGCCGCTGGCGCAGTTACGTCTACCCTTAACCAGAAGTTAAAATTCGAGTGGGAGGGCCAAGTCGTTACTATTTGTGGAGAGGAGGATATTTTTGTTAGCCATCTGGCTACATACAAATATATTGAGATGGATGGGGAGATCCACGAGACGATGAGTCAAGGGTTTGAGGCCCTGAATATTAATGAAACCTCTGCTGTACTTGGGACTTCCATGACATCCTACCAGCAGGCCCGGAAGGTGGTGGAAGAAGGAAACGCTCAAGGCTGGGGCAAACTGTTGCCCGTGGAGAAGAAAGAAGATAGATTTGGGTTGGGTTACAAACCAACTCAAGAAGATCAAGCGGAGGCTGCTAAAAAGCCCAACTTTATTAGTGGGGGAATGCTCACCCCCGATGCTGTTAACAACTTGGAAGATGAGTCGGAAGATGAACGCAACCTGGAAAGTTGGATTCGTCCAAAGATCCCGGGGAGCAGTATCTCAAACTGGTCTTCCCAGGAAATTATAAGAGTTACTCCTGCAGAGTAATTATTATTTCATGTATATTTTAAGCATGCATCAAGTCTTGCATCTTGCCCAAGATGACAAGACTCATTTTGTAATCGGGCCATCTGTAATTTTTGTGCAACAAGATTAATCAATGAAATATCAGACATCTTTTGCAAATGAGTCTTTTTCTTTTCCGCTCACTGTTTTTCCATTTTTCTTTTTGTAAAAAAAATAAATGGCAATGTTTTCAAAATGACAACTTTATTTCACTTTTCTAAAACAAGATTAAAATCAATCACTAAAATGAACAAACTGAACCCTTGCAGAGAGTGCCTTCCAGACAGCACCGACAACAACACGGCTATGACTTCGTATGACTCTGACAATCCGATCAATCAAGCTGATGAAGGGGTTGAAGAAGACTACGAGCTTCCTGAAGAGCTAGCCAGATTGTTGAGACAAGAGGAGAAGGTTATCACTCCTCATCAGGAGGAGGTGGAAACAATTAATCTTGGTACAGATGAAGATGTGAAAGAAGTTAAAATTGGGGCCTGCTTACAAGACTCGGTGAAGAAACAACTGATTGACCTGCTTCAGGAATATGTGGATGTGTTTGCTTGGACTTATCAGGATATGCCAGGATTGGACACCGACATTGTTGTGCACAAGCTGCCTTTGAGAGAAGATTGCCCGCCAGTAAAGCAGAAACTGCGCCGTACTCGCCCAGACATGGCAATGAAGATCAAAGAAGAGGTACAAAAGCAATGGGACGCCGGGTTCCTTGCTGTAACTAGCTATCCACCGTGGGTTGCTAATATTGTGCCTGTGCCTAAGAAAGACGGCAAAGTAAGGATGTGTGTTGACTACCGGGATCTGAACAGAGCTAGCCCGAAAGATGATTTCCCATTACCTCACATTGATGTATTGGTTGATAACACGGCTCAGTTCTCGGTATTCTCCTTCATGGACGGATTTTCAGGATACAATCAGATCAAAATGTCACCTGAAGACATGGAGAAGACGACCTTCATCACACCTTGGGGCACGTTCTGTTACAAGGTGATGCCATTCGGATTGAAGAATTCTGGTGCAACATATTAACGGGCTATGGTAACATTATTCCACGATATGATCCACAAAGAAATCGAGTGTTATGTGGATGACATGATTGCCAAGTCCCTCACAGAAGAAGACCACCTGATAAATATGCTGAAGCTATTCAAGCGTCTGAGAAAGTACCAACTGAAGTTGAACCCCAACAAATGCACATTCGGGGTAAGATCTGGTAAGCTGTTGGGTTTTATCGTAAGCGAGAAAGGGATTGAAGTGGACCCTGATAAAGTCAAAGCCATTCAAGAGATGCCTACACCGAAAACTGAGAAAGAAGTTTGAGGGTTTCTAGGTAGATTGAACTACATCTCAAGGTTCATATCTCACCTTACTGCCACCTGTGAACCCTTGTTCAAGCTGTTAAGAAAAGAACAGACGGTCAGGTGGAACGAAGACTGCCAGAGGGCTTTTGACAAGATCAAAGAATACCTGCAAGAACCACCAATCCTTATGCCTCCAGTGGAAGGAAGACCTCTGATAATGTACTTGACAGTATTAGTAGAGTCAATGGGGTGTGTGCTGGGCCAGCATGACGAGTCCGGTCGAAAAGAGTATTCAATATACTACCTGAGCAAAAAGTTTACCGACTGTGAACAGCGTTATTCACTGCTCGAGAAAACTTGCTGTGCTTTAGCGTGGGCTGCTCGCCGACTGAGACAGTATATGTTGACCCACACTACTTTATTGATATCCAAAATGGACCCAGTCAAGTACATTTTCGAGAAGCCAGCTCTTACCGGACGGGTTGCAAGATGGCAAATGATCCTCACAGAATATGACATCCAGTACACTTCTCAGAAAGCCATCAAGGGCAGTGTATTGTCTGAATATCTTGCTGAACAACCTATTGATGATTACCAGCCTATGAGATTTGACTTCCCTGATGAAGACATCATGTTCATAAAAGCGAAAGATCATGAAGAGCCTATTCACACTGAAGGGCCTGACCCGGAAGAAGAATGGACTATGATGTTTGATGGGGCTGTTAATATGAATGGTCGTGGTGTTGGTGCAGTACTCATTACACCTAAAGGAGTTCACATGCCTTTCTCGGCAAAGCTCACCTTCAACTGCACTAATAACGAAGCTGAATACGAAGCTTGCATTATGGGTCTTGAGGAAGCCATTGACCTCAGGATCAAGACATTAACTGTATTCGGAGATTCAGCTCTGGTAGTTAATCAAACCAACGGCAAATGGTACACCCACCAGGATCATCTGATACCTTACAGGGATTATACAAGAAGATTACTGACTTTCTTTACAACGGTCAAGCTTGAGTATATCCCTCGGGACGAGAATCAGTTTGCAGATGCTCTGGCTACCATTTCGTCTATGATCAAAGTTCAGGCTGCCAACTTTGTACCTCGGATTTCAGTATCCAGACTTGACAGACCAGCATATGTGTTTGCAGCAGATGTTGTCAAAGATGATAAGCCTTGGTTCCATGACATTAAGTGCTTCTTGGAGGATCAAACATACCCATCTAGGGCATCTTCCAATGATAAGAAGACTTTGAGAAGGCTTGCTGGTAGTTTCTTCCTGAACACTGATGGGTCCCTATACAAGAGAAACTTTGATATGATACTCCTCAGATGCGTTGACAGAACAGAAGCAGACTTGTTAATGCACGAGGTGCACGAAGGATCCTTTGGTACCCATGCTGGAGGGCATGCCATGGCTAAGAAATTGCTAAGATCAGGTTATTACTGGATCACAATGGATGCCGACTGTTGTGCCTACGCCAGAAAATGCCATAAATGCCAGATCTATGCGGATAAAGTGCATGTACCTCCCAATCCTTTAAATATAATGTCTTCACCCTGGCCCTTTGCCATGTGGGGCATTGATATGATTGGAAAGATTGAACCAACTGCTTCGAATGGCCACAGATTCATCCTGGTCGCCATTGACTATTTCACCAAGTGGGTTGAAGCAGCCTCATATGCAAATGTTACAAGGCAAGTGGTAGCCAGATTTCTGAAGAGAGATATCATCTGTCGATACGGAGTTCCCGGGCGAATCATTACTGATAATGGTTCCAACTTGAACAACAAAATGATGGCAGAACTATGCCGGGACTTCAAGATCCAACACCACAATTCTTCTCCTTACAGGCCAAAGATGAACGGCGTTGTCGAGGCAGCTAATAAGAATATCAAGAAGATTGTGCAGAAGATGGTAGTTACATACAAAGACTGGCATGAGATGCTACCATTTGCCTTGCATGGGTACCGCACGTCAATCAGAACATCCATTGGGGCAACACCGTATCAGCTTGTGTATGGTATGGAGGCAGTCCTACCTGTTGAAGTTGAATTACCCTCTTTACGAGTATTGATGGATGTTAAGCTGAATGAAGTAGAATGGGTCCGGTCCCGATACGAACAACTGAGTCTGATTGAAGAGAAAAGATTGGCTGCAATCTGTCATGGGCAGTTGTATCAGAAAAGAATGAAGAGAGCCTTCGATCAGAAAGTCAGGCACCGAGAGTACCAAGTGGGAGATCTTGTGCTGAAAAGGATCCTCCCCCCTCATACAGACCACAGGGGCAAATGGACTCCAAATTATGAAGGACCATTCGTGGTAAAGAAAGTTTTCTCTGGTGGAGCACTGATGCTCAGCACCATGGATGGCGAAGACTTCCCGTCCCCTGTGAATTCAGATGCAGTTAAAAAATACTTCGCATAAAAATGACCCGCTGGACATAAAAACAAAATGTAAGTCCAGGCAAAAATAGGGCATCCCGGCGAGTCAAAAACAGAATAAAAGATTCGGGCAAAAGTAAGGGAAAATAAAGAAAAAATGTACACCCGCTGAGTTGAAAAGCCACCTTGGACAACTCAGGCAAAAAAGGGTATCCCGATGGATTGAAAACCCGAAAGGGCGATCTATGCAAAATAAGGGAATAAGCGAACAACTGCATTCTGAATTCATCTGTATCACCTACAACTTGGTAAACCTCGAAAGGACCAAGCCTCTTTCAGAATCAGCCTTCTTCAGAAAGCAAGACGAGAAGAATGTCAAATGTCATACGAGTCATAGCAAGTAGGGAAGCTCCTCAAAGCGCCGTCAACATTGCCAGCATTTTGTTTCTCAATTTGTAACAATCTCCTCATTTCAGGAGATATGTTCCTTTGACTGTATCTTTCCAATTCAGGGCACTTGAATTAATAAAATCAGATTTTTCAGTCATGTTTCGTTTTGTGCATTTTTTATTTGCAAAGAATGTCTGATGTTTTAAGAAAACTGGTTGCATGAATACAGATGTTTATCTTTAAAAATAAAGAAAATAAAACACATGCTTGCAGGGGATATACTTACTCTCAGAAGTGTCTAACTCCTATGACGGGATCCGGCAAAGAATACCTCGGGATTACTTGTACGTTTCTCTGTCTTTGCAGGATTGCAGGTATTCAAAAGCGCAACATGGGGCATAAAAGCTTCATCCCAGCAAGCTGGCAAGTCAACACTCACTCAGTCTTAGCACCCAAGTGCTTGCTCCCCAGCTGAGTTGTCATCCGTTACAAAAGCCAGGGAATCATCTCCCCACAGAGTCGCAGCCTCTATCCAGAAGAGCAACGCACGAAGGAATCACAACAGAGTGACAAAAGCTTCTACAAACCCCAGCTGGGTCCCTCGTTGTCAGGAATGGGTCTATCATTGACTCATTTCCCCAAGCAGAATCATTTCAATCAGATCTACCAATGATCTCATCCCCAGCTGGGATGTTCACTTCAAGCGAGATCGACCAGAGATCTTCACAGCAATGGGATCCGAACCTCGGATTGGTATCTTTTGCATAATCATGGCATTCGCATCATATTCACCTACAAAGCGTAGCATTCCGTCTAATACGGAGCATTACGGCAAAAATAAAACATATTGCATAATCATAAGCCATGTTCGAAATCAAACACTTGTGAATAATGACAATCCATCAGCAATATACGGAATACCCCCAGATTCCCCGGCAAGAGCAGTTGCCTCACATTCACCAATACAAATACACACTCCTTGTGACACCCGTCCGTGTCATATCCCCAGCAGAAAGCCAAAGACATCCCCTTTGCACTCACAGATACTTGTATATATAACTTTCTTGACACCCGTCCGTGTCACTTTTCCCAGCATATTCTCTCAAACACTTTGTACACCAGATACTTGTTTATACTATACTCTTCTCCTTTTGACACTCGTCCGTGTCACTCTCCCCAACAGGTGGAACACTTAAATATACATCACCCATACTTCATACTCATACTTATACAGACACTTGTCCGTATCTTGTATACACCACCTATATCCCCACAGATTCAACACTCGTCCGTGTTCTTTGTTAACCCGTTGGTACTCGTCCGTATCATCATCTCAGAACACATGTCAAGTGTTTGTTTCTACATGATACTCGTCCGTATCATAGTCTTAAGGATGCTCGTTCGCATCTTTAATCCATACACTGTGTCTCCTTGAATATAGATACTCGTCTGTGTTTACTATTCCCCAGAAGAGTCCCTTCAGATTCAACGCTCGTCCGTGTTCCTTGTTAACCAGTTGATACTCGTCCGTATCATCATCTCTGAACACGTGTCAGTATTTGTTTCTACCTGATACTCGTCCGTATCATAGTCTTGAGGATGCTCGTCCGCATCTTTAATCTATACACAATACCAAACACTTATACCTTTTATTTCTTGGATGTAAACACTCGTCCGTGTTTAATATTCCCTAGTAAAACAAATTTCTTTTTATCTGACATTTGTCATGATAAACCCGGAGAGCAGTCGTACCCTGCTAGGTGGTCGTCCTCCGCCTCTTGTTGGTCGTCCTCCATCATGACTCGTCCGATGGCCGTCCCCATCGTTGACTTTCTCTATCCGACATTCGTCCTATGTCGTGATATTTAGCAGCCGTCCCCTGCTAGGTGGTCGTCCTCCACCTCTTGATGATCGTCCTTCATCATTTTATCCAATGGCCGTCCCCATTGTTGATTATGGTTATCTGGCGTTCGTCCTACGTCATGATAAACCTTGAGAGCAGCCGTCCCCTGCTAGGTGGTCTTCCTCCACCTCTTGATGGTCGTCCTCCATCATGCTCATCCGATGGTCGTCCCCATCGTTGACCTTTTATCCGGCATTCGTCCTATGTCGCGATATTTTCGGCAGCCGTACCCTGCCAGGTGGTCGTCCTCCACCTTAGATGACCGTCCCTCATCTTAACCCCAACAGAGCAGCCGTCCCCTGCTAGGTGATCGTCCTTCACCTTTGATGACCGTACCTCATCATCTGTTTATTTCATTTATTCTTTAACCCGATGGCCGTCCCCGTCGTGGTCCCTTTTCTTTTTAGCCCGATGGCCGTCCCCATCGTTGGTTACTTTGCTTTATAAACTTGATGGCCGTCCCCATCATAATCCCTTTTATCCCCAGCGTGTCGGCCGTCCCCGTCATTGTTTTATTTTCCGCACTTTTCCCAGCATGTCGGCCGTCCTCGTCATTGTTCTTTCCCCAGCAGTTGTCCTCTGCTCGACGGTCGTCCTCCGTCGCCCATACTTTACAATATACTTTATTTTCTTTTACAATCTATATCCCTTTTCTTCTTCATTCTGTGAGTGCAAATTTTGGACTGTCTTTGGTATTCAACCACAAGTTATCTTGTTTGCCTGTTAAGTCGTCGCTTACATCCTGCACAGCTAACTCATGTTTGAATAGGGGCAGATGTAAACACCCCAAATTTTCCCTCACCCATTCACATCATGGCTTGTGATCATTTCATATGCATAAGTTTAAATCATAGCATCTCATGCCACATTTTTGATTCACTGCATAGATTCTAAGTCATCTGCACCTAGGGTTTGTGATCTGAGCAATCCAAGAGCTTCTTGAGCCACTCCAAAGGTCATCAATCACTTCAAAGGGGTCCATGTATGTTCAAGTATCATATTACATCCTCTCAAAGTCAAGAATGCCAAAGAATCACAAGAACTGGGATTGGTATGGAAGCAGAGCCAGGCTTGACTGCACAGATGACCTAAAATTAGGGTTTTGGTTTCAGAGGCCATAACTCCAAATTTTTTGGTCATTCTTGTTTCTATTGGTCTCTATATGGTGTAGGGAGTATGCATATCAATTTCCATGAAGAAATTCCATGGGGAAGTCATCTGATCAAGAGTTGACTTTTCAAGTAAGTCAGTGCAAAATCAGGGCATCTGAGGTCCCCAATGACCCAACCAAAGGGTGTTCTTCATCATTTTGATTGTATATGATCTTTATTTGATCATGGGAGACATTGGAAGTTCACAAAATTGGAGAATTACAAGTCTTTTGCAAAGTTGACTTTTTGGGCAAGTTTGACTTTTAATGAAAATGTCATTTTAGGCAACTTTTTCAACCCTTACTTTTTGATTCAAGGAAGCTTCAAATGAAAAAACTTTGGTCATGAAAGTTGTAGAATAGATCTTTCCCTTTTCAAAAAGTACAAGAACATGACCTAATTCATTTTGGATCAAAAGATATGGCTTATCAAAGTTGGCAAAAATCACTAAATTTCAAGTCATGCATCAAAGAGGCAAAGTTGCAAATTCACTTCTCAAGGCCAATTAAGTCATCAAATGGGCTTCTAATCTACACAACATGATCACACAACATCTAAAGTTCAGAATGCACCCAAGGAATCACATGTTTCATGGCCCATGGATCAAGTTTCTTTCATAAGAACCAAAGTGAACCAAGTTGCAAAAGTCATCATATCTCCTCACCCACTTGCTGGCTAGTTTGCTGAACCACCCTAGCCCTTTTCCCTCATCATGCTGCGCAGCACACCCTCCTTGTACTAGGCTATCAAGTTGCCCATGCTTCTCTTACACAAAGTGGACATTTTAGCAAAAGCACCCATACCAATCAATAAAGGACATGTCACTTCATCTGACCAATAGCATTTGTTTATACAAAGAAAATGCAAGCCAAACACCACAATAAGCAAGCCTGAAACCAGCCACAAGACAACATTCTCATCTTCACCCTCCAAAGCAAAAGCATTCGAAACTCATCATACAGGCCATAAACTCATAAACAAACTTAATAAACCTTCTCACCAAGCTTCACTGAACACAAAGCACCTCTCAAAACAGCCTGAAAGCCTTAGAATCACAAACACGATTCTCACTTGACCTTGAACAGAACTGCTGCAAACTTCCAATCCAGTCATCACAAACTCTTTCTAAGCATCAAGACTTCATCAGGGGCCTAGAAGGAGTAGATTGCACAAAGAGAAGAGGTCAGAAAGTTGCAAACTGAAGAGCTTCAAACTCAGGTAGCTTCATGAACATTTTTTCCGAAATGGATTTTTAAGTTTCTAAGTTGTTCTTCATGTCTTGCTGATCACTCTGATGTTCTTGGTTTTGAAAATAGTTGATAAATAAGCATTTAATCTTACTCTGAAACTTTTCTGACCTAAAAATGTTTGCTTTCGATTCATGCGATTGATGAAAGATAAATGAGTTTTGAGTTAGGGTTTTGATTCAGGGGGATGTGGGGATGATTTCTGTTCTTTTAGATTTCATTTTAGTGAAGTTTTGAGGGTTTTGGAAATTTTCAGGTGGGGTTCCCACCGGAGAAGACGACCGGAGGTCTTCTCCGGCCACCTGAAAATGATTAGGGTTTAATCCTGTCATTAATGAGAGTTTGAATTGTGAGCGTTGGATGAGTTGACTTGGTCCATTCCCGCGCGTGTTCAAGGGCCCAAATTCGTTCACTTAGCCCTAATCCATGTTTATTAAATTAATTAAGTTTAATTAGTTTAATTAAATCAGAGTCCATCCTGGCCATAAAAAGACGCGCCAAGTCAACAGCCTCCTCCCAACTTTGAATCTGATGCGTTGGATGTGATTACTTCTCATTTTTATTAGTTTTTATTTCAATTTTTCTCATTTAATTTGTTCATTTATTTTAAAATAGCAAAAATTATTCAAAAATTCTGAAATTTTTTATACACACTTTTATTTAATTACAGAAACCAAAAACATTTTTATTTTTATTTTTTGCATTCAAAAAATATTTTTTAATATTTAAAAGTTTATTTTTAATTAATTAATGAGAATTAATTAATTAAAAATACTTTTAGGTATTTAAAAATCACCAAAAAATTCATGAAACATTTAAAAACATTTAGAAACATTGTCCAACCCTCAAACCAAATTTCCTTTTTGGTCTTGATGCATTTTGAGAATTTTCCATGGAATTAATTCATTTTCAAAGCATTATTTTGACCCAAACTTCCAAAAATCATTTCTGCCTAACCCTTGAGAGTTGGACCTTGATTCTTTTTGCATTGCATTGTGTTTAGCATGTAGTTTGTGAGATTAAATGGGCATGATTTGATCTTTCATTTTCCATTTGTTTGACATTTCTCTTTTTAAGGAACCCTAAAACCCTAGAAAACTTAGGAAAATCACAACTTTTATTAGGTTAAGAGTTGGAACCTCTCCTTTGGGCAGTGAGTTAGATTAGGTTTAGGGATCCTTTGAATGCATTTTCAAATTTTTATCTTGATGTTTGCTTCTGATTTTGGTTTTTGTTTGATGCATTGATCATAAACCCTAATTTGGGCTTCCATATGCATCCATATTGCATTTGCTTGCATACCTTGACTTGCCATAGCATTTTGTGTATCCTTTTGATTCATTTGACATCTTAAGACATATTGAAAGCATGTTTGATCATTGCATCTTGCATTTGCCATGTTGTATGTCATTTGCATTCCATAACTTTTCATGTATGTTTATGGTTCTAAACTTGCTTCTCTTGCATCCATTTGTTCATATGATCATCCTCATGCTTTGTTTCATGTTTGCATCATCTCATAGCATCATTAACATCATGTATGTGCTTCTGGTTTTGATTTGCATCATGTCATTTCATCTCATCTTGCATTGCATTGCATTTCTTTCACTAACTTTTCAGGTGGTAAGTCACTTTGAGAAGTGAATTTGCCTTCATTTCTCATAACTTCTTTTCATCTCTCTTATGCATCATTGCTGCATTTTATCTTGTGTTTGAGATTGAGCTTGCTCATTCTTCTTCTTCTTACTTTCTTTCCTCAAGTGACTTGACTTCTTGAATGAAGCAAGTTACTTTGCTTCTCCTTGCTCCATTCATCTGTTTCCTGGTGGTTCCATTGAAGATGTCTCTTAAACCTCACAAACCTTAGGAACAACCAAGCATGACAATGATTAGGGTTTTGATTAGTCCCCCACTTAGTTTTTACCTTTGTGTCCCATTGAGTCTTCTCTTCTCACCTCATAATCAGGGACTAAACCCTAAAGGCTTTATGGTTTTGTGATTAAGCTTATGCCTGCATCCTTCTATTAGGATGGAGTGTATAACTTTAATCCTAAGTGTTAAACCCTTAATGTGTTTAAATCCCTTAATCAATTCACTTAATAATCATCAAGACATCACACTTGTAACTTGGGCCTTGCATTAGGGTTCTAATTCTTCCTTAATTGGTTAAGAAGGACTAACCCTAGTGTTAATGGACAAGTCCCCCTCAAGTTGTCTTACAAACCCTAAAAATCACTTCATCATCATATCATTAAATAAAATCCACTTAATCAAAGGCTTGTTTTGTCATGAGTTTAATCCCTAATCATGGATTAAGTTGAGGAGTTTTCCTCAGCTTAAACATTCTCATCTATTATCCTTCTATTAGGATGGTGTAATGAGTCTGTTTAATCTTTGATTATGGCTTAACCTCATTACTTAACACTAAACAAAAAAACACAAAAACATCTAAATAATCACAAGTAGGTTAATGATCTTAATCCTGCATCAAAGGTGATTAAGTGTGAGAAGCTGACTTCACACTTAAGGTATTCTCATTACCCCTAATCAGAGGGAAGATGTGATGAGTTTACTAAATCCATTGGTTCAGGCTTAAGCTCATTAATCTATGACAAACTTTCAAAAGCAATAAAAGACTGAAAACTCAAAAACAAACAATAATCGTCTCTTTCGGGATTCTTTTCTCATCTCATTCACTCATAAACGAGAACTTGCTTCTTCCGTCTAATGCAAGACAGTTTGCACCTGAGCCAGACAGGTCATACACTTGAGCATAGACAAGTGAGCAGTTCACAAGCCAATTCATCTTTCAGTCTCTTTGGGTTGAACTACGGTGTTCTGACTTCCTCATTGCACGAGAGGATACGTAGGCATAACTTAACAGTTATCGAACAAAAGTCTCCGTATATTCCCCCTCTTTCCAGCATTATTCTCTTAGCCTCATGATCTTGGGAATCTTATTCCTTTTCTTACACTGACACTGTACATTTATACACTTCACACTTCTTTTGCACTGACACCTGTACATCCTTTTTTCCAGCTCCTTTATACACAGATTACACTGACATTACCCCTTTGAAACACAAATCTTTTAAGCGTGGATCCCGTCGAGTACGACGGACAATCTGGGTGCTAATACCTTCCCAGGTTGTAACCAACCCCCTTTCTCAGTCTCTCTGGTTCGCAACCGTCTTATCCATATCTTTTCTTAGGTTTATGCAGCATTACCTTTCCCTCGGGATAAAAATGCCTAGCTGGCGACTCTTTCATCCTCTTGAGTTCACTCCTGTGTGTTCTCATATCTCATCCTCTCGTCGACCGTTCGCGTCTGTACCCTATTTGACCAGGCGTCATTTGGTGGGAGCGATAGCGAGTACAAAAAGGGCGAAACAAATTCCGTTTCTGCTGCAAGTGGGAATTTTCAACAGAGTGCACCTGCTTCAGTTCCCTACTACCAGTATCCTTATGTTGCTGTTGCGCAATAAGCTCATATGCCATATCAGCCAGTTCCTCCAATGCCTTATCAGCAGGCCTTTCAAGCTCTATTTCCGCCTCAGATAGCTCATCAACCACGTCCACCTCCAATGGTTGCAGCTGCACAGTATACGCCCAATCCGTACCAGCAACCAGCTTATCCACCACGGCCTGGTTAACAACAACAATGCGCTCCTCAACAACGTCCACCATATCAACCAAGAGGATATGATAGGCACATTGATCCCCTGCCTATGTCATACACCGAAATCTTTAAACAGCTGATGGCAAAAGGACCTCTTACTTTGAGAGATATGCCACCTCAGACTGGTAATGCCTGGAACTATGATGCCAATGCTCATTGTGAGTATCACAAAGGCGCTCCAGGTCACACCATCGAGAACTGCCATGCCTTCAAACACTTGATTCAGGATATGATCAACTCTAAGGACCTCACTCTCACTCCGAGAAATGCGAATGTCCAGAACGATCCAATGCCGCCGCACGGTGCCAACAAGTGAAGACATTTGAAGGGGTTGTTGAAGACCAAGCTGAGTAGTCTCCAACTTTGAAGTATTCAATCAAGAGAAGTTCAATTCCTCAAATCAAGGCAGCCATCGCCATTTATTATTTACGCATTCCTGTTGTTTTGTAATGTTTGTTTAAGTACTACTTGCTCTGAACATTGTTATCGTTTGTACTTGGTTATGTTAATGTTATGTTTATGCATGTTTTGAATTAATCTATTCGCATTCGCTCATTATTTATCATTTATCACAAAAATCACAAAAATATTCCCTCACTTCACTTTAGCAAATATTTGAGGGAGGATGATGAAAACAAAATACCCATAACTGTTGTGGTATGCTTTCGGATAAAACCTCGTCAATGATGTACATGCATTCTTTCAAATCCCCAAACACTGGAGAGATAAGGAGTTAATCCCTAGTCAACCACTTCGAGCCTAGAAGTAGGAGTTTTTTCGGATACAACCCTTACATCTAACCCGGGGCAGGGTAGTTGTTCAGTTAACCTGGCTACACCTTCGAATTGCAAGATGAGACATCCCATCAGAGGACCATCAACAAATGACTTGGCAGTCACAACATTCAAACAAAAAGAAAAGAAAAAATAAGAAAACACTAAGTTGAGCACCCGAAGGGAGACTTAGTCGGAAAAAAACAAATCGAAAAGAGGAGCTCAAATCCTCAGCAAAAACAAAACAAATATCAGTGACCATAAAAAAAAATTAAAGGGTCACTGGCAAAATAAGATGACTGCCATTTCTAAGCAAACTTTAAAAGCTTCATATTCACTCTTGCAAAGTCAAAACAAATGCATGTGTAGAATTAACTGAACGTAGGACTGGAGAAAATTACGAAGAAGGGTTGGGTACACATCAAACTTTGAGCCTTATATCTTTGTTTCTCAAACCATTAACCAGACCACGTTACAACCCTCGAAAGTCCTAATTGAGGCGTGGTTTATTCTGAAAGCATGCTACCAACAAGGTTGCGTAAATTGACTCCCATATATTTGCTAATCTTCAAACTCGATTGCACATTATTCTTGCAGCATTTTTTACGCACTTTCTAAATCAAGCATTTTGGTTGGGCTAACGGTCCATTTGTCACGCTTTCACTGCATTCAAATAAATTGACTTTTTCAAAACTTACATGAACTTTACATTAACACTACCATTTGTGTATGAATAATTTAATTGCAATTTAGTGCTTGACATCAGTGCAATCCCAACCAGGGGCAATCAAAAGAGGAGTTTGAATCAATACTTCTTCGAAATCAGCTCAATCAGGGGCAAATTATCTTACAACAGCTCAATCAGGGGCAAGATCACCTTCAAAGGCTCAATCAGGGGCAGATCATGCCATGGCCATTGTCAAAGCTTCCCCATCAATTTTATTTCAGATACCCTACAGGCAGGGGCAAGCAAGCAAGGAGCGAATCTTCCTCTCTTCTCCCCAGCTGGACAAGCAGATCTTGCTAGACATTGGCAATCCTTCAAAGCAAATCAGTCTTCCTGTGTCAATTAAGTCGCTTCGCTCATCAGCAGAGAACCAAGCTTGGATCTTTCAGATCCATCTTCTGACCATACATCGTCGAAGATTAAGTGTCGGGAAATCAGTCCCTCCACCCACCCAAAGTCCAATCGTTATTGGCAACCACCAGACCAAAAGTCCACCAAGCGGGCACCTTTCAATCGCTCATATGCATCATTATGCATCATCAACAGCATAAGCATCATTTATTTCAATCATTTACACCATGTGCATCATTTGCATACCTAAATAAACCAGCTTTCCATATCCCCAACATTATCGAATTTATATCTCAATGCATAAACATTTGCATCGTATCTCCACCTTTATGGAATACCATTTCAAAACAATCAGCATACGTGCATAACTCAGGATCCAAGATCAGCGCAAGTTTCCGGTCCTTTCCCCAGCGGAAGTCAGGATCATATCAATCGAAGATTCCAGGCATCCCTTTGGCGGATTCTATGGTCGTGTTTAAATTTCATTTGCCTCATCATCCTCTGGTGATAAGTGATTTTATTTTTCAGTTTGTTGCCTTATCATCCTCTGTTGATAAGTGATTTTTATTTTTCAGTTATTTGCCTTATCATCCTCTGTTGATAAGTGATTTTTATTTTTTAGTTATTTGCCTTATCACCCTCTGTTGATAAGTGATTTTTATTTTTCAGTTATTTGCCTTATCTTCCTCTGTTGATAAGTGATTTTATTTTCAGTCTATTCGCCTTATCTTCCTCTGTTGATAAGTGATTTTATTTTCAATCTATTCACCTTATCTTCCTCTATTGATAAGTGATTTTATTTTCAGTCTATTCGCCTTATCATCCTCTGTTGATAAGTGAGTTTATTTTCTGTCTTTCGCCTATCATCCTCTGTTGATAGTGATTCTTTATCTTTCTGTCTTTCGCCTATCATCCTTTGTCGATAGTGATACTTTATTTTTCTATCTTTCGCCTATCATCCTCTATTGATAGTGATTCTTTATTTTTCTGTCTTACGCCTGTCATCCTCTGGAGATGGTTGATGTCTTTTATCAGTTTGTTTATTAATGTGTCACCCATTATTTCCAGTTTATTTTCATTTGCTGTTTTCACAAATTTCTTTCTTCGTCGAACAAATTTGGAGTCTGTTAATATCTAATTAGCTTATACCCTGAAAGATTAAACGCGAGCCAGTTCATCTTACTCGGTCTAAGCCAATTCGATAGGGACATCTATCATACCCCAAATTTGTCCTACCTGCACTTTTACTTGACTGTCACATCATTTTTTTTATAGAAATCCCAAAGTATGTAGTTTTTTATTTTTCTATCTGATAATCGAAAAATCCAAAAAAAGCAATGCATTTATTTCTCTTTAAAACTAAAAATTCAAATCTTCTTTTTTAAAATTATCATAAGTATTTTATCTTATTTTATTGCTATTTCTATTAAAACCATTTTTGCATAGGCCCATTTTTCATTTTCCCTCTTAAAAGCTCACTACTCACACAAAATTGCCAAAAGAAAATATTTTTATTATTTCCTATCTTCTTTTTATTATTACTTTATCTATTATTTTTATTATATTTATTATTATTATTATTATTATTATTATTTTCATGATTACCTTTTTTATTTGTTATTATAGTTCTACTTTATTATTATTATTATTATTATTATTGTTATTATTATTATTATTATTATTATTATTATTATTATTATTATTAATTTTGTTACTAATCCTATATATTTCTTTCACAAAAAAATATAAACAACAAAGGTTTCTTATCAGATTGTACATACTATAGTGCCAATAACCCCACAAGTACTCTCACTCACTGCAGCCAACACGCACCAACAAATAACTTTTCATTTTCCAACTGTCCCTCCTCAACGCAAATTCACGCACACACTATTTCATTTTCTCAACAACATTTTCACTCTTACAGCTCATCCTTATTCTCAAAGATTCCTTCCTCTACATTTCCAAGTTTATCCTCTCAATCCCTCCTATAAATACAACACTGATTTCATCCATTTTAAAGCTTGAAAACCAAAATATCACTCTGCAGAAAAAAACTTATAAACAAGCTTCAACCAAAAAAATTCCTCTGTGAATCTCAAACAGTTTTGTCCACCTGCATAAAAAAAATACTCTCTCAAAAAGAACTCCAAGCTTCACACTTTTTATTTTTTAAATTTGGAAAACCATTTTCAAACATCAAATGCTCTTCATCCAACCTTCATCCATCCAGAAAAATAAAACCTTCACAACTTTTTGAACACAACACCACAAATCCTCTTTTCAGAACCACTCTTAAACCCACTTCAAACTCACAATCACCTACAGCAGAACCGAAAAAGAAAGATTGAGAAAAAAAAACCGAAAAAGCACAAACCAGAGAAAAAACCCTTTCTCAAACCTGCGGACGAATTTGAAACGAAACGCACCACTACCTCTAAAACCTTCTTCATTCACACAACCCACAGTACCACGCAACAATACAGACAAACCACCGCTAGCCTTCCAACCACCCATCCGCGAACCTCCGCATCTCACACCATTGACACCGACCCCCTCCTTCAACCCTTCATTCAATCCTCACCATCACGAAACGCAACTTTTCCTTCAAATAACCACAAAAGTCCAACCAAAACAAAACCGTAAGTGATTCAAAACACTGAAGCAAATCAGAACCAAAACCATCTTCACCAATCCCGGCCGAAAACTGATTCCATTCGCGCCTCAACTTCCAGAGCAACCCAACAGAAACCGTCGGCACTACATAACTCGTCACCACCACCCCAAAACTTGAGCCGCAAAACCGCATCAGAACAAAATCAAACCATCCGCCGCGAGTACCAAACCGTCACCGTTAATACCGCGACCACGAACTCATTGCCTCCGCCGTGGAAAGAGCCGCGTGAGTGAGGGAGAGCTACCAAGAGATCCGCGCGAGAGCCGAGAGTTGCGAGATCGAGTGATGGTCGGAGACGCATTGTGAGGGTAAGCATCACGAGAGAGATCGAATAAATCTTTTTTGTTTTCTTTTAGTTTTTTTTTACAATTTTTGTTATTTAATTTTTTTTTTCCTTTGTTTAATTTGTGTTAGTTTACTGGGCTATACCCTCAGCCCATGGTGTTCACTCGTTGCACCCATCCATGATCTTTTTTTTTATTTTATATATATATATATATATATATATATATATATATATATATATATATATATATATAAAAGTTTGTTCTTCTTACTTTAAAAAAAAGATATATAAATCTTTTCTCATTTGTATTTTGGGATGAATTTATAATTTAACCCATTTGAGCTTCTGCCAGATATGCATACACCAGCACTAGAGTCAGTACCCCATTTTTTTCTATTCCTTTATTTTTTCTATACATATATATATATATATATATATATATATATATATATATATATATATATATATATATATATATATTGTTTTAATGTTTTGTTTAATTTGTTTTTTTTTTAAGTTTAAATCTATGTGTTAATATTATTTAAAAGGGTCAATGACTTGATAAAAGGCCAATTTTTCGCCCGATTTCATTAAATCGGTGATATTTGGTCAATATGAGACCCTCCGTGTAATTAGTTTTTTTTTATTATTTATTTTATTATTTTGACAAATAAATACTTAAATTAATTTAATTTATTCACTATTCTTAATATATTTTAGTTTATTTAATTTATTTAATATCATTTGATCTATTTAAGTGTTTAATTTATTATTTTATTCAAGCAATTCAATTTAATTTATTCAGTTTTTATCGCATTTTAAAAAAATTATGTTTCGACTCCTCATAGAACGGTTTCTTTAAACCGGCTCTAAGGAAGTAAACGAAGTAAATTACGACGCGTCCCAAAAAGGTCCAACACCTTCGAATAGTTGCGCTCGATTAAAAGGTCCAATGCCTTCGAATAGTTGTGTCCCGATTAAAAGGTCGAAAGCCTTCGAACAGTTCAAAAACACTGCACACACGCTTCCTCTTGGGCAAACTACAATGATACCATTTATTTCGCGCAATCCCCTGTATTTATTTTGTATCCCCCTCCCATTCCTTTGTACGCATTTTATTTTCCGCATTTTATTTAATTCTGAATCTTTGGTACAACGCCAAGTGATTGCACCTGCACACTCGCACTTTATTCTTTCAGTTATTTTCGTTTATTAGGATCCATTCCTCCTTGCGAGCCGAGCGCTTCGTGCCTTGCTAACAAACCACAAAAATAAACTCCATTTGCATTTACCCTTTAACCTCAAAAAACCAAAACGTTTTGATTAGATCCAAACCCTTGATCCAACGTCAAGCGGTCTTAGGAAATAAAACACCTTGATAAAAACGAGAAGATTTGTACGCCACGAGCCTTAAGCGGTAGAAAGGAGGATAACGAGCTCTCGTTACTCGCTCCGATTATTTTCGACGCAAGACGCTCGTCTTGTTGGGCGAGATAAACTATCCATAGTCTTTAGTGCATTTCAACTCCTAAACCCTTTCATCGACGAAAGATAATAAAATCAACAACCATTACCCTTAGTAGGCTGAACTACGAGGCTCTGACTTTCCCATTGCACACGGGAGTACGTAGGCACGAGGATCTCAATCCTTGCCGAGCACCTAGGTTCAATCTAACTTATAATTCAACTCATTTCCCTCTATCAAGCAATTCGTTTAAGCATAGACATCCTTTCGCGCATGATAACTTAGATGGTTCTCATCGAGTACGATGGATGTAGGGGGTGCTAATACCTTCCCCTGCATAACCGACTCCCGAACCCAGGCGATGGTTCCGTTGACCTTTGTCCTTATCTCTTTTCTTCCCGGGTTGTATCTATATCTTCCCTTTCCCTCCTCGGGAATAAATAGAATTAGGTGGCGACTCTTCAGTCCGTCCGGAGCGCGGCTCCCGTCCTTTCGGATCGCGTGAGGTCGTATTTTTCGGGGTACGACAGGTTTGTACTTGTAATACGAAGAAATAAATTTACTAAGTTTACCAGCATCAATAATAAGATCAAATAATGGCTTTAATAGAGCATGATTTTTACCAGAGACATTAATAGGAACAAGTACCTAGGAGTTGTAGATTCTCCTCTTTTCTTCATTAAGTGGTTTAAGAATGAATTATTGGTTTCCCATCATGAGTGGTCCTGGAAGCGTGTCGAACAGAGGAAGTTGTGAGATTTTCTTCAAGTACTTTGTTTGTTTTGTGGTTACTTTTGGTCCCTTGGTGGAACCTTCGGGGGTTTTGATTGAAGCCTTTGTTGTTTCTGCTTTGAAGAAAAGGAATTAAATTGGGTTTTTAGTTGATGAAGATGAAGAAGTTCAGAGTATTTTTGTAAGAGTGTTGAGAGCGTAAAAAAGCAAAAATGAGAGAAAATGGGCTATTATAAGGTGTTGAAGTGGAAGCGGTTTCAAATCAACATTTATGGTTAAAATCTGAGTGGCAGTTAATGCCTAGCCCCATGATCTCCTAGGGTCTAGGAGATGTAATGATGACAAATATTCTAACATAGGTTGAGGATACGTTTCAAAAAAGTGGCAATGATGGCTATGACGTCATAGGCTGTTGAGGAATGTGAAAATTTGAAGATGTTGATTTATGGGTTATGTCGAATTATGTATGGATAATTTGAGGCGTCAAATAATATTGTCAAGAAAATGCCCTATTCTTCGGCAATGTCGAAAATGACAATTTTTGGGGGAAATTGTTAGCTCCTAATTTTAATGCCTTGTTGGGATTGTTGGAATAAGTGAATAAAAATGGATTTCTGTGAAGTTATGAGATACTTCGATGAAATGGCATAGTTGAAATTTTTTGTCGAAAGTTACGTTTAGTAAGGAAGGAACATAATGGATGGAATTGGAAGGATTTTCTAAGTTTCAAGATTTTTAGTTCGACAAGAACACTATTGATGGTGTTCGACATGAAGTTTGAATTCAAATAAAGGAGGGAACTTTGTTCTTATCCAATTGTAGCAAAAGCACACATCGAGCATACCTAACACAAGGGAACATGTCTAGTGCCACTTGTCTAAATTCTAGTAGAAAGGTCTTTAGAGAAAGTTATTTTGATTAGTATATATAGGAAGTAGTTTTGAATCGGATACCTTAGAAATAAAGTATAATAGGTTTTTTATGATCAAGAAACTCATAAGGGTTAGGGTTTAGGGTAACCAAGGATAAAAACAAGGATTGGTTATAAACTGATATTGAAGGTTCTTGGATGTTTAACCTAATTGAAAGATGTGGAATGTTTTGTGTATTGTGAAGCTTAGTGCTTATGAGATATAGGGTTTCCTTGTGTATGTGTTTCTCTGAGCCACTCTTGAATCATTATGATATTAGGGTTGTATTGAGTTTATTAAGTTGTATGTTTTCCACTCTAAGCTTTCAAGCATGAGTGTTTTTTCTTGATTGAAGCTTTTAAGCAAGATTAAGTTTTTGTTTTGGAAGATTGTTCTTCTATTTCTTTGTAAGGTTCTGATATTATCACAGTGTGTGATTGAGGGGGAGTGAAAGGGGTTCTCTTATCTAAGAGATCTTAGTTAGAAATTGCATTAGGTAGTGATTAAGTGAAGAGTGTAAACAGGGTGGTTTAACTCTAAATTGATACTACTGATAGTGGATTTCTTTCATGGCTTGGTAGCCCCTAGAGTATGTGTGTTTGCACCGAACTGGGTTAACAATTACTTGTGTTATTTCCCTTTTTACTTTATGTTTTCTTTACCTTGTTAATGTTCAGATATTAATGTCGTAAAATCTCTTTAGACATCACATATCTGATACCAGAATTTCAATTGGTATCAGAGCAGGCATCCTGCTCTGTATTTGGGTGAGATCTAGGGAAGTTACTTTTTAGTAATATGGACAAGGAAGGAAGGTTTGTGAACAGGCCTCTTATTTTGGATGGAACAAATTATGATTACTAGAAGCCAATAATGGTTTCCTTTTTGAAATCTTTGGACAATAAGGCTTGGAAAGTTGTTCTGAAAGGATGGGATCATCCTGTTGTGAAAGACAAAGATGGGAAGGCTACAACAGATTTTAAACCTGAAATGGACTGGTCTAAAGAAGAAGATGATCTTGCTCTTGGAAAATCCAAAGAATTGAATTCCATATTCAATGGAATTGACAAAAATATTTTTAAGATTGGTTAACACATGTGTTGTGGCTAAAGATGCTTGGGATATTCTCAAAAATACTCTTGAAGGTACTTCCAAGGTAAAAATTTATAGACTTTAGTTGCTCACTACTAAATTTGAAAACTTGAGAATGAAATATGATAAAAGCATTCATAATTTTCATATGAACATTCTTGAAATAGCTAATGCCTCTAGTGCTCTAGGAGAAACAATGTCTGAAGATAAGTTGGTAAGAAAAACACTCAGATCTCTGCCTAAGAGATTTTACATGAAAATCACTGCCATAGAAGAAGCTCATGACATTAGCAAGATTAGAGTGGATGAACTTATTGGATCTCATCAAACTTTTAAGATAGGAAGGAATGACAGATTTGACAAAAAGAATAAAATGTCTTGTCTCCAACACTGAATATGGAATAGAAGAATGTGATATGGATATTGATGAAGGCCTATCAAATGCCTTAGTGGTTCTTGGAAGGCAGTTTAATAAAGTGATGAGAAGAATAGAGAAGAAGACAAGACCAAATGTCAAGAACGTCGCATCTGACATCAGTAGAGAAACAAGAGATGAAGAGAACTCTGCTCAAGGCAAATGAATGCAATGTTATGGATGTGAAGGTTTTTGTCACATTAAATATGAATGCCCTACACATCTCAAGAAACAGGAGAAGAGTCTTACTGTGGGTTGGTCTGATGAGGTCTCTGAAAGTGAAATTGAAGAAGGATCTTCTAAAGATGCTACTTCTCTAACTGGAAGATATCACTCAGATTCTAGTGATGATGAATAACTTTTGAAGAACTAGCAGCATCCTACAGAAAGTTGTGCCTTAGAAGTGAAGAAGTCTTTCAACAAGGAGAGAAATAGAAGAAAATCATATCTCAACTGGAGATTTAGAAGGAAGAGCATTTGGAAACTATCTCCAAGCTGGAAAATGAGTTAACATTACTAAACTCTAAACTTGGTCAAATTACCAAGTTTGTCAGGATGTCGAACAGTAGTTTAGATACTTTTGATGAGATTCTACAAGTTGGAAAGTTAGCTGGAGATTTGACTGGTCTAGGGTCTAATAGAGGAGAAGAACATATCTCAGATCTTGCTCACTCTGAGATGAAACCAAAGATGTTGAATCAAATGTCTCAACATCATGACAGAAGACAAAGAAACTATAAAAGCAAAAAATTTCAGAGATGGAGATGTAATTACTGTTGGCGCTTTGGTCATATAAAGCCTTTCTACTAAAATTTTTATGGATTCCCTAAGGCTATCTTCCAAACTGAGTCTAATCAACACATCCCTATGTGAAAAAAGCAATGGATTCCTAGGGTTGATGTTACTAGTCTAATAGCCCATACTCATTTCATGGTCGTAGATAAAGAGGCCTAGTATTTTGATAGTGGTTTCTCTAGACACATGATTGGGATTAAAGATTTATTAGTAGACATGAATCATCTTCCCACAAATCATGTGATATTTGGTGATGGAGCCAAGGTTCAAATCAAGTGGGTGGAAAACTAAATTTCTCAACAACTCCAAACCTTGATAATGTGTTGCTTGTCAAAGGGTTTACTGCTAATCTGATTAGAATTAGTCAATCGTGTGAACAAGGTCTCAATGTCAACTTCATTATATCTGAATGCTTGGTTATTAATGAAAAGAATGATTTAGTTATGAATGCAATCAGGACAAAGGATAATTGTTACATATGGGTCTCTCAAGATTCTAGTTACTCATCCATATGTGCTTTAGCCAAAGAAGATGAAGTGAAACTGTAGGATCAAAATCTTGACAGTCTGCACCAAAGAGGGATAAGAAGAATCATATTTATAGAAAAACTATCAGTGAAAATCCAAAACCAAATAGTGATGATGGGATTTTTCTAGGATACTCTACCAACAACAGATCCTATAGAGTCTACAACTCCAGAACTAAAGTAATAATGGAGTCTATAAATGTTATTGTTGATGATCAATACTTGAGCAAAGAAGCTGATGTCTTGGAAGATGTTGAAACATTTCAGAATGCAACTCCAGCAGAAGCTAAAGATAGAAGTATTGATGAACAACCCTCTAGTTCTGAGCCTAAAACTAGTCAGACCAATAAAGGTCCCTCTATCATGATTCAGAAATATCATCCTAAAGATCTCATCATAAGAGAGATGGATAAGGGAGTCACTACCATATCAAAGGAAATAATCTCTAACTCTTGCTTTGTGCCAAATATAGAGCCAAACAATGTTAAAGAAGCATTAACTTATGATTTTTGGATCAATGTTATGCAAGAGGAGTTAGCTCAAGAGGAATGAAGTTTGGGATATTGTCCCAAAGCATCTAGGATCAAATGTGATAGGTACCAAGTGGGTGTATAAGAAAAAATCTGATGAATATGGAGTGGTTACCAGGAATGAATCCATACTGGTTGCTCAAGGATACACTCAAGTTGAAGGAATTGATTTTGATGAGACCTTTGCTCCTGTTGCTAGACTTGTATCTATTAGATTACTTCTTGGAGTTGCTTGCATTTTGAAGTTCAAACCGTATCAAATGGATGTCAAGAGTTCTTTTTTGAATGGTTACTTAAATGAGGAAGTCTATGTGGAACAACCTAAAGGATTCATTGCTCCTAATTTACCTAATCATGTTTACAAGTTAAGGAAAACTCTATATGGATTGAAACAAAATCCAAGAGCTTGGTATGAGAGACTTACAAAATTTCTTATTAAACATGACTATAAAAAAGGTAGCATAGACAATACTCTCTTTGTTAAAAAATAAGGAAAGAAGTTCATGATTTCTCAAATTTATGTTGATGATATTGTGTTTGGTGGGGTGTTTGAGTATATGGTTCAACATTTTGTCAAACAAATGCAGTTTGAATTTGACATGAGCCTTGTTGGTGAATTAACTTATTTTCTAGGTCTTCAAGTCAAACAGATGGAAGAATTTATATTCATATCTCAGAGTAAATATGCCATGAATATTGTGAAGAAGTTTGGAATGGAGAATGCTAGCCACAAAAGGAAACCTGCTCCTACTCATCTGAAGTTGTCTAAAGATGAAAAGGGAGTGAATATGTATCAAAGTCTTTACAGAAGTATGATTGGAAGCCTATTATATCTCATAGAAAACGGGCCTAACATTGCTTTTATTGTAGGTGTTTGTGCCAGATATCAAGCTGATCCCAAAATAATTCACATCAACCAAGTAAAGAGAATTTGGAAGTATGTCAATGGCACATGTGATTATGGTATGTTATATTCACATGGATTAAAGTATATGTTGAGTGGTTTCTGTGATGCTAAATGGGAAGGTTGTGCTGATGACAAAAAATCACATCCGGTGGGTGCTTTTTCTTGGGAAATAATATAATATATTAGTTCAACAAGAAACAAAATTGTGTGTCTCTATCTACAACTGAGGCTGAGTACATAGCAGCTGGAAGTAGTTGTTCTCAATTGGCGTGGATGAAGCAGATGCTAACTGAATATAATATCCCACAAGATGTCATGACATTATATTGTGACAACCTAAGTTCTATAAACATCTATAATAATCCTATTCAATATAGCAGAGCCAAGCATATTGATATTCGTCATCATTTCATTAGAGAGCTGGTTGAAGAAAAAATTGTTGCTTTAGAACATGTAGCCACTGATTTACAATTAGCTGACATTTTCACTAAAGCTTTGGATGCCAATCAGTTTGAAATCTTGAGGGGTAAGTTAGGTATTTGCATCAATGAGGATCTATAGAAATTAATGTTGTGCGGGAAGAGTAGTCAAGTTATTTCAGTTCTCCAACTGCAATATTTTCAATTGTTTCAATTTTTTGTCTCCCACGTCATCTCTTTTATGTACTTATGGAAGATGCTAGATCAAATGCTGAATTATATGGTGTTACATCATCTGAAGACGAATTGATCAAGAATGTGAATCCTAGTGTTGACATGAGAAAAAAGACAAGGAAAGACAAATCTATTGTTGTTGTATCCCTTGCTAAGAGAAAGTTGAAGAATGTTGTTGTGTTTGATAATGACTCAGACTATATTGTTGAAGATGATGTTAAGAACATTATCCCTAGAAAGAAAGTTGCTGCAAGAAGACTGTTGTTAAGTCAGGAAATGATGTTGCTTCCACTACTGATATTTGAAGTTGGTGGATGCTCTCACTCCATTAAATAGTAATCTTGTGTTATGGGGGAGCAACTGTGTTGGTATGGTTGTCATATTATTCCTAAAAATGGGGAGAGCTGGCTAATCTAATTTGTTTGTTCTACTGTTGTGTCGGGTTGACTGTTTGAGGAGAGTTGTTGATCTGATTGGTGATTTTTTGCTGCCTTTATCTCTGTGTTTTATGTTTTTGTTTGGTTCCTTCTGGTTTAATGGTTCTAATAATGTTTTAACCCTAACTTTCCAAAGGGGGTATTAGAGGTTCTTGGTTTGGCTCTATGTGTAGAAAAACATTATCATGTGTCCTGATGTCTTGTAAGATGACTCTAACATGCTTGAAGAACATTTGTGCAGGTTTCATTTGTGATGTTATATCAGATGTCGTAACATCTGTTGTGTCTAATGTGGGTCATCATGATGCATGAAGTTTTGATTTGATTTCTGCTTATTTTTAGCAGGTGTTTATTTTTGTGATTTGCTCAGGTGTCTGCAAAAATCCAGGAATTTTTGTTGTCCTGTATAGAAGTTATTATGAGTTTGTTTTTGTAGAGTTTTGAAGATCTCTTTATCCTTGATTTAGATTTTATCATGTGATCGTATTTGACGAAGTTTCTGATATGATCCAGGCCCATTCAGAATGCTCTATAATACTGGATATTTAACCTAATTGAAAGATGTGGAATGTTTTATGTATTGTGAAGCTTAGTGCTTTTGAGATTTAGGGTTTCCTTGTGTGTGTGTGTGTGTGTGTGTTTATGAGCCACTCTATTATCATTCTGATATTATGGTTGGACTGAGCTTATTGAGTTGTATGTTATCCACTCTAAGCTTCTAAGCATGAGTGTTTGTTCTTGATTGAAGATTTTAAGCAAGATCAAGTTTTTGTTTTAGAAGAGTGTTCTTCTATTTCTTTGTAAGGTTCTGATATTATCATAGTGTATGGTTGAGGAGGAATGAGAGGGGTTATCTTATCTAAGAGTTCTTTGATAGAAATTGCATTGGATAATGATTAAGTGAAGATTGTAAATAGGGTGCTTTAAATCTGAATTGATACTACTGATATTGGATTTCCTTCCTGGCTTGGTAGCCCCCAGAGTATGTGTGTTTGCACTGAACTGGGTTAACAATTACTTGTGTTAATGCTCTTTTTCCTTTATGTTTTATTTACCTTGTTAATATTCAAATATTAATGTCATGACATCTCTTTCGACATCACATATCTGATTCCATAATTTTAGATATTCTTTCCTTTCCCTTGAATCATGATTACAAGTATACAAGAATAACAAATAATCTCTCTCACTTTTGAATTAGGTTTTTATCTTTCTATTTTCCCTTATAAAAATATGAGAGACTAGTATGTTATTTATAAGAAAACTAACATACTAACCTAATGGGCTTTTTAACAATTGCCCATTACAAGCTAACTTAGGGTACAAGTTAATTTAAACAATTGGATCCATAACATAAAGCCTAATTTAACAACAACATGCGAGCAGACTTCAACGACATGATAAACCTAGTGTTCGTTCCAATATGTCACAAATCTCTACCTTGGAACAAACTCTATAACAACAAGAAACAAACTAGCTTTCTTCATGCAACTTTATTAACTAGATACAGTGGAAAAACATGCAACTGGGCAACGTCTTAGTGATCATATCAGCAATATTATGATCTGTCGAAACCTTAATCACTTGGACTTCTCCACGCTCGATTACCCCTCTGACGAAATGCAGCCTCGCATAATTGTGTTTGGTTCGCTCATGATGGGCTAAGTTCTTCGATATGTGTATTGTACTTTGACTATCAGATTTAATAATGATGCCTCCAAATTGAAGTTTAAGCTCCTTTGCAAAACCTTCAAACCACAATGCTTCCTTTATAGCTTCAGTTAGGGCGATATATTCTGCTTCAGTGGTTGATATGGAAACAACCTTCTGAAGTGTTTCTTTCCAAATAACTATTGTGCCAAACATAGTGAAAACATATCCAGAAATGATTTTCTGGAACCCATACAACCTGCATAATCAGAGTCGACATATCCTTTGATTGTTACTTTACTATCTTCACCCAAGGCTTCACCACAAATTACGACTCTACCCAGAGACCCATTTATGTACCTTAGAATCCACTTTAATGCTTGCCAATGAGCCTTTCTAGTATTCCCATGTACTTTCTTTCAAGACTTACTACATATGCTATATCGGGTCTAGTATAGACCATATCATACATCTAAGAACCTACTATATTCGCATATGGAAGGCTATCCTTTTGAATTTAGGGTTTGTCGGAGTACAACAGGAACTGAATTCGACATACCGAACTCTTCGAGAATCTTCTGTAGGTATGCCTCTTGAGATAAGCATAATTTCGAATGCTTTCTATCTCTTTGAATGTCAATCTCAAGAATCCTGGATGTAACTCCCAGATCCTTCATATTGAAATATTTATTGAGGTCAGCCTTAACCCTCTTTACATCTTCGACATTGTCTCTTGCTATGAGAATATCATCCACATAAAGCAACAAATTAACAAATGAATTACCTGGTCGAAATCGGAAGTAAACATTGTGGTCAAACTGACTTCTTATGAAACTTATGCGTGCCATGAACTTGTCGAATCTCCCATTCCACTATCGAGGAGATTGTTTTATCCCATATAAAAATCTCTTCAGTTTACATACATACTCTTTTTTTCCCTCTTTGACATACCCTTCAGGTTGCCTCATCAAGATTGTTTCATCAAGATCACCATACAAGAACCCAGTCTTCACATCTACCTGTTCCAGTTCAAGGTCGAACTGTGCCACCATGGCAAGCAACATTCGAATGGACATGTGCTTCACAACAGGAGAGTACATATCATTGAACTCGACACCTTCTTTCTGAGTGAAACCCATACAACCAACCTTGCCTTGTATCTCTTCGATTCCACTTCTTTGATTCCTTCATTAACTTTGAAAATCCATTTATAGCTGACTAACCTAGCTCCTACAGGTTTTTCGATCAGTTCCCATGTGTTTTAATCATGAAGATATTTCATCTCATCATCCATGGCCTTGAGCCATTCAGCCTTATTTCGACTCCTCATAACTTCCTTATAGTCTCTAGGTTCTTCATCTAGAACCTCACTTGAAGAGATTAAGGCATAAGATATAAGATATGCATACCCAAGTCTCAGAGGTAGCTTGATGATTCTTCTCGACATGTCTCTTGCCAGCAGGTAGTCATTATCAGTCTCCTCAACTTCGACAATAGTTTATGCTTCTTCTTCGACTTCATTTGGTTCATGCAATTCAGCATCACTATGATCCACCTCAATAGGAATTTCTCCATGTTCCATCTCTTCGTCAACATCATTAGTTTTCTTGAAAGCCATCTTAGCATCATTGAAAAATACATCTTGACTGGTGATACACCTTATGTGACCTGGCTCTAGGCACCATAGCCTATAAGCTTTGACTCCTTCATGGTATCCCATGAACATGCATTTCAGAGCTCAAGGTTCGACCTTGTCTTGTCTAATGTGAGCATAGGCCACACAACCAAATACTCACAGTTTGTCGAGATCTGGTGGATGTACCGACCAAACTTCTTTAGGTGTCTTCATATCTAAAATTGTCGAAGGACATCTATTTATCAGATATGTTATTGTCAAAACAACCTCAGCCCAAAACAACTTCTTCAATCCATCACTAACCAACATGCATTTAACCTTTCGAGGATTGTTCGAATCAATCTCTCATCTAGTCCATTTTTTTAGGAGTACCTGCTACAATCTTATGCCTTGCAATCCCAGACTCAACACAGTAACTGCCGAAAGCTTCATTGTAGAATTCAAGGCCATTATCAGTTCTCAACCTCTTGACCTTTCTGCCAGTTTGAGTTTCGACCAAAACCTTCCTAATCTTGAAATTCTCAAAAGTTTCATCCTTTGTGTTCTGAATCAATACCCATAAGTTTCTGGAATAATCATCAACTATGAATAGGAAATACCTTGCACCTGAATGTGAAGGATTCCTTGCAGGCCCCCAAAGATCAGCATGTATGTAATCAAGGGATCCACCAAATACAGGATTTACCAAATACTCAAGATTCACAAAACTCCAACTTTTCGACTTTGTCACCACCTAGCAGGTTTTGTTTCCCAGATCGACCAAGCCTCTCTCACTGACATGGCATAATCTCATATGCCCTAATTTTGTCTTCGACAACAACTTCGTGGATGAAACATTTGTCTAACCACTTACAACTTCATCCTCAAGGGTATACAAGCTTTGTTTCATCACACCTCTCAAGACTTCCTTCGACCTTTTCATGACTCTTAGGATAATTTTCTCTCCTTGAAAAAGATATCCCTTTTTGTTGAATTCACCTAGAGAAATCATATTTTTCTTCAAGTCAGCTGCATACCTAACTTTAGTCAATATCCTTATTGACTCAACAGTTGAGTCAAAATCATCTTGAAAAATGGCAACATTTCCATTATCCTTACCTCCATGATCTTTCATACGTTCAGGGCACACCATTCGAATGTGACCATCCTTCTTACAATGATAGCAACGAACTCCAGAAGTTTCACCACCATAAGACTTATGTTGACTTTTACCCTTCTTCTTGTTGAACTTGCCATCCTTTCGCAAGAATTCACCTTAACATTCAAACCTTCTTCAACCGTCGAAGGTTTATTTTCCTTTCGTTCGTTCAATTCCTTAAAACACAAGAGGGCTTCTTTGAAGTGCGTATGTGTTCTAGGTAAAGCGCATAACAACAACAACGCTTGATTTTCACATCAATATTTTCAAGAAAAAGAATCAGCTTGTTGAACATATCCAACTGCTCAGCCAACGTTTTATCTTCGCTCGTCTTGAATGAATACAAAGCTTGCTTCAGGCAGAGTCGATTCACCAGCGATTTGATCATGTACAAAGATTCGTGTTTCAACCATAACCCTGATGTCGTCGTCTCTTTTGATACCTGTCGAAGAACCTTATCACCAAGGCTCAACAATATTGTTTTGTGTGCTTTCTCAATCATGGTCGTCTTTTCAGCCGACGTTAACGTAACATTCATGGTCATCTCTCCCTTCAACGCTTCCAAGCAACCTTGTTGAACAAATAGGGTTTTCATCTTCAAGCGCCACATACCTAAATCGTTCACTTTGGTGAACTTTTCGATCTCATACTTTGTTGAAGGCATCTTCTCCACGCTCACTGCACCAATTTATTTTGAATCGGATACCTTAGAAACAAAGTATAATAGGTTTCTTTATGATCAAGAAATCAACAAGGGTTAGGGTTTAGGGTAACCAAGGATAACAACAAGGATTGTTTAGAAACTGATATTTTTCCTTTCTCTTGAAACAAGATTACAAGTATACAAGAATAACAAATAACATCTCTCACTTTTGAATTAGGATTTTACTTGCCTATTTTCCCTTATCAAAAGATGAGAGACTAGTATGCTATTTATAAGAAAACTAATATACTAACCTAATGGGGTTTTTAACAATTACTCATTACAAGCTAACTTACGGTACAAACTAACTTAAATAATTGGATCCATAACATAATGCCCAATTTAACAACAACATGTTAGTGGACTTCGATAGCATGCTAAACCTAGAGTTTGTTCCAATATCTCACAGAAGTCTTAGTGATATCATTTCGTGTGTCTTCAATTTTGTACAAATTACTCAAAGTACCAGTGCATAGAAAATAGTGTGTGAGAAATGTATGTTTGATGTAACATCATCTTTTACATTCAGTGCAATTTACTTTATAATTTTACCCAGAGATTTATCTTTTTCGCATAAGTTATCTTCAGCATTTTACAGTTCTTTTGTCTTCAGTTTCTACACTTAGTTTTTGTTTACATTTTTAGAGCAAATTACTTTTGAATCTTGAATGTTGTCGAAGTGTTCATTATTTTATAGACTTTATTTTAAAATTAATTAGCACATTTTCTAGGATCAATCTGATTGATTTTGTGAGTAGTCAAAACTTTTCGATTTAGAAGACCAACGATTATTTAACAATTTTTATGGTAAACACCAACGGGACGAAGTTTGTTTGTGATGCTTTGAATGTGAATTACGTTTAAATTGACCATTCAAGTATTGACATAAAGCACTTGCGATAGTTGTGGTTATCCATAGTAATAACTGAAAAACAGTTGCAATGATACAACTATCATTGCAACTAAGGCGATTTGTAAAAAATAAAAAAAATCTAAATGAATTAAAAGACAATGTCACTATTGTCACTATTTTGTACAACAACAAAGAATCAATAATTTGATTGATGCAATAGTGACCATTCTCTAATGAACAGAGGGTACTTGAAAATAAAAATATTAATACTATGAAAACATGCTGCAATTATAGTCTAATGTCATTGTAATTTAGTATCAATAATATTGCGGCCACCACTAAAATAACAACCGCAATTTAAAATTGACGTTGAAGGATAGTTAACAAATGGATCACCAATAATGTGTAATTTGTACAATTTATTAAATAAACGTCAGAAACGAAACGTTGAATTCGAGTTAGATTTGTATTTTAAAAAGTTAGTAATTTGTACAATTTAAGCCTATGAGATATGCTTCCTTTTTATTATAAAAATGCATAATCAGCATGACATTCTGGAATTTCTTTTCATTCTTAGGTCAAAAGAGCACACACGTGCATGAGAAGTCCCATTGCGATCCTCTTTGTGATGTGTCCGATTCAAATTTTATGTCCTTCAACTATTTAAATTAAATATCCCTGCTGCCTTTATTCTAACAATAAAAAGATGATAAAATCAAAAACTTAAAAGTGGTCAATATAAATAAAAAACTTTACAAATAAAATAAAATTTTATGCTTAATCTAGTTGGTGCTTGGAAACTTGATTCCCATTTAATGCAACTTTATTTCTTTCACGTTAAGCATATATGCTTTTTGCCTCTAGTTTTGCTAACATCTTCTTGTTTTGTTTATTAAATTCTAATTTATAGCCTTCAAGATCACATCGTTAAGAATATGAAAATTATCTACCTATATCTACCAACCAAAAAAAAAAAAGAAGAAAGTTATGCTTTAATATTTTTTTTCCAATATGCGATTCCATAAAGATCATGAGATTGTAGTTATCATAAAATAAAATATTACAAAATTATGACAATAGAAAACAAAATTATCTGATTTATTTATATATATATATATATATATATATATATATATATATATATATATATATATATATATATATATATATATTTCCAGCTAATTAGAACCTTGAGTTGGCCACAGACTGGATTGACGGTGCTGGATTGTCGAAGAGAGAATAAGGTATACCTCAAGGTACTTCGATGCTAAAGTAAGTAACAGAGCAAGAAAAGTGGCTAAGTACAAAAGTGAGTGTTCTTGGGCAGAATGTTTGATACATGACCATCTCATGTGGGAGGATTTATATAATGCCCCAAGCGCTTGATCATTGGTCCCAATTTTGGGTCTAGATCATGGATCCCCCGAAAATAAGTAACTGCCAAAAACTAGTCGTTGGAATGTGCAGATCTGCTCGAATCAGAGGCTAGTGTCGGACAAGGTGTGATGTTGAGCAGAGGCGATCCTAGACTATTTTTGGGTGGCTTTTCCCCCATGTCGGGCAGAAGTCCTGAGAAAGTAGAGATGGGCGACCATATTTTTGGTTGGTTGGTTATATCTCACCAGGTGAGTTGTAGGGGAAAAGATGGCCCCCTCTAGCCTTAGTGTGATGCATTTGGACTATTGGGTCGTCCTGGATGCGGGAGCGGATTGGGCCTTGCCTTGCCATTGGGCCAGTCCGGACCAAAAGCTCCCAAGTCGTTGCTTCTGGTCGTATAAGTGATTACATAAGGGTAGCTCGTCATTCAGGGAACGATTTATGTGGGCGGTAAGCCTTTTGAGGGGGACCTGACTAACTATGTTTTTGAATCAGGGTAGCCATCGTAGCTTACCTGGTAATCAGGGAGATCTATGGTTGATGGGACTGAAGAGTTGTCTAATGCGTGTGTCTCGATACGCGTGCACATTTAATGTGCAATGATGGCTACCCTAGGGCTACTCTAGGAAATGATCACACCGTTGCATGTCCCTAGGTCGTGTGTGCTCGTGCACGTTCTTCAGAGTGATGGAATGTTCTGAAGGAAGTAAGGTGCAGTTGGGTGCTCACAGGTTGGTGGGGGAAGTTGATGACTAGTGGGTTGGCACTCGTCAGCGGTTGGAGACGTCTGGTGAAGCAGTCACCTGGACTGTATTTAGAAGGGAATTCTTGAGGAAGTATTTTCCTGAAAATGTTCGGGGAAAGAAAAAGATCGAGTTCTTAGAACTGAAACAAGGTAGTATGTCAGTTACCGAGTATGCTGCCATGTTTTCTGATATGGAAAAGTTTTATCCGCACTATAGCGAGGCGACTGCTGAGTTTTCGAAGTGTGTCAAGTTCGAGAATGGTTTGAGTTCATTCATGTTCACATTAATTACTTCAACAAGTCAGTTAGATTTTTTACTCCTAATGAAGAGGAAAAAGAAGATGGTTATTGATCTGCTCGAGAGTTGAAAGAACTTTTGAATGAAGAAGCGCAAATGATGGCATTGTTTGCATCTTTATCGGTGGAAAATGAAATGGCAATCGGTGAATTGCTAGTGCTGAGAGACTTCCTAGAAGTATTCCTAGATGACATTGTGGATGTTCCGCCAGAGAAAGAGAGAGGTGGAATTCAATACTGATCTTGGGCCTTGAATTAGACCTATTTCGATGGCACCTTATCGTATGTCGGTTTCCGAGTTATTTGAATTGAAGAAGACGTTAGAGGAACTGTTAGAAAAAAAGTTTGTGAGGCCGAGTGTGTCTCCTTGGGGAGCTCTGATATTGTTGGTGAAAAAGAAAGACGGTCGCATGAGATTGTGTATTGATTACATGCAACTGAATAAGGTGACAATTAAGAACAAGTATCATCTTCCAAGGATATATGATCTGATGGATCAGTTGGTTGGTGCTCCTGTGTTTAGTAAGATCTATTTGCGATTGGGTTACCATCAGATAAGAGTAAATGATGAAGATGTGACCGCTTTTAGGACTTGGTATGGACACTATGAATATGTAGTGATGCCATTTGGAGTTACTAATGCACCTAAAGTATTCATGGAATATATGAACCGAATTTTCCATGATTATTTGGATCAATTTTTGGTTGTCTTTATAGATGATATTCTGATTTACTCTAAGTCAGAAGAAAAACACGTTGAACATCTGCGAATTGTGCTGAAAGTGTTGAAAGAGAAAAAGTTGTATGTTAAGTTATCGAAGTGTGAGTTTTGGTTGAAAGATGTGAGTTTTCTTAGTCATGTGATTTCGAGAAAAAGGATTGTTGTGGATCCATCCAAGGTAGATGCATTGCTACAATGGGAGACTCTGAAGTCGGTGACAGAAATTAGAAGTTTCTTGGGATTGGTTGGTTATTATCGAAGATTCATTGAAGGTTTTTCAAATTTGGAACTTTCGTTGACTTAATTAACTTCTAAGGATAAAGAGATTGTGTGGGACACCCAATGTGAACAGAGTTTCATTGAGCTAAAGAAGAAGTTGACTACCGCTCCAGTTTTGACATTACCAAAAGAAAATGAACCGTTTGTGGTCTATTGTAATTCTTCTTTGATGGATTTGGGTGGAGTGTTAATGCAAGACATTAAAGTGGTGGCATATGCTTCTCGAAATTTGAGAATTTATGAGAGGAATTATCCTACCCATGATTTGGATCTACCAACCATGGTTTTTGTATTAAATATTTGGTGGTATTATCTGTACGGTTCGATATTTGAAGTGTATAGTGATCATAAGAGCTTGAAATATCTGTTTGACCAGAAATATTTAAATATGAGGCAGAGACATTGGTTGGAATTCTTGAAGGATTGTGATTTTTGTTTGAACTATCATCCTGGTAAACTAATGTTGTGGTTGATGCCTTAAGTCAGAAGACATTGTATATGTCGATCATGATGGCTAGAGAATTGGAGTTGATTGAATAATTTAAAGATATGAGTTTGGGTTGTGAACAGACCCCTTACAGTGTAATATTGGGAATGATGAAGGTTAACAATGATTTTATTGATCATATCCAGGAGAGTTGGAAGTCAGATGTGAAATTAGTGGACTTGATGATCAGTGATGAACGCGTTGGAGGTAATGAATTTCGTGTTGATGAACAGGGAGTACTAAGGATTCAGGAGCGTATTTGTATTACTGATGATCTTGAATTGAAGATAATGATTCTAGAAGAAGGTTACAGAAGTAGTTTGAGTATTCATCTGGGAGCGACGAAGATGTATCAAGATTTGAAGAAGATATTTTGGTGGCCAGGTATGAAGCGTGATATGACTCAGTTTGTTTATGCATGTTTGACTTGTTAGAAGTCGAAAATGGAACATCAGAAACCTGTTGGTTTGATGCAACCGTTGGATATTCCCAAATTTAAATGGGATAATATCTCACTGGATTTTGTTACTGGGTTACCTAATACTCCGAGAGGGCATAATGTTATTTGGGTGATTGTTTCTAGTTTGACAAAGTCAGCGCATTTTATTCCGATTATTATGACTTATTCTTTGTAGATATTGGCAGAGATATATGTTAGTATGATTGTGAAGTTGCATGGAATTCCTTTGAGTATTGTGTTAGATAGAGATCCACGATTTACATCTAGGTTTTGGGTTTGAAGCTGAAGTTGATTTCAACTTATCATCCTCAAACTGATGGATAAACAGAGAGGATGATACAATCTTTGGAAGATTTGTTGAGGGCTTGTATGCTTGAACAAGGAGGTTCTTGGGATAGTCACTTGTCGTTGATCGAGTTTACTTATAATAATAGTTATCATTCCAGTATCGGAATGGCGTCGTTTGAAGCATTTGATGGTTGAAGATTTCTGACACCTTTATGTTGGTATAAGTCCAGTGAAAGTGGTTTAATTGGACCTGATATAGTGCAGTAGACTACTGAGATGGAAAAGTTAATTCAAGATTGTAACACCCCAAAATTTTCCCTCTTATTTATTATCAACCTCGAGCGATTTACGGTTCATTCTTGCATCATTCTACATATCATTGCATCGCATTTGGAAACATAAATAAATCATCATCCTTTGCATACGCATGAGGTGTGTGGTCGATCGAGGCTTGCCAAACATTGGAGTTTAAGAGAAAAATAACATCCCAAAAATAATCCAAACCATTTCAAAGCTAACCAACCAAAAAGGGAAAAATTCACCTTTCCCTCCCTTTTCTCTCCACCTTTCCTTCCACTTTCTTTCCACCCTTCCTTTCATTCCTTCCCTCTTGTTTTCCACTTCAATTCCACTCCATTTCCCTTAGAAGCTTCTACCATGTTCTACCATCTCCTAAACCCTAAACCCTAAACCCTAACTAACTACCAACCCTAACCCTAACTAACTACCAACCCTAGCTCCATTGTTAAATCCTAACCTCATTACCAAACCATAATTTTGGATCCCAAGCCTAATTTTTGGGCCCCAAACCTAAACCATATTTAATCCATTTTCATCCAAACCAAAGGGGATTCTCACACACAACTTTCCAAATTTTGCATTCCCTCACAATCACTTTTTTCTTTCTCACTTTTCCTCCATCTTCCCTATTTCACCAAAGCTTTTTGAAGAAGCTTTTCAAGTTTCACATTGAAACTTGAAGATCTTGAAGCTTAGCCTCTAACCTCCATTGATTTTGTGGATTGTGGAAGAAGAAGCTATTGTTTTTGGTGAAGGTTTCGACTTATCGGAAGCGCACGAAGGGTCAAGCATCAAGAACGCATTTATTTTGCAGTTTCGCGGTTTTCTTGGTTTTCTCTTCGATCAAGCTCCGATTCTTGCAACATTCACCGAAGCACTTCTCCGCTTCATAGGTTGGTGATCTAAATCACTTCTCCTCTAAGTTATTCTCTTCCTCTTGTCACTTTTGGTGTTCTTTAATTGCTTTTCATTTTGCTTGCGATTGATTTCGTTTCCGTTATGTATTGCTTGCGATTTGTGATTTTTAATGGATTAGAAGTTAAGGTGTAGATAGTTATAGGATCTAGAATGTGTAAATAAGTCCCAATTAAGTAGAAATTAGTGTTAACATGTTCCTATGTATGTTAGGGATCATTAGAAGTGATTTTGTGGCCAAAAGCACTTATTTCTTAACTTTTTTCACATTCTGGTTCAGTGTTAACCGGTTAACCATTTGGTTAACCGGTTAACGGGTGCGTTTTGGCCACAAAACATGGCAGTTTTAGGTCCGTTAACCGGTTAACCATTTGGTTAACCGGTTAACGCTATTAAGTTTTGGATTCTTTGCTTAGTTGATAGCTTAGTATTACTTTCTAGTGCCTCTAATGTTCATACATGTTTTAGGCATTGATTTTAGGGAACTTTTGGGTCCATTTCTAGTAGCTCATTCCCCCATTTCGAGTCGTTTCGATGTGTTTCTGTTCATGATGTGTATTATGCGTTTTTGTATTCCTTTGTGTATAGCTTGATTTCTTGCATTTTGTTGCCATGTTTATGCATCATTTCGCATGTGAATAATTATGTTGCATTCTGTTTTTACCTCTTTTGCATTGCATTAAATCATTTTTGCATTTCATTGTATCAAGGCATGTTGCATTTCACATAATCATGTATGTATGTGCATTTGGTTGCATTTGGTTGCATGCTTTATCATATCATTTACATCAATTCAATTCTGAATTTTGCATTGAGTTTGGCATTCTTGTTGATCCATCATGTTGCATGTTCATAATCAATGATCATCATGTTCATGTGCCATATTCATGTGCCACATTTTTGCATTACTTGTTGCATAATCAACCATGTGATGCATTCTTGCATAATCCTTCAAAATGTTCATGTTCTTTCATTTATGTATGTTGATCTAGGTTCAATGCATGTTCATGATGAATTGGCACATGTTTCATTGAGTTTGTGCATTAAAAAATGAAAATAATCAAATCTGGATTTTGTATTTCATAGCTGACTTTGCATATAGGTGTTGTAAAATACATGATGCTTGTTATGCTTGCATGCTGTATTTGACTTTTTACACCTACCTTTTCATGCAGCATGCTGGCTGTAAAAAGATGATTTGTGTTATGCATTATTTTCATGGCTGTTTGTGCTTTAGGGGGTTGTAATAGGTACTTGATTTTTATTTTAGCATTCTTTTAGTTCTCTAGAATTAAGATAGAGTTTAGATTGAGTCCTAGAGTCATTAGGATTTAATTTGTGTATGTTTGCTTTATTATTTTTAATAAAATGCAACATTAATCTTTGTTTGTAGGGAGGGAAAGGTATGTTTCCTTACACCTTATCCTTTTATTTTTGTGCATTTCTTTTATGCATTTAATTCATTTGTCCTTCCATATTTGTGATTGGTAGGATTTTCCCCTTTGTTAGGACCAACTTATCTTTCTTAGGAAGTAAGTTGCATCCTTTTTTCCTTCATTCTTTTCCTTTTCTTCCTTAGGATTAGAAAACCTCACTAAACCATTAAGATCTCCCTTTTGTGCATAATAAATAACTTAGGGTTGGTTTTAGTCCCTCTTAGTTTTTGTCCTTTTTCCGATTTGATTCTTCTTCACTCATCTTCAAACAAAATCTAAAAGACATTTAATAAAAGAGTGAAATAGTCTCTTGTGCATAGGCTTATTCCATGGGGCACTCATATTCATTCCACCTGGGAATAGTGTGGGCTTGTCAAGCATGATGTACAAGTCTAATCATGAGACTATCTTCACAAACAATAAACTCCAAAACACTTCTCATAAAAGACAATCAACAAAGACATCGCGTCTTCTCTTCTCATCTCTTAATCTTTGCGGACGAATGCGACTTGCCTCGACAGTTCAAACAGCAATACAGTAAACACCCTCGAGTCAGAGCCGGTAACACCTGAGCTAGAGCTATGGCAACGTCATCCTAAAAAATACAAATAGTTCCCGCCTTAGTTAGGTGAACTACGTCGACTCTGATCCTCATTTTCCCAATGAGGTACGTAGGCAACGGGGTAGGGCCCGTTCGAGCACATTCTTTATTTTCCCTACATTTTCTCAGTTATTTCTTTTTTGTTATCTTTTCCAATTCCTTTTCTCATTTCCATTCCCATTTCAGTTAGCAATTCATTTGTTCAGCAACATCTTATTTCTCACTCTTTGAAGCAAACAAAAAAGCGTGGATCCCGTCGGGTACGAAAGATGGTCTGAGGTGCTAATACCTTCCCAGGTCGTAACCGACTCCCGAACCTAGATCTTTGGTTCGCATGGCCTCGTCCTTTTCTTCTTCCTCAGGTTTGTGCAACATTACCTTTCCCATTCCTTCGGGATAAAAATGTCTGGCTGGTGACTCTACCTTTTCCGCGCCACTTTCGCATTTGTACTAGGATGAAAATCCCGAGAGCGACATGGATAAGATGAGAATTTCACATAATAGGCAGAAGAGTTATCATGATAAGAGGATGAAAGATCTTGAATTTCAAGAAGGAGATCATGTGTTTTTTAGGTTTACTCCAGTGACCGGTGTTGGACGAGCTTTGAAGTCGAGAAAGCTTACTCTTAGATTTATTGGTCTGTACTAGATTTCTGCAAGAGTTGGACCTGTTGCATATAGAGTGGCGTTGCCAACACGATTACCCAATTTTCATAATGTATTCCATGTTTTGCAGCTTCAGAAGTATGTTCTGGATCCGTCACATGTGATACTGATGGATGAAGATTAGGTAAGAGATGATCTTATAGTTGAAGAACTACCATAACAAATTGATAATTGTGAGGTAAAGTAGTTGAGAGGCAAGGAGCTACCAGTGGGAACATAACTTGGGAATTGGAGAGCAAGATGCGAGAGTCTTATTTGAATTTATTTGCATGAGGTAAGTTTTCAAGGACAAAAACATTCTAAGTGGGGGAGAGTTGTAACACCCCAATTATTTATTTAATTATTTAATTGGAATTGTTATATTGTGGTGTGTGGAGGAAAGTATTATATTATTTAATATGATATTATTTTAAATGAATTATATTATATTGAATAATTATAATATTGGAATATAAAGAGAAAAGGTTAGAATGGTAAATTGGTGAAGGATAGTGAGGGCAAATAAGGAAAACCAAAGTTAGGTTCTAAGGGTTAAGTTTGGAAATTAAGAAAAAGGAAATCAGTCATGTTTTTATGAATGTGAAGAGGAATCGTGAACAGAGGAAGAAGGAAGGAGAAAGGGCAAAGCTTGAAGAGGAATTCGGGATAGGAGAAGGAATTGCTCATCAAACTAAGGAAGGGTGGAACTTCTTCATCTCCTAAGGGGTTGATAATGGGAATTTTAGGAAAAGTGTTGTTGAGTAGAGAATATGGGGTTAGGTGATTTTGGATGAAAAGTGTGCTAGGTTGTTAGAAAATTGTTAAGTGTGTGATAATTGCATGAATTTGGTGTTTGGTTATGATAATTCTGTATTTTCTGGCTGAAAACTGGTTTATAGATGAACAAATCATAGCAGGGTTTGGATGTGTCGCAAAAAAAAAAAACCCTGAAAATTGTAGTCCTCGCTTAGAGAGCTGCAGCTTGCTTAGCGAGCAAGTGGAAACTTTGGAATTCTCTTTACAGAGAGTTGCTCGCTTAGCAAGCAAACCCTTCACTTAGCGAGATCTGGAGTGAAAAATAAAATGTTTTATTTCTAAAAAATTCTCTAAAATTATTTAATTAATATATTAAGGGATGGGGATTAAAGTAGTGTTATTAGAGGTAGGTAGAGATGGGTTATGAGATTAGTTAGAAGGATAATAAGAATAACTTGAAATGAACATGAATTGATATGTACATTTTTTGTTGTTGTTGCTATGTCTGGTAAGTTGTTGTTATTGTTACATGACATTGATGTTGATATATGTTGATGTAAACGTTGATGCATGTTGTATTGTTGTTATGTGTTCTAGTTAATGTTAATATATGTCGTTGTATTCGGAAATGCATGTTGTGGATGTTGTTCGGTGTTATGGTAAGTTGTTGTTATATGTTAGTTGTTGATGTTGATTGCAGTAAGTAGTTGTTGTAGACATGTATGATTGTCATTTATGGTGCATGGCATGTGCATGGTTGGGAATGGTATACCAATCTAGTTTATGTCCATTCGAATCCCAAATGGGATCGGTGTAATGTTGGTGCGGTCATGAAATAGGGATTGTACGTGACCATGAAACAGGGTTCGAGGGTGTGATCATGAAATAGGGATCATAATGGACCATGAAAGAGGGGTCGAGAGTTCCGAAGGGAACTGGATCTTGAAATAGAGATCGATATACGGTACCGCATGCATAGAGTTGGTAGAGTCTCATTACATAGGTTTTTCTTGATATGTGGTGTATTTGTGTAATTGTTGTTTGATGAGAAGTGATGATACTTGCTTTTGTTCTTATTATTTTTCCCTTTTGTTGGTGTAAGTATCTCACCCCTTTTGTTTTAATGTTACCCTTATGTTGGTAATGTGAAGGTGATCAAGATTAGTAGAGTGGTAGTCGGTGAAGTCGGTGTACTTCACGTTTAAAGGAGTTGGCTCTGATACGTGTTTTGGAGTGTCGGGTCCACGATTGTTTCTTTGTTTACTTATTTTAGAAAAACATTTTGTAATGGAATCTTACTTTATGTTTCTTTTGAGTTTTCCGCTGCAACTAAAACTATTTTTTAAGACGTATCATCTTGAATAGTGTGTTTGTAGTGAATGTGACACTCAAAACTAATTGTGTGTTTTAATAACTCTAATTTTAAATTATAAATTTGTGGGGATATTTTTGGTGTTACAAATTCCATCTATCTTTAAATTCAAATTTAATTTCAAAGTTTAATTCAAAACATTCTTCAACTTCTCAATCAATTCTAAAACACATCAATTAAATCATAATACACTTGGGCCTCTCCTTGAGTTGTAAGCCTCAAATATTGTAAACACCCCAAATTTGCCCTCACTCATATCACACCATGGATTTTGATCTTTCATATTTGTATAAGCATAATCACACCACATCATATTGCATATTTGTTTCATCTGCATAGTTCAAGTTCATCTGCATCTAGGGTTTGTGATCTGAGCTATCCAAAGATTCATCTGAGCCACCCCAAAGGTATTCAATCATCTCAAGAGGGCCCATGTATGTTAAATCATCATATTTTATCCTCCAAAGATCAAGGAAGCCAAAGAATCATAAGAACTGGCAAGGCATGGAAGCAGAGCTAGGGTTTAACTGCACAGATGACCTAAAATTAGGGTTTTGGTTTCAGATGCCATAACTCCAAATTTTTTGGTCATTATTGTTTCTATTGGTCTCAATATGTTATAAGGATCATGTGTCCCAAGTTTGATGAAGAAATTCATTGTGGAAGTCATTTGTTCAGTAGGTAAATTCTTGAGCAAGTCAGAGCAAAATCAGGGCATCTGAGGCCCCCCAACATGGAACCAAAGTGGATTTTTCATCAAATTGAAGTTATATGGTCTTTATTTGATCATTGAAGTGCTTAGAAGTTCACAAATTTGAAGAAAAGTGAGCAAAACCAAAAGTTGCCAAAAATGGAAATGACTTGTAATGTAAACTTTCCATTTTGGAAAAGTTTTTCAACCTCTACTTACTTAACCAAAAGTGCTCCAAATGAAAAATTGTTGGTCATAAAAGTTGTAGATTGGATCATTCCTTTTTCAAAAAGTACAAGAACAAGATCTAATTCATTTTGGAACTCAAGTTATGGCTTTCCAAAGTTGGCAAAAATCACATAATTTCAAGTTTCATACTAAAGGGGGATTTTTGCAAAACCACATACCAAGCCATTTTGTGACTTCTAATCGACTTCTAAGCATCATACAAACATTATGAAATGCCTTAAAATCAGAATTTCCCAAAGAATTTCAAAATTCCATGCCTTGCCCATGAAGAAATCTCAAAGGGGCCAAACTTTCTTCAAATTGCAAAACCTCCCATAACCTTTCACAAACATGCTGAATGGCCTCAAAGTGAATTCCATGGCCATCCTTGATCCTTGCTGCACCAGACACCCCATTGTACCAAGCCTGAACCAGCCCATACCTCAAAGTACAACCAACCTTGACTTTTTGCATTTTCACCCATATCAATCAGCATAGCCCACACCAACTCCACAAACCTATCACAACTTGATATGTGGACTTTATGCAAGCCATAACACACAAGAACTCAGCCTGAATCCTCAGCATTGCCCTAGTTCACAAAAATCACCCCACTTACATTTTCTTTCGAAACTCTCAGCACACTTAACAAAACTTCAAACTTCTTCCACCATTCATCTCAAAATCAATCACTGATCACAAACCACCCCTCAAAACAGCCAAGAACACATCACAAACAAAACATGATTTTCTGACCAGTTGAACACAAACTCACAAACCAGCCTTCCTCAAAGCTCTCCAAGCATCAAAGATTCTTCAGGGAGGTCATTGGAGGCATTTTGCACCAAGAAAGCAGCCAGAAAGCTCAAGGGTTGAAAGCTCCATCTCAGGTAGCCATCTCAAACTTTTTTCCAGAAATCTCTTTTTAGGTTATAGAATTGTTCCTCTTGTTGTTCTGATCATGCTGAACTTTTTATTTTTGAAAAATGGTTGTGATTTGAGGATTTTATGAACTTCTGAAAGTTTCACCATTTTTGTTCATGGCTTCGAATCTTGAGATTGAGTGAAAAGAAATTGTTTTTGAGGGTGGATTTGGTCTTAGGGGAGTGAAAGGAATGAATCAGGAGCTTTAGAGCTCCAGAAATGACCTAGGGAGTGATTTGGAAATTTTTAAGGGAGAGTCTGGCCGGAGAAGATGACCGGAGGTCTTCTCCGGCCACCTGAATGTCATTAACGTGTTAATTAGGGTTAGGGCATTGTTTGAATGTGGACCCTTTGATATGTTCTCCCGCGCGTGATTGAAGGGCTATGATTAGGTCATTAGCATTTAATCTGGATTAATTAATAATTTAATTAGGATTAATAGAATCTGAATTTGGGCCGTAGGATAGCGTGCCAGGTCAACAGATCCAAACCCAGTTTACATCCTGTCCCTCCATTCTTCATACTTTCCATTTATTTGATTTTATTTCACATTTTTCTTATTTATTTTGTACGAATTTTTAAAAATAGTTAAAACCATCAAAAAAATTCTGAAAATTTTTATCAAACCTTTTATTAATTTTCAGAACCCAAAAATATTTTTATTTTTATTTTTTGCATTTAAAAAGTATTTTTAAATCATTTAAATGTTTTATTTAATTAATTAATTGATTTTAATTAAATAAAAATACATTTAAGTATTTAAAAATAACCAAAAAAATCAGAGAACATTCTTGGACATTTAGATACATTTACAAACTCACCATACAAATTTCTTTTTGGTTTTGATCATGCTTTGACATTTTTCAATGAATTAGGGTTCCTAAATTTGTTCATTTTTAACCCTAACTTCAAAAATCCATATCTTTTAAACCAAGTTGAGTTTGTGAATGATTCTTTTTGCATTATTCTATGCATAGCTTCTAGCATCCAAAAACATTTTTGTTTCATTTTTATCTTTCATTTTCAATTTGTTTGGCATTTTACATTTAGGATCACCCTTAAAACCCTAGAAACTTATGAAATTCATAACTCCTTCTAGGTTTAGCTTCTGACCTCCCCCTTTGGATGGTAACCTAGTATAGGTTTGAGGTTCTTTTGAGTGAATTTTCAATTTTTTATCATGTCATTTGCTTCTGTCTTTGCCATTTGCATCTCATCCTTTCATAAAACCCTAACTTGGTGTCTTCACTTGCATTCATCTTGCATATGCTTGCATTCATGAACTTGCCATGACATTTTATGCATCCATATGACTTCTAAGATATCTTAGGACATATTAGAATCATGTTTGATCATTTCATCCTCCATTTTCCATGTTATGCATTCATTTCATTTCATATGCATTCATGAACTTTCATGCTCCTTTCATACTTCATTTGCATTCCCATCTCTTGTATGATCATTCACAACTCTTGACATACATTTGCATCATCTCTTAGCATCATTTTCATCATGAACATGCTTCTGGTTTTGTTTTGCATCTTTGCATTCATTTCATTTTTCATTTCATTTCATTTCCTTTACTAACTTTTCAGGTGGTAAGTTACTTTGAGAAGTGAATTTGCCTTCACTTCTCACAATCTCTTCTTATCTCTCTTATGCATTCATTGCTGCATTTTATATTTGTATTAGAGTGAGCTTTCTCATTCATGTTCCTTCCTCACTTTCTTTCTTCAAGCATGTTATCTTCTTAAATGAAGTAAGTTGACTTGCTTCTTCTGCTTATCCCCCTTTCATCTGCTTCTTCCTTGGTGGCTCTTCTTGGAGATCTCTTGCAAGCCTCATAAACCCTAGGAATACCCAAGCATGATAACAATTAGGGTTTGATTAGTCCCCCATTAGTTTTACCTTTGTGTCATCTTTTGTGTCTTCTCTTCTCATCTCATAATCAGGAACTAAACCTTAAAGGTTTTAAGGCTTTGTAATTAGGGTTATGCATGCATCCTTCTTTAGAATGGAGTGTATAACTTTAATCCTAAGTTTTAAACCCTTAATGTGTTTAAATCCTTTAATCAATTCACCTAATAATCACTAAAACATCAAGCTTGTAACTTGGGCCTTGCATTAGGGTTCTAATTCTTCCTTAATTGGCTAAGAAGGACTAACCCTATTATTAATGGACAAGTCCCTCTCAAGTTGTCTTACAAATCATAAAATTCACTTCTTAATCTTATCATTAGCTAAAATCCACTCTAATAAAGGTTTTGTTTTGTCATGAGGTTAATCCCTAATCATGGATTAAGTTCAGGAGCCTTTCTCAGCTTAAATGTTCTCATCTATTATCCTTCTATTAGGATGGTGTAATGAGCCCATTAAATCCTTGATTATGGCTTAAACTAATTACTTAACACTAAACAAAAAACTCCATAAAAACATTTAAATAAATGCAAGTAGGTTAATGATCTTAATCCTACATCATGATTATTAAGTGTGAGGTGTTTACTTCGTACTTAAGGTATTCTCATTACCCCTAATCAGAGGGAGGATGTGATGAGTTTACTAACCCTTGGTTTAGGCTTAAGCTCATTTTCTTATGTCAAATCCAAAAAGCAATAAAAGATTGAAAACTCAAAAACAAACAATAATCGTCTCCTCCGGGATTCTTTTATCACCTCATTCACTCACAAACGAGAACTCGCTTCTTCCGTCTAATGCAAGACAGTTAGCACCTGAGCTAGACAAGTCATACACTTGAGCATAGACAAGTAAGCAGTTCATCAGTCAATTTATTTTTCAGTCTCTTTGAGTCGAACTACGGTGTTCTGACTTCCTCATTGCACGAGAGGATACATAGGCATAACTTAAATGTTATCGAACAAAATTCTCTGTCTCTTTCCCCCTCTTTGTCGTTCCCGGGATTTTCATCCTAGTACAAACGCGAAAGTGGCACAGAAAAGGTAGAGTCTCCAGCCAGACATTTTTATCCCGAAAGAATGGGAAAGGTAATGTTGCACAAACCTGAGGAAGAAGGAAAGGACAAGGTCCTGCGAACCAAAGATCTAGGTTCGGGAGTCGGTTACGACCTTGGAGGGTATTAGCACCCCGTACCGTCCGCCGTACCCGACGGGATCCACACTTGCTTGTTTTGTTATAAAGGGTGAGAAAATATTACTGCTGTTGAATAAAACTGCTGACTGGGATGGAAAATGAAATGAGAAAGGAACTGAAATAAGAAAATGGAAAGAAAGGGGGAAATGTAGGGAAAATAAAGAATGTGCTCGAATGGGCCCTACCCCACTGCCTACGTACCTCATCGGGATAAATGAGGATCAGAGACGCCGTAGTTCGTCTAACTAAGGCGGGAACTATTTGGTGTTTTTTAGGATGACGTTGCCATAGCTCTAGCTCAGGTGTTACTGGCTCTGACTCGAGGGTGTTTACCGTATCGCTGTTTGAACTGTCGAGGCAAGTCGTATTCGTCCGCAAAGAGTATGAGATGAGAAGAGAAGACGCGATGTCTTGGTTTATTTTCTTTTATGAGAAGTATTTTGGAGTTTATTGTTTGTGAACATTCTCATACTAAGACTTATCCATCGTGGTAGGGACTTACACCTCGCCCCGAAACAGGACGTGTATACGAACTCTAAGTTGTTGAACCTTTCTGAGAAAGCTCCATTGAGTAAGGACTTTCCCAACCAGTCACGGTAAGAGCCAACCAATCTGAGGCTGTTATGTCCTCAAGAGTCAGCTAAACTGGGGCAATTACCTAGGGATCATTTGCTTTGATTCGGGCTTTACCTTAAGAGGATTTTACAAAAGACTTGGTGTCTTTAAACTCTTCAGGAGTATAATTGCCCTGGTTTTCTGAACTTCCGATTATTTGTCTTCGGGAAATAATGAATCCTCGTGCGATTGGGGTGGCTTGCCCCAGTATGAATCTTTGGTCAATTGCTTTGGGAGAGATCTGAATCTCTAGGTAATTGCCCCAGTTTAGCTTACTCTTGAGGACATAACAGCCTCAGATTGTTTGGCTCTTACCGTGACTGGTTGGGAAATTCCTTACTCAATGGAGCTTTCTCAGAAAGGTTCACCTCGACGTGACTGTCTTTCAGAAGTTTTAGACTTCTCAACTTGGAAAGCTTAAGCTTCTGGACTTAATTTCCACATGCGAGCTTTTTATGATGCCAAACAGATGTATGCAAGCAGAAAAATGTTTATTGTGAGGATGGAAATTCTAATGCAACACACATGTTAATCTCTAAGTTTTGAAAAAGTGTCGCAAACCTTTGTGAACAAATTTTGAATGAAAGTACGTATATGCACTACCAACAAGGTCTTTTAGCATAACTCATAGGAGTCAGGAACGCCATCTTGTGGTAGCATGCTCTCAAATTAACCCTGTTTCAGTTAGGACTTTTGAGGGATGTATCGTGGCCTGGTTCACGGTTATAGAAACAAAGGATATAGGCTCTAAGTTTATTTTTGCCCACCCCTCTTCGTGATGTTCTCCATTCCTTTGTTCAGCTAATTTTCGCAAGCGTTCGCCTTTCATTAGGGTTTAATGTTGGTCGAGGAACCATTGCTACTATCGGTTCAAGCACCAATCAGGTTATTGTTGTGAGTCAATCACCCTTTTTCTCTTTCGCGTTTGTGCCACACGACTTTGTTCTCATTTGAGGATCTTTCTTGTGTAATCCTTTTCTTCTTTCGCTTTTGCGTTATTTTGCTTATCCCTAACTTTTTCCTGGACTGATTCTTGTGAATCTTTGATTGTGAAGTCCAGCGGGATGCCCTAACTTTTGCCTAAGTCGCTTGTTTTCAAGTTTCGACTTAGCGGGCTTTTTCTTTTCTTTTTCTTTTTGTATTTTGAACAAGTCGCGTGACATTGTTTTTCTTGATTGCTTTGCGAGGGTTGTGACTGCCCCCTTCTTTAGTCGATGAAGGATAACCATTGTGGTTTCCAGTCTTTGGACCTCTTGATTCGGATAACCATTGTAGCTTCTGGTCTTTGGACCTCTTGATTAGCATAGTGGAATGTAATGGATCCTCAAATACACTCCTTTATGAAAGTCTGAACGCTTGGTCCGACTAGCTGACATCTACCCTGCCCCTGGGTTACATGTGAGGGTTTTTCATGCGAGACGAAACTCCTACTTCAAGGCTCAAGGGGTTAGCAAGGGTCTATCTTCCTTATATCTCCGGTGTTTAGGAATTTGAAACAAAGCCTGTACATCGTCAACAGGGTCTTATTCGAGAGCACACAATTAGAGATTTTGCGTTTTTGCTTCGTCATTCTCCTTCATAGAGTTTAAGCACGACAATTGGTATTGCAATGTACACATGCAAAATTATAAGTAAATGCGAATGAATTACTTCAAGAAAAAACATGTGAGTTTTATTATTGATAACATTCAAAAGCAAACAAATTTCATACATGTATACAAATGTTTAGCAAATAAAAGAACTACAAACGGAAATGCAGTAAGGAAGCTGAATATTGCCGTTGTTGAGGAAGTTTGACTCTGTCTGGACCTATCAATCTTGGATACCTTTCAGTAATCTTCAATCTGCAGTCGTATACCCAACCATGGAAATCATACATCTTCTTTTAGTTATTCTGACTCTGACACGAGACGTCTGAAGGAAAAAGTGAAGCTGGGGAGTAAAGTTGTCCCATAGGGTTACTCGGAAAGACCTGACGATCTTCTGTCTACGTATCTCCATTGACCAATGACCAATGAAGAATCAGAGCGACATAGTTCCTCTCAATAGGGATGAAAGTACATTGAATAAAAACAAACAGTTGCCATTGCTGAGAGTATCTGAATACTGATGGCTTTATTTGCTTCCTGAAGATTCCAGCTTAACGTGGACCATCTGGTAAAATAACCGTGACACCGGTTCCATTGTGATTAGGCATTGGATTCTGGAGTACATTTGGGTGAGGCGCAAAATTGATTTCCTTGGAGTCAATTAGGTCATGTACCTTGTTCTGAAAAGCCCAACATTTCTCAATACTGTGCCCCTGGGCACCCGAGTGGAATTCGCATCTGGAATTTGCATCGAAGTTCTGAGGTAGGTTATCAGGAGAAGGAGCTCTCATGGTACGAAGCTCGACCAGGTTCAACTTTAGAAGCTCTGGGAGCAATACATCATATGAGCATGGGACGGGATCAAGTCTACGGTTTCTCGCTCTTGTCCTTTCCTGATTTGGTCTCTGCACCTGATATTGCTGACCTTGAGGTTGTGGTTGAGCCTGAGGAGTAATAGTCACAACAGCTGTTTGGTAGTAACCTTGAGAACGACCTCTATCTCGGCCCCTATACACGGCATTGGTCTTACCTTCTCTTCGCCTTTGGCCATTGCCAAAAGGTTTCTTCACACCAGATGAACTAGCACTGCTTGCATCCTGAATCTTTCCTAATTTTAGGAAGTTTTCTATCCTTTCTCCAACAATGACAATATCAGAAAAACCAATGGACGGGCAGGAGGCCAGATGATCCAAGTAAACACCTTGAAAGGTGCCCATAAACATGTCGGCCATTTCCCTATCCAGCAACGGGGGTTGAACCTGTGCGGCCAGCTCATGCCACCTCTGGGCATACTGCTTAAAATTTTCCTTGGGTCCTTGAGACAAGTTCTGCAACTGGGTGCGGTTTGGAGCCATATCAATATTGTATTGATACTGCTTGAGAAAAGCTTCAGCTAAATCTTTCCAGCACCGAATAAAGACCCCTGCTTAGCTTCATGTACTAGCTCAATGAAGCTCCAAATAGACTATCTTGGAAGAAGTGCATCCAAAGTTTCTCGTCATCAGTGTGAGCCGAGATTTTTCCAAAGTATGCATGAATGTGAGTTCTAGGGCACGTGCTGCCGTTGTACTTGTCAAATGATGGCACCTTGAAATTAGGAGGGATTCTGACTCCTGGTACTAACCCAAGACTGGTTACATCGATGCCCAGGGAATTCTGACATTCCATGGCCTTAATCTTCTCTGCCAGCTCTTCATACCTTCGATTGTTGACCTCGTTCATATTACCCACATCAGCATCCAGTAGAGTGAACTGGTCTTCCTGAGTGTCTTCATTACGGGCCGCGGTCCCATTTAGATTTGACCCTCTATCACGGGCAGCGTTAGGATCCACATTCTCGGTCGGTGTTCCAGCATTAGCATTCCCACGGGGCTGCTCAACCATCAATTTGAGACGCTTTTGATTCTGCGTAATGCCGGTCATCATGTCCATGAACTGATCCATCCTCTATCAGAGATCATTGAGATCAGTCTGTATTCGTTCAGCCATTCTCACTCGGTTTCTTTTTGTTGGATACCGATGTACGTGTTGACCAGCTATATTGCCTGAAGTTGAATAAGTTAGGAAGTCCGAATGACCTGTAAAAATGTAAGATATGCAAATCATGCAGTAAATGCGTATGATATGTTCATGAGGATGCGACATGCGGCCCTGCAAATGAGTAATCATGTGTTAGTAATGAAAGCATGCAGAGGATGATATGCAATGCACTTGTGTGTGATCAAAGGTCTGGCGATCATTGGTCTGACATTGGTGTTGAGAAGACAATCATGTGCTGGTGAAGAGTCGTAGTAACAGTACCACCGAAATCCCGAATTTCAAACCAAAGGACCATGTGCTAGCAAAGTGGGGTATGTTGGAAGTTTTAGGGTTCCTGCAAACCTGTAAACCCCTCCCATCTCACGGGTATGCTATACCGAGTCAACATCACGGACTCTCAAAGCCGGATAGCAATAATACGTTCACCATTTCTGAGAAATGGCTCATGACCACATCAGGGAATCGGTTTGGCATTATATACTAACCAGGGAGGTCTCAGCTGAGTACGGGGAAAACAAGCATCCCTCATAAGTCCCCAGATTCAAGCACTGAATCGAGAAACAATAGTACATTCATCCCGAAGGGTACAATTCTATCGTCATACAAATAGTTTGCCTTGACTGGGTTCCTATGAGAGAACCAGGCCATCCTATGCGAGTTCCCAATGGACCCTCGGATGCGAGTGGGTTTGCCAACAAATGTGGTCTGCCACTGTCATCACTGGAGAGGGGTGTTCCCATTAAGGTCCTCGAAGATCGGTCACTAGATGCACATAACTATCAAGGTCGTACCCTGAAGTGAGGTAATCCCCACACAGAATAGTTCCAAGACGGTCGCAATCTGGGTGTGGAACACATCGCCACTCATCATGGTGAGATACCATGGAAGTACAATGTCTGTCCACGCTAATCCTATAGTGCGCTCAAGCCGGGTATTTGGCTTATCTCACAGTAACTCCCAACCCACAGAAAAAATGAAAACCAGCACAGCCAGACTGCGATAATGATGCATGATAAATACTAAAAGCAGTAAATAAATATCGTAAAGTAAAACTGTAAAGTAAAACTATAAATGAAAACAGTAAAGCTAAACTAAAGCACACAGCAGCAAACAGATAAACACCCAAAGAAACCAAACCAAACAGGCGCTAGGATTGACTCTACAAAGGAAACCAGAGATTATGGGTTCGATCCCGAGCAGAGTCGCCAGCTGTCGCTCCCGGGATTTTCATCCTAGTACAAACGCGAAAGTGGCACAGAAAAGGTAGAGTCGCCAGCCAGATATTTTTATCCCGAAAGAATGGGAAAGGTAATGTTGCACAAACCTGAGGAAGAAGGAAAGGACAAGGTCCTGCGAACCAAAGATCTAGGTTCGGGAGTCAGTTACGACCTGGGAAGGTATTAGCACCCCAGACCCTCCGCCGTACCCGACGGGATCCACACTTGCTTGTTTTGTTTCAAAGGGTGAGAAAATATAATTGTTGTTGAATAAAACTGCTGACTGGGATGGAAAATGAAATGAGAAAGGAACTAAAATAATAAAATGGAAAGAAAGGGGAAATGTAGGGAAAATAAAGAATGTGCTCGAATGGGCACTACCCCACTGCCTACGTACCTCATCGGGATAAATGAGGATCAGAGACGCCGTATTTCGTCTAACTAAGGCGGGAACTATTTAGTGTTTTTTAGGATGACGTTGCCATAACTCTAGCTCAGGTGTTACCGGATCTGACTCGAGGGTGTTTACCGTATCGCTGTTTGAACTATCGAGGCAAGTCGTATTCGTCCGCAAAGAGTATGAGATGAGAAGAGGACGCGATGTCTTGGTTTATTTTCTTTTATGAGAAGTATTTTGGAGTTTATTGTTTGTGAACATTCTCATACTAAGACTTATCCATCGTGGTAGGGACTTACACCTCGCCCCGAAACAGGACGTGTATTAGAACTCCGCAACAAAGTCTCGTGTCGTATGAGAACGTTTAACCTTTATTAGGTGCATTTTATTTTTTGTCTTTATGGGATGAGAAAGAGACTCAAATCGAAAAAGGAAAAACTAAGGGGGACTAAGACCAACCCTAAGTTGTTTATTCAATATCAAGGAGATCCTAAAGGTTTGTGAGGTTTCTAATCCTAAGGATGAGAGGAAAGAGGAAGAGAAAAGGAAGAAGAACACAACTTACTTCCTAATGAAGTTAAGTTGGTTCCAAAAGGGGAAAACCTAACAAGCACAAACATTATGTAAGTAAAAATGGTGCAAATTAAATGCATTAGAAATACCAAAGAGGATAGGGTTTTTTAGACATACCTTGCCCTCCCTACAAAATAAAGGTTAGCATGGTAAACATGATAAAAATAATGCAAATAAAATTACCTAATTAATTCCTAAGGGAACTAGGACCTAAAATAGGCTCAATCTATAGTTTAAAGGACCTAAAGCTAATGCAATGCAAAATTCAGCAACTTATTTACAACACTTAATGCACAAACAGCTATGAAATGCACTATGCAATGCAACAACTTTTTACAGCACCTATATGTATGCAAAAACGGGTGTTAAAAGTCACAAACAGCATGAATTTTCAACAAACAGCATGTATTCTACAGCACTTATATGCAAAACAGCTATCAAATGCAAATTCTAGATTTTATGTTTTACACTTGTAATGCGCAATTTCAATGCAAAGTACACCAATCAATCATGCTTATGCAATAATGAACATGGATCAAGCACATGATTTAGATGAACATTGTTATTCTTAATTGAGTATGCAAGAATGCATCACATGAATCATTATGCAACAAGCATGCAAAACATGAACATGACATATGAAGATGCTCTACATTGATCATGAATGTGCAAAATGATGGATCAACAAAAGTGTTAATCTTAATGCAAAAACCAGAATTTTATTGATGTAGGAATGTGATCAAGAATGCGATTAAAATGCAACAAATGCAACACATTGTGCTTATGCATAAACATGCTTATGAGCATGCAACATTTGGTATATGCTGCAAGGATGCGAATGCATTAACGATACATGCGAATGATGTGAGAATTGGAATGCAACATGATCATTTATATGCTAAAGAACATATGGGTATGGCAAGAACATGCAATAATTCAAGTTATGCATTAATGGACACAAACATACATAACATGCGAAATGGACGAAATCGTGTCGAATCGACTCGAAATGGGGGAATGGGATATCGAAACTAACCTAGAAATTTCCCTAAAATCAGGACCTAAACATGTATGGGGGATGATAGGCATGAAGAATTAAGACTAAGCTATCAGATAAGCTAAAATCTAAATTCCTATGACGAAAACCGTTTTTCCTATTTACAAGGGATTCTTTACACCTACTAGGACCTAGATTAGACTACAAATCTAATTCCTAATAATCCAAATGCAAATTGCAAGCAAGAAAGCAACGAAAACGAAAATGAACGGTACAACGCAAACATAATCGAAAATCATGCGGAGAATTTCGTTAAGGCGAGATGAAGAGGATAAATTAAGGCATAATGGTTAAATCACCAACCTACGAAACGGAGGAGTGTTTCGGTAATTGTTGCAATGAATCAGAGTGCGAATGGAGAAGAAAACCGGAGAATCCGCGAATGCAAAATAAATGCGATTCGGTCTTGACGCTTCTCGATTAATCACTTCCGATAAGTCGCAATCTCCACCAAAAACCAGTACCTTCTTATTCCACAATGCTCAATTCAATGGCGGATGGAGGCTAAGCTTTAAGACCTTCAAGTTTCAATGTGAAACTTGAAGAACTTTTGTTGAAAAGCTATGGTGAAAATGGTGGAAAAGTGGGAGAGAAAGTAATGGATTTTGAGATTGTGAAAATGGTGATTGAGTGAAGAATGTGGGAGAGAGTGATTTGTGGTGATTACCCTTAGCTTTGGGAGGAGATGGATTTATATAATGCATTGGTTTGGCATGAGGTTTGGGCTTGGAGGTAGCTTAGGAGTTAGCTTAGGTTAGGAGTTAGTTGGGATTCTAGAGAATTCTAGAACTCCTTGGAAGGTTGTAGAAAACTCTAGAATGTGGTAGAAGGTGGTGAGATGGCTCTTCTAGAACTTTCACATATGAGCTGAATCCTATGTGCATTGGAGCATGTTACTTGTAGTGAGGGTAAGTGGAATGAAGGGGTTCGCAACTCAATTGATCAATGCTTGATGCCTCAATGTTTTGCTCAATACATGACAATTATGGTGGTGGTATTTGCATCCAATTGCAGCCCATATATAATTTCCTTTGATGCCAAATGCATTTATAACATGAACCAACCATAAACAAGCTTGAAATTCAATAAAAATGCAGAAAAATGCAGAAAAAACTGGTTTTTGTACAACATGCGCCGAGACATAAGTCTTATGCGTCGATACATAACTCAGGATGCATCGATACATAGCTCGGATGCGCCGATACATGTACTTTGGAGTTCAGTATGTATCAATACATAGGCTTATGCGTCGATACATGGGCCCTTTATGCGTCGATTCATAAGTCGTATGGGCCGATACATAGCCTGCTGTATTGCCTTATTTTTGCCCAAACTTTGAACGACCATATCTTTCTCAATTTTGATCCTATGAAGGAGTTCCACATATGGTTTTGAAGCTTAGGATGTCCTCTTTCATTTTATCAAGGTATAAATTTCATAGGACTCTTATTTTGGGAAAAAACCTCTCTTGAAGTGGCTACAAAAATGACCAAAACTTGCCATTTTTGGAAACCCAAATTTTCCAAAAATGGTAAGTTTTAGTTTTCTTGATTTTTTCCATTCTTTCTTGATCCAAATTGGTCCCTAAGAGCCTTGTGACCATAATTTCATGATTTTGATCCCAAAAATTCAAGAGTTGACCTTTTGCTCCGTCTGATTGGCTCCTCTGATTAATCCACCATATTTGAGAGATCTTAGGAACTTTTTATTGCCCGTTGGTAGTCACCACCTGTCCCAATCAATGCTCTAAAACATGCTATGACTTATGCTATGAATTATGCTATGAAAATTCAAAGTGATATGCTAAATATGAAAATGAGAGGGCAAAGTTTGGGGTGTTACACTCTTCCATCATTATCTTTAAGCCTCACTATCTTGAGCTTTGCACTCTTTCCTTACACTGACACTCCTTCATTTCACTTCACACTTCTTTTGCACTGACACTTGTATTTGTTTCCAAATTTTGTACACAAAATAGCACTGACACTACCCCTTTAAACACAGATCGTTTAAGCGTGGATCCCATCAAGTACGGCGGAAAATCTGGGTGCTAATACCTTCCCAGGTTGTAACCAACCCCCTTTCTCAGTTTCTCTGGTTCGCAACCATCTTATCCATCTCTTCCCAGGTTTATGCAGCATTACCTTTCCTTCGGGATAAAATTGCCTAGCTGGCGACTCTTTTCAGTTCATCTTCATGTTCTCTCCTTCGGCGACCGTTCGCGTCTATACCCCTCTTGACCCTGTGTCATTTGGTGGGAGCGACAGCTTGGCGACTCTGCTGGGGAACCTTATACTGCAACCAGGGCTTCTGGTTCTTTTTGTGGGTTCCTCCTAGCGCTTGTCTAATTTGTGTTTACTGGGGTGTTATGTGCTAACCGTGTTTATTTATTTGCTTTATTTATTGCTTTATGTACAACTTTATTTACTGCTTTCTTTATAGTTCTTATACACCATACTGTCATTATCATTGCTGGAGCTGGTTTTCTGTTTTGGTGGGTGGGATTTCACTGAGTGATTAAGGTCCTATACCTGGGACCTGAGTGACACCTAGGCTAGAGTGGTTCATGTTCTTTCCCATTCCATTTCGGTCTGGTGCGGGAATATGAAACACGGTTCAGATGTGGGTTTCTTCTTGAGAACTCTGTGCTACAGATTTCCTGTAGTGCTAGGGCTATCTGGGAAGCCTGCTAATTCTGGATGACCTTTACTTTGACCTACAGAATCTGGGGTGAGTTAGAGGAGGAACTTTTATGGTTATTGTAAACACTGTACCTCCGGGTTAGAAGTGTTTACACTTCTCATAACTGATCCAAGTCTGAGGATCCTTGTTCTAGAACATTACATGTGAGGGGGTTGGGTTGTTTACAGGAATGCAGGAACCCTTGGCAACATCATACCCTGTTACTGTATTCTTTAAGAATACTTCACTTTGGATAGTTCTTGTGATTAACCCTGGACATATGACTCTTTATTTGAGTCCCCCACCCTGGTTACTGGATTTCTAAGCCTCCATCCAGATCTTTGAACATACATGGATCTTATATCAAGACAGATAATCAGATCCATCTCTTGATCACAAACCCTTGCATATCATTTTCATATATCATCATTGCATCATTTAACATTTGTTTATTTGTTTTTCACGGTATCCACCTCATTATATCTTGGTTTGGTTTTGACCCCTTCTACTGCTTAGACCTCTGCTTCAGTTATCTTCTTCAACATTTGCTTCAGCTATCTCCTTCAACACCTGCATCAGTCTGTCAGAGATTTACCTCCAGCTTTTCAGTCTGTGATCTTCATCAGCTTTTTTCTTCAGCTTCTTCATCAGCACTCATGGATGTTCCAAGGAAGAGCAACATATCTTACCACTTATTTGAGCCCATGTTGACTGGCATCAGGCAGGTCCAGTCACTTATCACACCTGACCATATCCCACTGTTTAGAGAGCACTATGGGGGTATTTTGGACATGGTCATGGATCTTGATTCTTCTCAGAGGAGCGTGATCCACACATGCTTGCAGTTTTATGACCCTCCACTAAGATGCTTCACCTTTCCTGACTTTCAGATAGGGCCCCTTTTGGAAGAGTTTTCTTTGTTGATTGGAGTATCTATCAGAGGAGGGATCCCCTTCAACCCAGAGATGACTGCTCCGAGAAGTGAAGAGATAGCAAGGGCATTGCATTTGGAGCCTGCCCTTATTGAGCAAAACATGACAACAAAAGCTGGGATTTCTGGCTTACATTTGGACTTCTTAATTTCTCAGGCCACCCTGAAGGCTACATTGGGAGAATGGAAGGCAGTCTGTGCATTTTTAGCCCTCAGCATATATGGGGCTATATTGTTTGCAGATGAGCCTAAATTTGTAAGTAAGAATGCCATCCACTTGTTTCTTCTGAGGAACCCAGTGCCTACATTGCTATGATATTTTTACTACTCCATCCATCAGAGAAATGAAAAGCAAAGGGGGAAGTTGGTCAGATGCTGTGCTCCCTTGTTCTACTCTTGGCTACTCAGACACCTGCCTAAGTCAGATGCTTTCTTGAACCCGCATCAGCAGAAGAATTGGGCCAAGAGGTTCATTGCCTTAACATCAGATGATATCAGGTGGTGCACCTAGAGCACCAAAGGCAAGGATATTATTACCAGTTGTAGGCAATACCCTAATGTGCCTCTGATAGGAGTAAAAGGTTGCATCAACTACAACCCTTTGTTGTTTAAGAGACAATTGGGATATGCCTTGGTTCACCCTCCCAGGGGACATGATTTAGCTGAGACCCTATACTGTGAAGTGCAACCTAATTTAGCTGTTGTCGGGCAAGCAGCCTGGGCTTGAGACAACATCCAGACAAAGGGGATAGCCATCCTTGGAAGATGTAATAATGTTGCTTCAGCTTAGTACTCAGCTTGGTCCCGTACTAGAGCTCAGATTACCAGAATGCCTTTCACCTTGGAAGACATACCTGGACCTTCTACAGTACAGCCTGCAGCAACTGTTACCCTAGAGGAATTTGAAAAGTTGAAGGAAAGGAATGAACAGCTATCTGAAGCTCTAAAGAAGACTCTTTGGAAAAGAAGTGACGGTCGTCTGGACATTGAGAGATTGGAAAAGCTCAAGATTGAGCATCTGACCAAGATTGAAAGAACAAAGGACTACATAAGGAAAACAAGGGCAGGAGAACAGATATTGAAAAATGCATGCAAGGAGGCCAAGATTCAGAAAGCTAGGGCAGAGCACTATCTGCAAGAAAGCCATGCTAGGTGGGTCAGGATCACCGAAGCCCGTACACAAGAAGACCAGAGAACTCAAGCCAAGATTGAAAAGCTGGAGGCCAATGAGAAGAAGTAGCAGGAAGCTTTGCTGACAGCCCAGAAGGAGATATCAGAATTGAAGCTCCGAGCGGGGTTAAAGAGATCCAAGGATCAGGATAGGCATAAGAAGCTGACTAATGCCATTGCTACCAGGAACCTCCTCATTAGGACCATCACAGAGCACCCAGCTAGTCCGGTGACTGAGGCACTCCTGAAGGAAGTCAGGGAAGATGACTTTGGATTGGATGTCTGATTCCTTTTGCTTGTATTGCTCTCATTTTAATGTACTTTTCCTTTTTGTTGTATTTTTGACCCACCATGAGCATGTGTTGTAAACAGACTATGTATTTTCATCATTTGTAATATATTAGTTGGTTTTGTTTTGATGGGCTTTCTCTCAACATCATCGAACATCTCCTCGAGGTCTGGAAAGGTCAAAACCAAGAACCAAACCGGATACCTTAGAAAACAAATAAGCATACTGCATTGCATACTAACATTTTCTTTGTTTTGTAGGTTTTTGTTTTTTATTTGTTTCTCACTTTGTTGTGCTTTCAGGAAACATTGCTCGTCGCAGAGTGTTCCCTGTCAACCACACACACCGATACCCAAATCGTAACAACCTTCCAGGCATTCAGATGGATCAGGTACATCAGGACCTGAATGAAGTAAGAAATCAGATGGCAAACGAAAGGGTCGAAATGAGAAACCAAATGACCCAGTTTATGGCTGTGATGACTGGCTTAGCCCAAAGCCAAGAAAGGCTGAGAGAGCTGGTAGAAAGACAGACACCTGAAGAGCCCCACCTTGGAACAGGGGGAACCAGCAATAATGAACGAGGACAGCCGCGTATCGACCCACCAGAGTATGGGCCCAATCTGAATCCAGATGTTAATATCCCAAGGAATGTTCAAGGTAATACTGCTGGGGGCAGAATCCTGCAAGAGGATCCCCAAGAAGAACAATTCACTGTTATTGGGGCTGGAGATGAGGTGTATGACAGAAGACTGGATGAGATTGCTGAAAAGCTAAGGTGTTTGGAATCTCAGAACTCCTTAGGCTTTGACGTAATGGATATGGGGCTGGTAGATGGGGTGAGAATTCCCCACAAATTCAAACCCCCTTGCTTTGAGAAATATAACGGTACCTCATGCACGCGTACCCATCTGCAATCTTTCTTAGGAAGACTCAAGGCTTATACCATGCATGAGAAATTATGGATGTTCTATTTTGAGGACAGCCTGACTGGGGCATCAAGAGAATGGTATTCGCATCTGACAAGGGCCACTATAAGATGTTGGAAGGACTTGGCCGAAGCCTTCATCTGGCCATACCAGTACAACCTAGACATGGCTCCCAATAGAACTCTTCTAATGGGCATGTCTCAGTCTTCAAGGGAAAGCTTTCGGGATTATGCTTAGAGGTGGAGACAGTTTGCTACTGCTGTACAACCACCCATGTCAAAAAGAGAGATGGTCGATATGTTTATGAACACCTTGCAGGGAACTTATATTGACAAACTTGCTGCTTTCTCTTCTACCAGTTTCGCTGATGTAGTTATAGCTGGTGAGAGAATTGAGAGTCTTTTGAAGATGGGCAAAATCTCTGACAATGGTGCAAGTTCCTCCAACTACCCCAGAAAATCTTTTACAGGACCCCGAAGGGCAGGTGAAACAAATGCTATCCATACAGGCAGGGGAAAACGACAGTATTCTCACAGATCAGTAGCAGCCGTTACTCTCCCGACTCTAGTTCCACAGCAACCACTTTATCCTCAACAACAACAACATCATTATCAGCAGCAATCTCATTTTCCGCAACAAAGAACTTATAGCAACAACAACAACAACAACCAACAACAGCGTCCTTTTCAACAGAGGCCATCTCAGGCAAATAGGGTGATTGACCCTATCCCTATGCCTTATGCTGCTCTATTGCCACAACTCCTGAAACTTAACCTGGTTAAGTTAAGGATGTTGGCTCCACCAGATCCCCTCAATCTCCCGAAGAATTATGATGCCAATGCCAGGTGTGCCTTTCACTCCAACGCACCTGGTCACAATACCGAGAAGTGTAGATCCTTGCAAATGAAGGTTCAGGATTTGGTCGATTCCAAAGCTCTCAATTTCGCACCTCCTCCAAATGTAAACAGAAATCCTATGCCTAATCATGGTGGGCCCAGGATTAATGCCATAGAAGAGGATCAACCATCCGAATTGATTGACAATGTTGCACAGATTCAAACACCGTTGGCAGAAGTCAAAGCTCAACTCTTAAGATGCCAAGTGTTCCCGGGCTGTGGGGCCTGTTGCGAATCGTGCAAAACTGCTATTAATGTTTGTGAGAAGCTAAGGTTTGGCATAGATGGCCTTATCAGAGATGGAATCTTGCAAATTACCACAACGGCTCCTTCAATAACTCTTTCTTCATCAACAATGGATTCTCCTACAACATCAACAATTCTTCCTTCAGCAGATCCTCCTACAACAGCAACAACTATCATTCCCACTGACTCATCCACAACTCCAACAATCACTCCATCCATTATTTCAACGGATCAGAGTTCAACAACATTTACTTCTACAACATCAGCACCCATCTTATCAACGGAGTCACCTACAACCCCATCAAACACTAATGAAGATGTCTCAACGGTCATGATCTATTATGACCCGACAAATGTTCATCCCAACAACAATTTCTAACAACAAACTGCAACATCTCCTGTCAGATCTCCAGTCACAATCTATTACGACCCGCATACCATCACAGTTCCTTCTGCGGCAACAATCAGTTCGGTCACCATTATGGTACCTAGACCTGTTTGTTATTAAAGCAGTAATGCCATACCTTGGCACTACGGCTCTGATCTATACTACGACGGGAAGAAAATCACTCTAGATTCATCAACCTCTTCACCACAAGTTGACAATGTTGGGGGAGGCGGAGGCTTCACCAGAAGCGGACGCCTTTTTGCCTCATAAACACCAAGACCCAATGCCGAAGCAGAAGCTGCTGCTAAGGCAAAAGGAAAGAATGTGGTACTTGAAGAACCAACTGTTAAAGAAACTCCGAAGACGTCTTTTGAACAAGAAGTGGACGAGTTCATGAGAATAATAAAAAAGAGTGATTACAAAGTGGTGGACCAGCTTCATCAGACACCCTCCAAAATCTCTATATTATCATTGCTAATGTGTTCCGAAGCCCATAGGAATGCATTGTTGAAGGTCCTGCACGCAGCATATGTGCCGGAAAAGATTACGGTTAATCAGCTGGAAACAGTGGTTGCAAATGTTAACACCAGTCATGGGCTGGGCTTCACAAGTGATAATTTAACGATGGAGGGACGCAACCATAACAAGGCTTAACATATCACCTTAGAATGCAAAGGTGTTGTTCTTTCTCATGTGCTGGTGGACACTGGGTCTTCGCTCAATGTCCTCCCAAAGAAAGCCTTGGTGAAGCTAGAGTATGATGGTTTGGCATTGCGTCCAAGTAACTTGGTGGTGAGAGCATTTGATGGCTCTAAGAGATCAATGCTTGGAGAGATTTATTTACCTATGTTGATTGGCCCACAGACCTTTAAAACTACCTTCTTCGTGATGGACATACAGCCGACCTACAACTGTTTATTGGGTAGACCCTGGATTCACGCCTCTGGCGATGTTACATCTACCCTTCACCAGAAGTTAAAATTCGAGTGGGAAGGCCAGATCATCACAATCTGCGGAGAGGAAGACATTTTTGTTAGCCAGTTGGCTACTTACAAGTACATAGAGATGGATGGGGAGATCCATGAGACTATGAATCAAAGATTTGAGGCCCTTAACATCAATGAAGCAACTGCCGTATCTAGAACTTCCATCACTTCATATCAACAGGCCCAGAAGGTTGTTGAGGAGGGTACCGCTCAAGGCTGGGGAAAGCTGCTGTCAGTTGAAAAGAAAGAAGACAGATCTGGGTTAGGTTACAGACCAACTCGACAAGATCAACCGGAGGCTGCAACGGAGCCCAAGTTTGTCAGCGGGGGAATGCTAACCCCGGATGTTGTGAACAGTTTGGAAGATGAGGAAGAAGACGAACGCAACCTGGAAAACTGGATACGTTCAAGGAGCCCGGGGGAACCAAGTCTCAAACTGGTCTTCCCAGGAAATTATAAGAGTTACTCCTGCAGAGTAATTATTATTTCCTGTCTTTAAGCATGCATCAAGTCCTGCATCTTGCCCAAGATATCAGGACTCATTTTGTAATTGGGTCATCTTGTATTTTGTGCAAACGATCAATTAATGAATATCAGGACATTTTTTGCAAATGAGTCTCTTTTTTCCCGCTCACTGTTTTTCATTTTTCATTTTTTGTACAAAAATAAAATGGCAATGTTTTTCAAAATAATAACTTCATTTTCACTTTTTTCTAAACAAGATAAAACTGATCACTAAATGAACCAATCTAAACCCTTGCAGAGAGTGCCCTCCAGACTGCACCAACAAAGACATTGCTATGACTTCGTGTGACTTCGACAATCTGATTAATCAAGTCGATGAAGGGGTTGAAGAAGATTATGAGCTAACTGAAGAACTAGCCAGATTGTTAAGGCAAGAGGAGAAGGTTATCACTCCTCATCAGGAGGAAGTGGAGACAGTTAATCTTGGTACCGAAGAAGACTTGAAAGAACTAAAGATCGGGGCCCGTCTGCAAGATTCAGTAAAGGAACAACTTATTAACATGCTTCGGGAGTATGTGGATGTTTTTGCATGGTCTTATCAAGATATGCCAGGTCTGGATACCGACATTGTTATGCATAAGCTTCCACTAAAGGAAGATTGTCCTCCAGTAAAACAGAAGATGCGTCGTACGCGTCCGGATATGGCCATGAAGATAAAAAAAGAGGTGCAAAAACAGTGGGACACCGGTTTCCTTGTTGTAACTAGTTACCCGCCATGGGTTGCTAACATTTTACCAGTGCCTAAAAAGGATGGCAAAGTGCAGATGTGTGTGGATTTCCGGGATATGAATAGAGCTAGCCCAAAAGATGATTTCCCATTACCTCACATTGATGTATTGGTCGACAACACGGCTCAGTTCTCGGTGTTCTCCTTCATGGATGGATTTTTAGGATATAATCAGATCAAGATGTCGCCTGAAGACATGGAGAAGACAACTTTCATCACACCCTGGGGCACATTCTGTTATAAGGTAATGCCATTTGGACTGAAGAATGCTGGTGCCACTTATCAACGGGCTATGGTAACATTATTCCATGACATGATCCACAAAGAAATTGAATGTTATGTGGATGACATGATTGCCAAGTCCCTCACAGAAGAAGATCACCTGGTAAATCTGTTAAAGTTGTTCAAGCGTCTGAGGAAGTACCAACTGAAGCTAAACCCCAACAAATGCACATTCGGGGTACGATCCGGTAAGCTGTTGGGATTTATTGTAAGTGAAAATGGAATTGAAGTTGACCCTGACAAAGTCAAAGCCATTCAAGAGATGCCTGCACCAAAGACTGAAAAAGAAGTTCGGGGGTTTCTAGGTAGATTGAACTACATTTCAAGGTTCATATCTCACCTTACTGCAACCTGTGAACCCTTGTTCAAGTTGTTAAGAAAAGAGCAAACGGTCAGGTGGAATGAAGACTGCCAGAGGGCTTTTGACAAAATCAAGAAGTACTTACAAGAGCCTCCAATCCTTATGCATCCAGTTGAAGGAAGACCTCTGATAATGTACTTGACAGTATTAGAAGAGTCAATGGGGTGTGTGATGGGCCAGCATGACGAGTCTGGTCGAAAAGAGTATGCAATATACTACCTAAGCAAAAAGTTTACCGACTGTGAACAACGTTATTCACTGCTCGAGAAAACTTGTTGTGCTTTAGCGTGGGCTGCTCGCCGACTAAGACAGTATATGTTGACCCATACTACTTTGTTGATCTCAAAAATGGACCCAGTCAAGTACATATTTGAGAAGCCAGCACTTACCGGACGGGTTGCAAGATGGCAAATGATTCTCATAGAGTATGACATTCAGTACACATCTCAAAAGGCCATCAAGGGCAGTGTACTGTCTGACTATCTTGCTGAGCAACCCATTGATGATTATCAGCCTATGAGGTTTGACTTCCCTGATGAAGACATCATGTTCATAAAAGCAAAAGATCATGAAGAGCCTATTCACACTGAAGGGCCTGACCCATAAGAAGAATGGACTATGATGTTTGATGGGGCTGTTAATATGAATGGTCGTGGAGTTGGTGCAGTACTCATTACACCCAAAGGAGTTCACATGCCTTTCTCGGCAAAACTCGCCTTTAACTGCACTAACAACGAAGCTGAATACGAAGCCTGTATCATGGGTCTTGAGGAAGCCATTGACCTCAGGATCAAGACTTTAACTGTATTCGGAGATTCAGCTCTGGTAATCAATCACACCAACAACAAATGGTACACTCACCAGGAGCATCTGATTCCATACCAGGACTATACGAGGAGATTACTGACTTTCTTTACTACAGTCAAACTTGAGTATATCCCTCGAGATGAAAATCAGTTCGCAGATACTCTGGCTACCATTTCCTCCATGATCAAAGTTCAAGCTGCCAACTTTGTGCCTCAGATTTCGGTATCCAGACTCGACAAACCAGCATACGTGTTCTCCGTAGACATTGCAAAAGATGATAAGCCTTGGTTCCATGACATCAAATGCTTCTTGGAGGATCAAACATACCCACCTGGGGCATCTTCCAATGATAAGAAGACACTAAGAAGGCTGGCTGGTAGTTTCTTCCCGAATGCTGACGGCTCCTTGTACAAGAGAAACTTTGACATGGTACTTCTCAGATGTGTTGTTAAGACGGAAGCAGACTTGCTGATGCACGAAGTGCATGAAGGGTCTTTCGGTACCCATGTTGGAGGGCATGCAATGGCTAAGAAATTGCTAAGATCAGGTTATTACTGGATCACAACGAATGCAGACTGTTGTGCCTATGCCAGAAAGTGCCACAAGTGCCAGATTTATGCGGACAAAGTGCATGTGCCTCAGAATCCTTTGAATGTGATGTCTTCACCCTGGCCCTTCGCCATGTGGGGCATTGACATGATTGGAAAGATTGAGCCGACTGCTTCGAATGGCCACAGATTCATCCTGGTAGCCATTAACTATTTTACCAAGTGGGTCGAAGCAGCTTCGTATGCAAATGTCACCAGTCAAGTGGTAGCCCGATTCCTGAAGAGAGACATCATCTGTCGGTATGGAGTGCCCGAGCGAATCATTACTGATAATGGTTCCAACTTGAACAACAAAATAATGGCAGAGCTGTGCCGGGACTTCAAGATTCAACACCACAACTCTTCTCCTTACAGGCCAAAGATGAATGGCACTGTGGAGGCAGCTAACAAGAATATCAAGAAGATTGTGTAAAAGATGGTGGTCACATACAAAGACTGGCATGAGATGCTACCATTTTCCTTGCATGGGTACCGTACCTCAATCAGAACATCCACTGGGACAACACCGTATCAGCTTGTGTATGGTATGGAGGCAATCCTACCTGTTGAATGAAGCATAGTGGGTCCATTCTCGGTATAATTAACTGAATCTGATCGAAGAAAAGAGATTAGCTGCAATCTGTCATGGGCAGCTGTATCAGAAGAGAATGAAGAAAGCCTTCGATCAGAAAGTCAGGCTTTGGGAATACCAAGTAGGAGATCTTGTGCTGAAAAGACTCCTCCCTCCTCATACAGACCACAGGGGCAAGTGGACTCCAAATTATGATGGTCCATTCATAGTAAAGAAAGTTTTCTCTGGTTGAGCACTGGTTCTCACTACTATGGATGGTGAAGATTTCCTGTCCCCTGTGTATTTAGATGCAGTTAAAAAATACTTCGCATAAAATGACCCGCTGGACATAAAAACAGAATGTAAGTCCAGGCAAAAATAGGGCATCTCGACAACTCAAAAACAGAATAAAAGACTCGGGCAAAAATAAGGGAAAATAAAAAAACATGTACACCCGTTGAGTTGAAAAGCCGCATTGGACAGCTCAGGCAAAAATGGGTATCCCGGTGGATTGAAAACCCGAAAGGGAGATTCACGCAAAATAAGGGAATAAGCGAACAACTGCATTCTAAATTCGTCTGTATCACTCACAACATGGCAAGCTTCGAAGGGTTAAAGCATCGGTCAGAATCATCCTTCTTCAGAAAGCAGGATGAGAAGAACATCAAGGTCATACGGGTCATAGAAAAAAGGGAAGCACTGAAGCGTCTTCAACATTGTCAGCACCTTTCTGTTTCTCAATTTTGTAACAATCTCCTCATTTCAGGGGATTTGTGTCTTTGAATGTATTTTCCAATTCAGGGCACACAAATTAATAAAATCATATTTTCAGTCACACGTCGTCTTGTACATTTTATTTCACTTGCGAAAATGTCCAATATCTTTGATATAACGTTTGCATAAAAATAGATGTGCCTTTATAATCACATGCTTACAGGAAATATTTTACTTACTCCCAGGAGTGTCTAAATTCCTATGATGGAATCTGGTAAGGGATGCCTCGGGGAACTTGTGTGTTTCTTTGTCATAACAGGATTGCAGGTATTCAGAGCGCAACACGGGGGGTGAAAGGTTCTCCCCATCAGGGTTGCTAAATCATTATTTCCTCAACACGTCATCCAAACAGCACCGAAAGTGCTTTCTCCCCATCAGAGCTGCCAGACATCACTTCTCCAACACATCAACATCAGAAGGTGCTTATTCCCCTAGCTGAGTTGTCAGATATCATAATCCTCAGCAGGATCCCCACAGAGCTCCAGCCTCTCCCAGAAGAGCAATGTCTGAATTTCCCGCACAACAAAGTGACAAAAGCTTCCACATCCCCAGCTGGGCTCCTCATTATCAAGATAGGTCTATTAGTGACTTATTTCCCCAAGAAGAGTCGTATATTTTATCAGATCTACCAATGATCTCATCCCCAGCTGGGATATTCTTCCAAGCAGATCAATCAGAGATTTCCACGGCAACAGGATCCGAGTCCCGGATCGGTATCTTTTGCATAATCATAGCATTTACATCATATTTCCCCTCAGAGCGTAGTATTCCGTCTAATACGGAGAATTACGGAAAAAATCAAACATATTGCATGATCACAAGTCAGGTTTGAATCAGTCACCTGTACATACCAACATTCCATCAGCAATGTATATAAAGACTCACAGTCCCCGCAGAACGCCAAAGCATCCCTTTGCACTCTCAAATGCAGATACATGCTCCTTTTGGGCACTCGTCTGTGTCATCTCTCCCCAGTGAAGTCGCCATAACACTTTCCACAAACAGATACTTATACATAACTTGCTTGTCCCGACACTCGCCCATGTCATCTCAATTTCCCCAGTAGAAAGCCAAAGTGTCCTCTTTGGACTCTCAAATACAAATACATGTCAACATATACTCATTCGACACTCGTCTGTGTCATATCATGCCCTGCAGATATAAGCCACAAAGATATCCCTTGTTGAATACAAAAACTTCCATACTCTTTTTGACACCCGTCCGTGTCACCACTTCCTAGCATGGTTGCCTAGTAGCTTATTGTAAACCAAACACTTGTTTATAATACACTTCTTTCGACACCCGTCCGTGTCATCTTATCCTCACAGGTAACCAGAACACCTTTTGCACTTATAAGTTCATAACTTATACACTGTCTCTTTTGACACCCGTCCGTGTCATACTCTCCCCGGCAAGTTGAACACTCGTCTGTGTCTCACTCATGCTTATTTTTTACTCATACAGATACTCGTTCGTATCTTGTACACACCACTTATTTCCCCTCATATTCAACACTCGTCCGTGTTCTTTGTTAACCAGTTGATACTCGTCCGTATCATCATCTCCGAACATGCGTCAGCGTTTGTTGCTACCGATACTCGTCTGTATCATGGTCTTAAGAATGCTCGTCTGCATCTTTAATCTATACACAGTGTCAAACACTTATACCTTTTATTTCTTGGATGTAAACGCTCGTCTGTGTTTACTATTCCCCAACAAAAATACCAGCAAAATTTCTTTTCTATCTGACATTCGTCCTATGCCATGATACTTTCGGCAGCCGTACCCTGCCAGGTGATCATCCTTCACCTCTTGATGATCGTATTTCATCATTTTATCTGATGGCCGTCCCCATCATTGATCTTGTTATCTGACATTTGTCCTATGTCATGATAAACCCCGAGAGCAGTCGTCCCTTGCTAGGTGATCGTCCTTCACCTCTTGATGATCGTCCATCATCATGCTTATCCGATGGCCGTCCCCATCGTCGACCTTTTCTATCCGACATTCGTCCTATGTCGTGATACTTTCGGCAGCCGTAACCTGCCAGGTGATCGTCCTTCACCTTGGATGATCGTCCCTCATCCTTCTCCCCGACAGAGCAGCCATCCCCTGCTAGGTGATCGTCCTTCACCTTTGATGATCGTCCCTCATCATTTATTCATTAGCCTGATGGCCGTCCCCATCATTGTTTACCTTTACTTTGCAAACGTGATTGCCGTGCCCATCATTGTTTTTACCTTAATCCCCAGAGAATCTTGTTTCTTTACCCGATGGCCGTCCCCATCATGATCTCTCAATTTCCCCAGCATGTCGGTCGTCCCCGTCATTGCTTTATCCCCAGCAGTCGTCCTCTTCTCGATGGTCGTCCTCCATCGCCTGCACTTTATAATCATGCTATACTACCTTTTTGCACTTTATATCCTTTTTCTTCTTCTACCCAGTGAGTGCAAATTTCGGATTGTCTTTGGTATTCAACCACAAGTTGTTTGTCTATTAAGCCAGGCACTTACACCCTGCACAGCTAACTCATGCTTGAATAGGGGCAGCTGTAAACACCCCAAATTTGCCCTCACTCATATCACACCATGGCTTGTGATCTTTCATATTTGTATAAGCATAATCATACCACATCATATTGAATATTTGTTTCATCTACATAGTTCAAGTTCATCTGCATCTAGGGTTTGTGATCTGAGCAATCCAAAGATTCATTTGAGCCACCCCAAAGGTCTTCAATCATCTCAAGAGGGTCCATGTATGTTCAATCATCATATTTTATCCTCCAAAGATCAAGGAAGCCAAAGAATCACAAGAACTGGCAAGGCATGGAAGCAGAGCTAGGGTTTAACTCCACAAATGACCTAAAATTAGGGTTTTGGTTTCAGAGGCCATAACTCCAAATTTTTTGGTCATTCTTGTTTCTATTGGTCTCAATATGTTATAAGGATCATGTGTACCAAGTTTGATGAATAAATTCATTGTGGAAGTCATCTGTTCACTGGGTAACTTCTTGAGCAAGTCAGAGCAAAATCAGGGCATCTGAGGTCCCCCAAACATGGAACCAAAGTGGATTTTTCATCAAATTGAAGTTATATGGTCTTTATTTGATCATTTAAGTTCTTAGAAGTTCACAAATTTGAAGAAACCTGAGCAAAACCAAAAGTTGCCAAAAGTGGAAATGACTTGTAATGTAAACTTTCCATTTTGGGAAAGTTTTTCAACCTCCTCTTACTTAACCAAAAGTGCTCCAAATGAAATATTGTTGGTCATAAAAGTTGTAGATTGGATCATTCCCTTTTCAAAAAGTACAAGAACAAGATCTAATTCATTTTGGAACTCAAGTTATGGCTTTCCAAAGTTGGCAAAAATCACATAATTTCAAGTTTCATGCCAAAGGGGGATTTTTGCAAAACCACATACCAAGCCATTTTGTGACTTCTAATTGACTTCTAAGCATCATACAAACATTATGCAATGCCTTAAAATCAGAATTTCCCAAAGAATTTCAAAATTCCATGCCTTGCCCATGAAGAAATCTCAAAGGGGCCAAACTTTCTTCAAATTGCAAAACCTCCCATAACCTTTCACAAACATGCTGAATGGCCTCAAAGTGAATTCCATGGACATCCTTGATCCTTGCTGCACCAGACACCCCATTGTACCAAGCCTGAACCAGCCCATACCTCAAAGTACAACCAACCTTGACTTTTTGCATTTTCACCCATACCAATCAGCATAGCCCACACTAACTCCACAGATCTATCACAACTTGATATGTGGACTTTATGCAAGCCATAACACACAAGAACTCAGCCTGAATCCTCAGCATTGCCCTAGTTCACAAAAATCACCCCACTTACATTTTCTTTCGAAACTCTCAACACACTTAACAAAACTTCAAACTTCTTCCACCATTCATCTCAAAATTAATCACTGATCACAAACCACCCCTCAAAACAGCCAAGAACACATCACAAACAAAACACGATTTTCTGACCAGTTGAACACAAACTCACAAACCAGCCTTCCTCAAAGCTCTCCAAGCATCAAAGCTTCTTCAGGGAGGTGATTGGAGGCATTTTGCACCAAGAAAGCAGCCAAAAAGCTCAAGGGTTGAAAGCTCCATCTCAGGTAGACATCTCAAACTTTTTTTTCCAGAAATCCCTTTTTAGGTTATAGAATTGTTCCTCTTGTTGTGCTGATCATGCTGAACTTTTTATTTTTGAAAATGGTTGTGATTTGAGGATTTTATGAACTTCTGAAAGTTTTACCATTTTTGTTCATGGCTTCGAATCTTGAGATTGAGTGAAAAGAAATTGTTTTTGAGGGTGGATTTGGTCTTAGGGGAGTGAAAGGAATGAATCTGGAGCTTTAGAGCTCCAGAAATGACCTAGGAAGTGATTTGGAAATTTTCAGGGGAGAGTCTGGCCGGAGAAGATGACCGGAGGTCTTCTCCGGCCACCTGAATGTCATTAACGTTTTAATTAGGGTTAGGGCATTGTTTGAATGTGGACCCTTTGATCTGTTCTCCCGCGCGTGATTGAAGGGCTAGGATCAGGTCATTAGCATTTAATCTGGATTAATTAAAAATTTAATTAGGATTAATAGAATTTGAATTTGGGCCATAGGATAGCGCGCCAGGTCAACAGATCCAAACCCAATTTCCATCCTGTCCCTCCATTCTGCATACTTTCCATTTATTTGATTTTATTTCACATTTTTCTTATTTATTTTGTAGGAATTTTAAAAAATAGTAAAACCATCAAAAAATTCTGAAATTTTTTATCAAACCTCTTTTTTATTTTCAGATACCAAAAATATTTTTATTTTTATTTTTTGCATTAAAAATTATTTTTAAATCATTTAAATGTTTTATTTAATTAATTAATTTATTTTAATGAATTAAAAATACATTTAAGTATTTAAAAATCACCAAAAAATCAGAGAACATTCTTGGACATTTAGAAACATTTACAAACTCACCATACAAATTTCTTTTTGGTTTTGATCATGCTTTGACATTTTTCAATGAATTAGGGTTCCTAAATTTGTTCATTTTTAACCCTAACTTCAAAAATTCATATCTTTTAAACCAAGTTGAGTTTGTGAATGATTCTTTTTGCATTATTCTATGCATAGCTTCTAGCATCCAAAAACATTTTTGTTTCATTTTTATCTTTCATTTTCAATTTGTTTGGCATTTTACATTTAGGATCACCCTTAAAACCCTAGAAACTTAGGAAATTCATAACTCCTTCTAGGTTTAGCTTCTGACCACCCCCTTTGGATGGTAACCTAGTATAGGTTTGAGGTTCCTTTGAGTGAATTTTCAATTTTTTATCATGTCATTTGCTTCTGTCATTGCCATTTGCATCTCATCTTTTCATAAAACCCTAACTTGGTGTCTTCACTTGCATTCATCTTGCATATGCTTGCATTCATGAACTTTTCTGTAGCGGTAAAATCGTGAGTGTAAGCTATTGATTAACTTAACTCGATTAACACAGAGTCGCCATCGCGCTTTTCTTTATTTCCAAATGGAAAAAGGTAAAAGAACGAATAAAAACCTAGGAGTCTAAAAGCAAAGGCTAAAAGAACAAACAAAGATTGGGTAAGGGGATTGGTTATGAACCGGGAAGGTTTTAGGCACCCGACTCATCCGTGGTACTCCACGGGAGCCCTTTGAAATACTTATTGCTTTTGGTCTGAAATTGGTTTGTTTGAAATGATGGAAGAGATGAGGAGAATAATATTTTTTAATGATTTTGTGTTTGATAAGGTTTTAACGCCTTATGCCTACGTACCCACAAAGTGCAATGCGAGATCAAAACCTCGTAGTTCGTGGTACAAAGTTTTAAAAGAACAAATGAGTTGAATTGATTTTAAGATGTAGAGATAAGTCGTCATCCCTTAGCGAATAATTCCGCTAGAAGGGATGAATCATATCTAAACATGGGAAAAAGAAAAAGGTTCCCAAAGGCACAAAAAACAATTGAGTGAGTTTTATGTTTTTTAAAGTATATGAGAAAATATTTCAATATATTTACATGTATTAATATTTGGTTAAGAAAATAAAGTGAAAAGATTAAAAATCGCTTGACCTAAGTCAAGGTTTATTTATGAAAGTATTTGAAGTTTAGAAAACAAGAATATTTTTGAAATAGAGAGAAGTTTTGAAAATTAAAGAATGGGGAGGAGATGAAGAGACTAGTCCTAATGCTTGAATTAAAAGCTAAGGAAAGAATTTACCAAACCAATATGCACAACTCTTCAAAGTTAGGACTTCCCTCTTCAAAGGCTAATGACATAACTGGAGGTCGAGGTTTCTAAACCATTCCAACTTGAGCAAAGGGGAGATCTCAAGGTCTAGGTCCATTCTCCAAAAGCAAAGGGATAGTAACCATAGTCCAAAGTTAGAAGTCACAAGTCTTTTAAGATTTTAATCCTTTATTAAGTGTTTTGATATCCAAATGGACAAAATAAAAAAAACAAGCACAATATGAATATAAACAAATGATATATGATATAATATGACAAAATATAATAAGGAGATAAGGGAGCAAGAGATTAAGATAAAAGGATAAGGTGCAAGAGATTAAATTTAAACAATTATATTCACATTATAATATTTACAATATAAGTGGTATGATGAACTTAATCAAGCACAACCACAAAAAGAAAAATAAGATCGAGGCAACCGGATCCAAGTGGATCTTAATTCGAATCGGGACAAATTTAGGTCTATGTTAAGCAATCGCCGAGTAATTTACGAAGTAATTACCCTAAAATGAGGCCGGCCACCACTAATTAAAGTGGAAAATATTCGTGTTAATACATGTTAGAGAAACGATATAATGAATCGTTCTCCGAAAACATGCCACACTAAAAGAAAAAAGGAAGGTCTAATCTTAATCGAGATTATCGTTGAATTTATCGAAAAGCAACCTATCACGATCTCAAAGTATGGAGAATGATCCAAATGATCATTCATCCATAGATTTGAAATAATGAAGGTTAAACTAATCGGAAATCAACAATCCCGAATCGGAGATTGTCATCGACCAAATGAAAATAAAAAGATGAAAAAATGGATCCAAAATTAGATCCATAAAAGTAATTAAAACATTTTTTTTAAAATCTCCTTTAGAAAAAAACAATCCAATTCTAAACTCTTTTTTTAAACTCTTTTCCCAAAGTGTTTTCTAAAAATGTTTCTAAAATCCTTTTCCAAATCTTTTTCTAAAACATTTTAAAATACTTTTCTAAAATTATTTTCTAAATTATTTCTTCAAATTTTTTTTCTAAAAAAAAATCCTAAACCAATCACAATCAAAATTTAAAAAGAATTAAAGCAAAATAAATAAGAAAAGCAAAAGGGAAGGGGATGGGGGTGATAACCCACGGGTAGGTGAAAAACAACAACAGATCTAACACTGATAAGCCTAAACCATTACTTAATTTCTTATAATTATTAAAACAAATAAAAAATCTCTCTTCAACAACTCTTTCGGATTAGCTAAGACAAACACCATGGCGGCACCGAGGCTCACCTTCAACAATCACACGCAAAATCTCTCTTCGCGCTCTTCTTCTTCCTCAACTCTTTCGGATTTCTCTCTCTTGCTCTTCTTCTTCAAATATGCGAATCCAGAAAGGCGCTTAGAGATGATTGAGGTGAAGAGATGATTTAAGGATTTGGAAGTTTGATTGAAGAAATGGATTGAAAAATTGGAGAGAAATTTTGAGAGGGATTTGAGAGGCTTTCTAAGCTTGGAATTAGAGTGAGGGAGATGGTTGTTTAAATAGGAGAAGAGAAGAAGGCTTGAAGTCGTTTTGTGAAGGATTCGAATGCGTTTCGGTTTTCACGAAAACTTCGTGTTCTTTGCGTTTTACTTTGTGATATCTTGCGTTTTGAGTTGCGAAAATCTCGTGTGCTTGCATCAATTCATTTTGTTGCATTTTGTATTGTAATGATTTGCGTTTCATTTTGTCTTTCAGGTGGATTCCTCGTGTGGGCCTTGCAGGATGTGCGTGAGGATTGCGGCTGACTTGTGTTTTTGTTTTCGACTGCTGCGGCTTGATAGCTTGGAAGCTGGTTTTTCACGTGCGTTTACGGAAGCCGTGACTTTGCTTTTGTGAGCTGCGGCCTGGTTTGTGGCAGGATGTGGTACTGATGTTTGGGCAGTTGTTTTTGGCTTAGGCTAGCTGGTTTTGTTTGCGTTGGCTGGCGGGAACAACGTGAGGCTTGAGTGCGCGTCGTTGTTGATAGGCTTGAGCAAAGGTTGACGTGCGGGATGCTTGCTGAGGCATGTTTTGCTTGTTTTGGAAATACGGAAAGCTTTTGGAAGCTCACGTGCGGTGCTAGTTAGGAGCATTGGCTCATGAAATTTTGGCTTGGATCGAAGACTTATGCGACTGACTCAGGCTGATACTTGATGTGAAAATTAGGCTGGCCGTACATGGGATTGTTTGGCTTAGCAGGAACAGTGTGAGGCTTGGAGATGTGGGCCAGGCTTGTGTATAGCAAGCAACTTGGTTGCGTGAGTTGATGTGAGGAAATATGTGAAAATATGGCTTGATGGGAAATTTTGTAAGACTTTTGGGCATGTGAGCTGATGGAAGTCAAGTGGGCAAGTGGTACGGATGCCTTGGAGATAGAAATTGTTGTTATGAGCAAGGCTTGCTGTGATGTGCTTTAGGGATGTGGGCCAAACATGGGCTTAGGAAAAGATTATTGTGAAAAGGAAACAAATAAAAAAAATGACTTAAGCATGTTTGATTTAACTAAATTTTATTTATTACTAATTGGACTTTAAAAGATAAAACATAGTTTAAAAAAACAATTTGGTATTTATTTAATGAAAATTGAAAGAAATAAAAGAAAATGTGGTCATTTGAAAAAAAGAATGAAATGGATTATTAATAATATTCGGGAAAATGGTTATGGATAAAAAAAAAGGAAATTGAAATATCAAAAATAAAAATGAAATAATCGGGAAACTGGATTTGGTGGATAATTGGAAGTGGTTATTTGAAAAAGGGAATCGAAGAGTTTAGAATTTGGAATTTTTTTGTGAATAATAAAAAAATGGATAATCGGGTAATGGATAATGGATGGAATTCGGTTTTCAAGCCCACAACAAATCCTGATTTTCTTGCACAAGCCTCTGATGAATACAGCCAACACAGACCCACTGAACAGCCAGATAATTTGCAACTTGCCATTCAAGCCACCACCATTGACTTTTGGACTTCTGAACATTTTCAAATACTTCTGAATCGATCTCTTGGAAAATAAATCCGCAAATGAACTGGTGATCATTGAATATTCAAACCAAACTTCTCACAGAACACTGTCTGACAAATGATGAACCAACCAAACTTTGCACCAAACATTGTCACACAACCCAACTTGTACTTTGAAAACGCATTGCCCGAGACATGAACCATTGGCACACAAAACTAGCAGTCAACACAATCTATCTGATAGTTTGACCAATATTAGGTCAAACATCCATTTGAAATCGAATTGTGAGTGAACAAACGCATCTGAATGAAATTACTGTCTCATCTTCGCAAACCTGCAACACAGAGAAGAAGAAGAACACTACAACATATTTTTTTGGTATTTTGGTTAGTAATCAATAAATATAAACAAATAAAAAGAAGTAAAAATAATGGTGATCCCCTGCGAAGCATAGACCCGATCTGAGAAGAAACTCGAAAGCCAGTGCGATCTTGTTTGTATGCGAAAATGCAAATGAAATGCGAAACAATCTTAGGGCAAAAATTAGGGTGTTACAGCTGCCCCTATTTAAGTTTCTTCAATCCAGAGATATGAAGATTGACATCTTCGTCTCTACAAGATGGGAGATACTTAAATACAGAATACCCAATTTTTGTCCTAAGAGAACAAATGATATGATATGATTATGATATACAAGCCCAAGATCTCTGTGGGGAAAATATGACCACCAGAGGAAAATAAAAACTCGGGGTCACAGAAGAAAATCCCGCTGGGGAAACAAAAACAGACAACCAAAGAGTTACCAAGAAAATAAATCACTGGATAATAGACTCCACTTGGGAAAAGATATGATATAATCAAAGAACAAATTTAACTAGGGAAATAAACACCTTGCCAGGAAAATCAAACAAACAAAGTATTCGAGTCCAAGAAATGGAGAAATACTGTGTTGGAAAAGAAATCATCGACTACCTGATTTACTGGGTAGGAAATATAACAGACTCGACTATCAATTTACTGGATAGGAGCAAAATTCGGAGGGATATCCTCAACTACCTTTTTACTGGGCAAGAAACTCTCAACTACCTGATTTACTGGGTAGAAAATTAAAGGACTCGACTATCAATTTACTGGATAGGAGTATGATCCACTACCTGATTTACTGGGTAGGAACTCAATCAAATGGAAACAGCTTTTATTACCTTTTAACTGGGTAAGAAGAAGAAATATCGACTACCGAATTTACTGGGCAGAAACTCAATCAAATTACCTTTTTACTGGGTAAGATGAAAATATCTGATTCTATCACCTTTTTACTGGGTAAGAGGAAAATAACTTGACTACCGGATTTACTGGGTAGAACAATTCTCGACTACCTGATTTACTGGGTAGGAGTTTAAGCAAATGAAAACAAACTCTATTACCTTTTTACTGGGTAAGAGGATAAAATCTCGACTACCGAATTTACTGGGTAGGAGCACAAGTAAAAGAACTTGATCAATTTGGTAATATCACCCACTATCGATTTACTGATAGCTTAACTCCAAAGTAACAATACTTAAGCTGGAGAAAATGTTGCCCACTATCAAACAATGATAGCTTAATTCCAAAGCAATATATCCACAAAAGGGGACCAAAGTTCAATCCAAGAACAAATTGGAAAGAAACGGTCAAATAAGACTCTTCCCGAGGAGGAAATATCTCCACTGGGGAAAATTCCATCCAGATAATAAACTGGGGAGGAAACTAAATCAACATCATCCACGAGAAACAAACTCAGTGGGGATTTAGAAAGGATTAACTCTTTCTGCTTAATGGTCGACACTCTAAATTTGAGAGGAACACGACACACACACTCTGTGGGGAAAATCCACACCCAAGAGCAGATAACAATGATAAACGCAAGAATGCAAGCAAACAATGCTATGCTTATGCATATGAATATGCTTATGGATATGCTGACAAAACAGACATAAAGATAAGAAACGGGTGACATAAGCACCACAACAACCAGATACTCGGCTAATCCCAGGCAACAATGCAGGGAACAACTGGAGATTCAATCTTGAAATCTGCAGGGGAATATCATAAGTCTTCAAAGGAATAAAATCCTGCTACAAGGCTTAAATCATGATAAAACAACATCTGCTAGGAATATCATCCTGCTGAGGAAAGGTAATAATCTGCTGAGGATGGAAGTACCTTGATAAAAATCAAACTTCATGAGGAATAACTGTCATACCACTCATGCTCCACCTGGGGATAGAGTGCAAGACTTTCTAAAAAATCACATAGGAACCTGCTGGCAATCAACACATGCATACCTAGTGGGGATCCATATGAGGATATCAGAAGTTAACATCATAGCCAAAACATAGTTACGAGGGATTTTAAATCTATACCCAACATAGGGTAAAAGAAAACCTCTGAACTGACTGCTATATCAATACTTCTATATTCAAAGATGTAAATAAATCAAACTGAGGAATATGAGCTCAGCTGGGGATTCCCAATACTTCTCAATTCACAGATAACTTGCTGAGGAAAGATCAAAGCTCAGCTAGGGATTCTTAAGAACATCCCTTCCAACAACTCTTCTGGGGAATACATACAATCTCCGTTCAACATCATGGTTGGGGAACAGAACATCATTAACATCAATCTGTCGAGACTATCCAGGAACTTTGCATGGACACAACCGAATCAAACCTTGCTCTGGGAGAGACGAGTTACACATATCCAGACTTTACTGTACTTGGAATCACCATTGATATCCTTTCTTTGTTCATATATCAGAAGAAAAATGTTTTTAAAATCTTCAAAAATTAAATTTATTAAATTTGTTTCAAAAATCATCATCAACAATAAATTGAAATTTTGTAAACAAAAACAATATAAAGAATTGCAAACAATTGGATAAAAGCTCAAATTTATTGATAGAATGGTAGTCAGCAAATGGCATGACTCCATGGATCATTACAAGTTTGAAAAATGGTAAATACATGGAAAAGGGCTTTATTGAGATACAAGAATCTTTGATGAATAATTCTTCTGAGGGATAGAATTTGAAATCCTCGGTTGCTACAAGTGATTCAGTCTGTCGACGCAGTTACTTGCCATGATCCCTAACTTTTGCCTAGATTGCCCTTTCAGGTTTTCAATCCACCGAGACGCTCATTTTTGCCTAAGCCGCCCTTTCGGGTTTTCAACTTAGCAAGCTGTTCTTTTATTTTTTAGGCGAAGTATTTCTTGATTGCATCCGCATTCACAGGGCGAGTGATCTCCTCACCATCCATAGTTGCAAGAATTAATGAACCGCCAGAGAAGGCTTTCTTAACAACATATGGGCCATCATAGTTCGGAGTCCACTTGCCCCGAGAATCTTTAAGGAAAGACTGAATCTTTTTGAGCACGAGGTCGCCTTCTCTGAATACACGGGGTTTGACCTTCTTATCAAAAGCTTTCTTCATTCTTTGCTGGTATAACCGACCATGACACAAAGCTGTTATTCTCTTTTCTTCAATCAAATTCAACTGATCAAATCTACTTTTACACCATTCAGCCTCAGTCAACTTGGCTTCCATCAGAACTCTCATTGATGGGATCTCAACTTCGACAGGGAGCACTACTTCCATACCATAAACAAGTGAGAAAGGGGTTGCCCCTGTTGAAGTGCAGACAGATGTACGATACCCATGTAAAGCAAAAGGGAGCATCTCATGCCAGTCCTTGTATGTCACAACCATCTTCTGAATGATCTTCTTAATATTTTTGTTCGCAGCTTCAACAACCCCATTCATCTTCGGTCTATAAGGAGAGGAATTATGGTGTTGAATCTTGAAATCTTCACAAAGCTCTTTCATCATCTTATTGTTCAAGTTCGAACCATTATCAGTAATGATTCTATTCGGAACACCATATCTGCAGATAAGATTGTTCTTGATAAACCGAACCACAACTTGCTTGGTCACATTAACATACGATGCTGCTTCAACCCATTTGGTGAAGTAGTCAATTGCCACGAGAATAAAACGATGTCCATTTGAAGCCTTGGGTTCAATCATGCCAATCATATCAATTCCCCACATGGAGAAAGGCCATGGGGAAGAAATCACATTGAGATAAGCTGGTGGCACATGAATCTTATCAGCATACACCTGACACTTATGGCACTTTTTCACATATTTGCAACAATCAGATTCCATTGTCAAGCAATAGTAACCTGCTCCCAACATCTTTTTAGCCATTGCATGCCCATTAGCATGAGTGCCAAAAGATCCTTCATAAATTTCTTTCATCAACATGTCTGCTTTGTGTCTATCCACGCATCTGACGAAGACCATATCAAAATTTCTCTTGTAAAGCACATTTCCATTCAGGAAGAAATTGCCTGCCAATCTCCTCAAAGTCCTCTTATCTTTATCAGATGCCCCAAGCGGGTATTCATGACTCTGGAGAAAACATTTAATATTGTGATACCAAGGCTTATCATCATGGACCTCTTCAACTGCAAACACATGAGCTGGTCTTTCAAGTCGCATCACACTGATCATGGGAACATCATTCCATTGGTGCACTTTAATCATAGAAGCTATAGTTGCTAAAGCATCTGCCATCTGATTCTCATCACGAGGAATATAATGGAACTCAACTTTGGTGAAGAAAGTTGATATCTTCCTGGCATAATCTCTGTAGGGGATCAAGTGGGGTTGATGAGTTACCCACGTGCCCTGAATCTGGTTAATTACCAAAGCAGAATCTCCGTACACATCAAGATGTTTGATCCTTAAATCAATAGCTTCTTCAAGACCCATAATGCAGGCTTCATACTCAGCTTCGTTGTTGGTACAAGGGAAAGTCAATCTTGCGGCAAAAGGTATATGTGAACCATGGGGAGTAATAATCATTGCCCCAATTCCTCTTCCGCGTGCATTCACAGCACCATCAAAAACTAAACCCCATCGAGATCCAGGCTTCGGCCCTTCCTCAATCAAAGGTTCATCACAATCTTTTACTTTCAAAAACATCACATCTTCATCTGGAAAATCAAACTTGACAGGTTGGTAATCATCGATCGGTTGATGTGCCAAATAGTCAGCCAAGATACTACTTTTTATAGCTTTTTGAGTTCGGTACTCGATATCATATTCTGATAATAACATTTGCCAACGAGCAATCCTCCCAGTCAAAGCAGGCTTTTCAAAGATATATTTGATTGGATCCATTTTAGAGATCAACCAAGTCGTATGATTCAACATATACTGGCGAAGACGCTTTGCAGCCCAAGCTAAGGCACAACAAGTTTTTTCAAGCATGGAGTACCGAGACTCACAATCAGTGAATTTTTTACTCAAGTAGTAAATTGCATGTTCTTTTCTTCCATTTTCATCTTGCTGACCAAGCACACAACCCATGGAATCTTCCAACACAGTCAAATACATGATCATTGGTCTACCTTCCACCGGAGGAGACAAGATAGGAGGTTCAAGTAGATATTCTTTAATACTTTCGAACGCCTTCTGGCAATCATCAGTCCAGACACAACCTTTATCTTTCCGAAGCAACTTGAAAATCGGAGCACACGTGGCAGTCATGTGAGAAATAAACCTTGAGATATAATTCAATCGGCCCAAGAATCCTCTGACTTGCTTTTCGGTACTTGGAGCAGGCATTTCCTGAATAGCTTTCACTTTATCAGGATCAACTTCAATACCTCTTTGGCTGACAATGAAACCTAGCAACTTTCCAGAACGTACACCAAACATGCACTTGTTCGGATTCAGACGAAGCTTATACTTTCTCAACCTTTGAAATAACTTCAGCAAATGTTCAACATGATCCTCTTCAGTCTTCGACTTCGCGATCATATCATCAACATATACTTCGATTTCTTTATGAATCATATCATGGAAAAGTGTAGTCATAGCTCTTTGGTACGTCGCACCAGCGTTCTTCAATCCAAAGGGAATCACTCTGTAACAGAATGTTCCCCATGGTGTAATAAATGTGGTCTTTTCCATGTCCTCGGGTGCCATCTTTATTTGATTATAACCGGAAAATCCATCCATAAAAGAGAAAACATCAAACTTAGCCGTATTATCTACCAACATATCAATGTGTGGCAATGGAAAATCATCTTTCGGACTGGCTTTGTTCAAATCTCTGTAATCTACGCACATTCGGACTTTTTCGTCTTTCTTCGGAACAGGAACGATATTGGCCACCCATTCAGGATAAGTTGACGTCACAAGAAAACCAGCATCAATCTGCTTTTGAACCTCCTCTTTGATTTTTACTGCCATGTCTGGATGAGTTCTTCTGAGCTTCTGCTTTACAGGTGGACATTCAGGCTTCAGCGGCAATCTATGCTCCACAATATTAGTATCAAGACCTGGCATGTCTTGATAAGACCAAGCAAATACATCAACATATTCTCTGAGAAGCTCTATAATTCTCTTCTTAACATCAGGATCCAGCAATGCTCCAACTTTGACTTCTTTCTTTTCATCTTCAGAACCCAAGTTGACCATCTCTATAGACTCTCCATGAGGCTGAATAATCTTCTCCTCATGCTCAAGCAACCGAGAAATTTCATCTGGAATCTCTTTATCATCCTCTTCCTCAGCTTCAAACACATGGAATTCAAATTTGGGAGAGGGCATAGGATCATTGTTTTCAATGGGTTTATCAATCAATCTGCACAATGATTTTATTTTTATTTTAGAGCATGAACAAAAGTGCAAACAATATGCAGATAAACAATCATTATTATTTTTTGGTTTTTTATGTTACCATTTTTCAGAATAAAGCAAAAATGAAAAACACATATGGAAATAACAAAATACCATTTTATTGATGATGATCAAATTTGAAACAAAGCCCGACAAGCATCACTTTCACCTTGGGCAGAGTGAAAGGATTTTTTGAAAGAAAATAAAAACAAATTACTTTGAAGAATGAACGATAAAAGGAACATCAACAGCAATCCAGTTCTGGCAAATCTTTCCATGCGTTACAAAGTCAGGCATTTCTTCATCTTCATCATCATCAATGATGGCAGCAGCGGAATGATCGTTGATAAATCCAACACTTCTAAAGCCTTCATGAATAGTCTTTGGATCTTTGATAACTGCACCAGGTGCAAAGCCGATACCAAAACCTTCCTTGTTGTCGACAACATCAATAATTCGCCCCCAACCATCAGACTAACCAGCTTCTAGCACTCGCAGAGCATCCTTGAAAGAGGACATGGGCATGGCACTCTTCTTAACAATATTATCCACCACAGAAAGAGCTTGAAACGAAGTTCCTACCTCTTCCTCGACATCAATATAAGAGAAAGAAGACAAATTGCTCACAAGCATCGCCCTCTCACCTTCAATGGTCACCAATTTACCTTCTCTCACAAACATCAACTTCTGATGAAGAGTGGATGTTACAGCTCCTGCCTCGTGGATCCATGGTCTTCTGAGGAGACAACTATATGCGGGACGTATATCCATTACTTGAAAAGTAATCTTGAATATAAACGGTCCAATAAGAATGGGAAGATCCACTTCACCAATCACTGTCTTCTTCGACCCATCAAACGCTTTCACTATAATCCCACTATGCCGCATGGGAGCATCTTGAAACGCGAGCTTTGACAAAGTCGATTTTGGCATAACATTCAGAGACGATCCGGTATCAACTAGCACTTTGGACAAATCATCTTCTTGACAATTCACCGAAATATGCAAAGCCAAGTTATGATTTCTTCCTTCTTCAGGCAGATCGTCATCACAGAAGCTCAAATTGTTGCATGACGTGATATTCGCCACAATACTATCGAATTGATCAACAGTCACATCATGGTCAACATAGGCTTGATCCAGAATCTTCTGCAATGACTGCCTATGAGCTTCAGAACTCATCAAAAGAGACAACACTGATATCTTCGAGGGAGTCTGCAATAACTGCTCAGAAATATTATACTCACTCTTCTTTATCAACTTTAGCACCTCATCATCACTATTACCAGATTAGCTCGATTGGACAACAACATCCATAATCTGCTTACTTGCACTTGTATCTTCAACTCTCTTCGGAGGATCTGAAGCATACACTCTACCACTTCGGGTAACCTTCGTCACATCAGCAATGCTAACTATAGACTTTGGAGTAGGAAGCGAAACTTCCCTACCATTCTCTATCATCGTAGCATTATACCGGTATGGAACAACTTTATCAGACTCATATGGCATTGGACCCGGAACATTAATCACCAATGGAGTAACAGCAGTTTTGCGACTATCAAAAGAAATAACCACCCTCTCAGGTGCAACCCTCTCAGGAAGATTGAACTGAGGCATAATTACATTCACTTCATTCTCATATTCATCTTTCTTTGCTATTACTTCGATCAGCTTATCGTCCATCATTTTTTGGATATCTCTTTTAACAATCACGCAACCACGAGGATTCACCGAGCAGATACAACAACCAGCATAGTCGTGATCAATATCGTGATATTCACTCAAGAAAGCATGCATCTCCACCAAAGATCTTCGGATATGACAAACTTCATAGATCTTGAACAAACCAGGACAACCATCAACCATATTCACAGACGCATTACCATGCTTCGACAACGGATTCTTCTGCACATTTGGATTAACATCATTGAAATACAGAACATTGTTCCTCATCAACTTTTGTACTTCAAACTTCAACGGATAACAATTCTCAACATCATGCCCCGGGGCACCTTGATGAAAAGCACAGCGAGCCTCTGGCTTATACCACCATGGAATAGTCTCTGGAACTTGAGGTGGAGGACGAGTTTGCACAAGATTCTTTGCAATTAAAGATGGAAGCAAGTCCGCATACGGCACAGGAATAGGATCAAAACTGGGCTTAGCCCGAGCTTGTTGATTACCACCTTGTTGCACAGAAGGTTGCTGATAACGAGGTTGATACTTTGGAACCGCTGGCACAGTCGGAGCCACGTTGATCATCGGTGTTACAGAAGCCACATGCTGCGAATGATGATTACCACGACTGTGAGGTCTTCTATAACTTTCACGGGATACTGCATTAGTCTCATTTTCTTTCTTTTTCCCAAAATTGAACCTTCTAGAGCTTGAACCAATACTGTTCTCTTGAGTCAACCGTCCCTCACGGACACCTTCTTCTAAACGCATCCCCATGCTCACCATCTCAGTGAAATCGGAAGGAGCGCTTGCTATCATCCTCTCATAATAAAAAGAACCCAACGTCTTCAAGAAGATCTTCGTCATTTCTTTTTCTTCCAACGGAGGAACAATCTGGGCTGCCAGCTCTCTCCATCTTTGCGCATATTCTTTAAAAGTCTCTTTGTCCTTCTGGGACATAGCACGAAGTTGATCTCTATCTAGTGCCATATCAACGTTGTACTTGTACTGCCTCACAAACGCTTCTTCCAAATCATTAAAGGTCTTAATTTGGCTATTATCCAGACTCATATACCACCTCATAGGTGCACCGGTCAAACTATCCTGGAAATAGTGAATCAACAGCTTATCATTATCAGTCTGAGCAGACATCTTCCTTGCATACATAGTCAAATGACTCAACGGACAAGTGTTGCCTTTGTACTTCTCAAACTCGGGCAACTTGAATTTGTAAGGAACTTTAACATTAGGGACCAGACAAAGGTCATAAGCATCTTTTCCGAACAAATCCTTATGCTTCAAAGCTCTCATCTCCCTCTGAATCTCAACAAAGCGTCCTTGGAGGTCATCAAGTCTTTCAGCAACTCCAGCGCCTTCACTAGGCTCAGCATGGTAAATCGTTTCATCATGGTGCGGAACATTATGCACAACAGGCGGTACAGTAGTCACAATTGGAGGAAGAGTAGTCCAAACTGGTGGTGGGAGATTATTAAATGCAGCAATCTCCGGACGATGAGGAGGACGATAGCCAGCAGGAAAAAAGTCAACTGGCATACCCCAAGGCGTGCTAGTAGGTATACGATGGCGAGGAGAAATAACAGTCTCAACAAGAATTGAAGTGGTAACAACTTCGGAGATGACAGTATTCTGAACAGGAGGACTAGGAGGTGGCTGATTCTGAGCAGCCATCAAATTTTCCATCATAGCAGTCACTCTTTCCAAGATTTCCCTCAAATAAGTAACCTCTTCGCGCAACTCGCGATTCTCTTGTTGCAAAGTATCCATCACTCTTCTTCGATTAGCCCGAGTATCAAAGCGGTGAGTCAGCTTGACAGGAACACTGAATGAAGACCAGAAAACAACAATAAGATCCCTGGAGAACACTCAAAAAGCAAGACAAATACAAGTATGATGCATGCTATGCATATGCAAATGCAAAGATTTCAAAGAATTATAAGTTAAATGGCAATATTCATAAAGAAACATTTTTTGAAATACTTAAAAACTCATTCTCATTAATATCAAAGTGAGGATTACAAATGAAGTACAAACATCAATAATCCTAATACATAAGAGTAAAAGCAAACTAAGCCTATGGAATCATATCCGAAGAAGTCCCGAATCCTGGCTGATACTTCATATGAATCCTCTTGATCTCATTTTTGTACCGCTCTTCCATATCTTCCTTATCCTTCACTAACTTGTCGACAATGGCCTTCCAAGCACCAGAAGTAGGAAGAATAGTAGATGGAGTACTAGAGGAAAATAAATCCTCTCTCGGTTTCTTCGTGACGCGCCGCTCAAGTAGCTCAATAAGATCATCCTTCTCCTTAAGCTGCTCCTGCATAGTAGTTCTCTCAAGTAACCATTCTTCTTTTTCTTTCTTCATCTTCTCTAACTCTTCTTGAAGAACCAACTTCTCATCAACTGGAGGTAGAAAAGCAGACAAAGGCAATATGGGAAACATAGGCTCCTCAGGTGGATAAGGCATCTTGAGCTTGGAAGATCTAGATCGAACCCACTGAATATAACATTCGGAAGGAGGAAGGTGTTGTCTACCCAATTGACCCTTCTCTTTCCGGTGAACAACATGCCAAGAGTGAGCAATCCTTTTCTTCGTTTCTATATGATCAACACCATTAAGAAAGAAGAAACGGGATAAGGCCAGATTGTTTGGAACATCCTTCAAACAATAACCGAACTGTCGTCGAGCCAAAATGGGGTTGTAGCTAATTCCCCCACGTGTACCAAGAAGAGGTACATTAGGAAATTCTCCACAACTATCAATAAGAACTCCAGTGTCATAATGAGAACTATACCATGTCATGTCCTTATGAGAAAGCGACATCAACCTCTGAGACCAACTTCGATTCTCTCTATTGTCCTTGAAAACATCCGACTTCGGTAGGTGCGAAATAAACCACCTATAAAGAAGAGGCGCACAACATACAATCTCTCCGTCACCTTTGGAGGTCCTATAGTGAAAAGCATGATACATATCTCCAAGCAAAGTAGGAATCGGGTTCTTCTTCAAGAAGATCTGAATAGCATTCTCATCCACAATACCATCCAAATTCGGAAACAAGACAATCCCGTAAATAAGCAAAGCAAGAATAGCCTCAAATGCATCCTTATTACCCAAAGTAAGTGAAGTAGAAGCCTTTCCCATCAAGAACTTAGCATTAATGCCACGAACACTCCCCTTCGGAAGAAACATCCCATTAAGATCGGACTCCTTAAGAAACAATGCTTTAGCGATGACCTTGATAGTAAGCTCTTTCTCTAAACCAGTGAAAAGAAACTCCTTGTCCAGAATAGGCAAACCTAACCAATGAGAATACTCCTCCAAAGTCGGCACAAGCTGATAATCCGGAAAGGTGAAACAATGGTGCAACGGGTCATAGAACCGAGCTAAAGTAGGGAGAATCCCCTTAGGTACATCAATATCCAACATATACAAAAGCTTCCCATGACATCTTCGGAACTCTTGGGTATCAACAACCAAAGCTCCTAGCTTTCTCAACTCTACAACCTTAGGATTCTTGAAAGTGTACTTCTTTGTGTTCCTCCTTTCAAAAGTCATAGCCATGGACATCTGAAATTTTGCAAAAGTTCCTTATAAGTCCTTTGAAATCTTACGAACAATGCTCATGAATGTTATGATGGCATGTATGCAATAAACACAAACAAGATCACACAAGGCACACGGGCTTAGGTTCCGATTCACGAGCATGAAGTCAAGGTAACAGAACACCAACCCACACAGGTAAGTACTAAGGTTTTGTCTTCATTGTACCTGCAAGAAACCAAAAGGGTGCTAATAGAGGTGCCCGGAGTTAACAGCCATCTTTAGAATATTATCGGTACGTTGGATTACTCCCCAACCGATAACATTCTTAAAATAGAACTCGTCCGAGTGTAGTATCGCGTGACAACCACCTTAGATTTACATCCAGACAGCTTCCGCACTACGTTCCTAAATTGGCTTAGATGGGTTAAGGGTTCTAAGGTCCTCAGTATGATCAACTCAAGGTCGGAAACTAATGCCACGTACGATTACTCGTCATGACATTGATAGTCCAAGAGAGCCTAACCGAGTGGAGATTATCAAATTGATATTGCTTTGGACTACTCCATCACATATCGCTTCGAATATCGCCGTCCTATCATAAGTTTCAACTCAGATCCGAGTTAGAATCTATCTCACACAGAGGATCACCAAAACCAAAACAGAACAATCAAATAACAAACAATTCAAACCAAAACAATAAATAAATCAAAGTAGGCTAAATCCGCTTAGAGATTAATCCCTAGCAGAGTCACCACTTTTCTGTAGCAGTAAAATCGTGAGTGTAAGCTATTGATTAACTTAACTCGATTAACACAGAGTCGCCACCACGCTTTTCTTTATTTCCGAATGGAAAAAGGTAAAAGAACAAATAAAAACCTAAGAGTCTAAAAGAAAAGGCTAAAAGAACAAACAGAGATTGGGTAAGGGGATTGGTTATGAACCGGGAAGGTTTTAGGCACCCGACTCATCCGTGGTACTCCATGGGAGCCCTTTGAAATACTTATTGCTTTTGGTCTGAAATTGGTTTGTTTGAAATGATGGAAGATATGAGGAGAAGAATATTTTTTAATGATTTTGTGTTTGATAAGGTTTTAACGCCTTATGCCTACGTACCCACAAAGTGCAATGCGAGATCAAAACCTCGTAGTTCGTGGTACAAAGTTTTAAAAGAACAAATGAGTTGAATTGATTTTAAGATGTAGAGATAAGTCGTCATCCCTTAGCGAATAATTCCGCTAGAAGGGATGAATCATATCTAAACATGGGAAAAAGAAAAAGGTTCCCAAAGGCACAAAAAACAATTGAGTGAGTTTTATGTTTTTTAAAGTATATGAGAAAATATTTCAATATATTTACATGGATTAATATTTGGTTAAGAAAATAAAGTGAAAAGATTAAAAATCGCTTGACCTAAGTCATGGTTTATTTATGAAAGTATTTGAAGTTTAGAAAATAAGAAGATTTTTGAAATAGAGAGAAGTTTTGAAAATTAAAGAATGGGGAGGAGATGAAGAGACTAGTCCTAATGCTTGAATTAAAAGCTAAGGAAAGAATTTACCAAACCAATATGCACAACTCTTCAAAGTTAGGACTTCCCTCTTCAAAGGCTAATGACATAACTTGAGGTCGAGGTTTCTAAACCATTCCAACTTGAGCAAAGGAGAGATCTTAAGGTCTAAGTCCATTCTCCAAAAGCAAATGGATAGTAACCATAGTCCAAAGTTAGAAGTCACAAGTCTTTTAAGAGTTTAATCCTTTATTAAGTGTTTTGATATCCAAATGGACAAAATAAAAAAAACAAGCACAATATGAATATAAACAAATGATATATGATATAATATGACAAAATATAATAAGGAGATAAGGGAGCAAGAGATTAAGATAAAAGGATAAGGTGCAAGAGATTAAATTTAAACAATTATATTCACATTATAATATTTACAATATAAGTGGTATGATGAACTTAATCAAGCACAACCACAAAAAGAAAAATAAGATTGAGGCAACCGGATCCAAGTGGATCTTAATTTGAATCGGGACAAATTTAGGTCTATGTTAAGCAATCGCCGAGTAATTTATGAAGTAATTACCCTACAAATGAGGCCGGCCACAACTAATTAAAGTGGAAAATATTCGTGTTAATACATGTTAGAGAAACGATATAATGAATCGTTCTCCGAAAACATGCCACACTAAAAGAAAAAAGGAAGGTCTAATCTTAATCGAGATTATCGTTGAATTTATCGAAAATCAACCTATCACGATCTCAAAGTATGGAGAATGATCCAAATGATCATTCATCCATAGATTTGAAATAATGAAGGTTAAACTAATCGGAAATCAACAATCCTGAATCGGAGATTGTCATCGACCAAATGAAAATAAAAAGATGAAAAAAATGGATCCAAAATTAGATCCATTAAAGTAATTAAAACATTTTTTTAAAATCTCCTTTAAAAAAACAATCTAATTCTAAACTCTTTTTTTAAACTCTTTTCCCAAATTGTTTTCTAAAAATGTTTCTAAAATCTTTTTCCAAATCTTTTTCTAAAACATTTTAAAATACTTTTCTAAAATTCTTTTCTAAATTATTTCTTCAAATCTTTTTTCTAAAAAAAAATCCTAAACCAATCACAATCAAAATTTAAAAAGAATTAAAGCAAAATAAATAAGAAAAGCAAAAGGGAAGGGGATGGGGGTGATAACCCGCGGGTAGGTGAAAAACAACAACGGATCTAACACTGATAAGCCCAAACCATTACTTAATTTCTTATAATTATTAAAACAAATTAAAAAACAAATTAAAATAACACAGAAGCAAAAATCAGCTTCTCCTTCAAGATGCAAACCGAAACAGGGGAGACAAGACAAACACCATGGCGCCACCGAGGCTCACCTTCAACAATCACACGCAAAATCTCTCTTCGCGCTCTTCTTCTTCCTCAACTCTTTCGGATTTCTCTCTCTTGCTCTTCTTCTTCAAATATGCGAATCCAGAAAGGGGCTTAGAGATGATTGAGGTGAAGAGATGATTTAGGGATTTGGAAGTTTGATTGAAGAAATGGATTGAAAAATTGGAGAGAAATTTTGAGAGGGATTTGAGAGGCTTTCTAAGCTTGGAATTAGAGTGAGGGAGATGGTTGTTTAAATAGGAGAAGAGAAGAAGGCTTGAAGTCGTTTTGTGAAGGATTCGAATGCGTTTCGGTTTTCACGAAAACTTCGTGTTCTTTGCGTTTTACTTTGTGATATCTTGCGTTTTGAGTTGCGAAAATCTCGTGTGCTTGCATCAATTCATTTTGCTGCGTTTTGTATTGTAATGATTTGCGTTTCATTTTGTCTTTCAGGTGGATTCCTCGTGTGGGCCTTGCGGGATGTGCGTGAGGATTGCGGCTGACTTGTGTTTTTGTTTTCGACTGCTGCGGCTTGATAGTTTGGAAGCTGGTTTTTCACGTGCGTTTACGTAAGCCGTGACTTTGCTATTGTGAGTTGCAGCCTGGTTTGTGGCAGGATGTGGTACTGATTTTTGTGCAGTTGCTTTTGGCTTAGGCTAGCTGGTTTTGTTTGCGTTGGCTGGCGGGAACAGCGTGAGGCTTGAGTGCGCGTCGCTGTTGATAGGCTTGAGCAAAGGTTAACATGCGGGATGCTTGCTGAGGCATGTTTTGCTTGTTTTGGAAATACGAAAAGCTTTTGGAAGCTCACGTGCGGTGCTAGTTAGGAGCATTGGCTCATGAAATTTTGGCTTGGATCGAAGACTTATGCGGCTGACTCAGGCTGATACTTGATGTGAAAATTAGGCTGGCCGTACGCGGGATTGTTTGGCTTAGCAGGAACAGCGTGAGGCTTGGAGATGTGGGCCAGGCTTGTGTATGGCAAGTAACTTGGCTGCGTGAGTTGATGTGAGGAAATATGTGAAAATATGGCTTGATGGGAAATTTTGTAAGACTTTTGGGCATGTGAGCTGATGGAAGTCAAGTGGGCAAGTGGTACGGATGCCTTGGAGATATAAATTGTTGTTATGAGCAAGGCTTGCTGTGATGTGCTTTAGGGATGTGGGCCAAACATGGGCTTAGGAAAAGATTATATAGAAAAGGAAACAAATAAAAAAAAAGACTTAAGCATGTTTGATTTAACTAAATTTTATTTATTACTAATTGGACTCTAAAAGATAAAACATAGTTTAAAAAAACAATTTGGTATTTATCTAATGAAAATTGAAAGAAATAAAAGAAAATGTGGTCATTTGAAAAAAAGAATGAAATGGATTATTAATAATATTCGGGAAAATGGTTATGGATAAAAAAAAAGGAAATTGAAATATCAAAAATAAAAATGAAATAATCGGGAAACTGGATTTGGTGGATAATTGGAAGTGGTTATTTGAAAAAGGGAATCGAAGAGTTTAGAATTTGGAATTTTTTTGTGAATAATAAAAAAATGGATAATCGGGTAATGGATAATGGATGGAATTCGGTTTTCAAGCCCACAACAAATCCTGATTTTCTTGCACAAGCCTCTGATGAATACAGCCAACACAGACCCACTGAACAGCCAGATAATTTGCAAATTGCCATTAAAGCCACCACCATTGACTTTTGGACTTCTGAACATTTTCAAATACTTCTGAATCGATATCTTGGAAAATAAATCCGCAAATGAACTGGTGATCATTGAATATTCGAACCAAACTTCTCACAAAACACTGTCTGTCAAATGATGAACCAACCAAACTTTGCACCAAACATTGTCACACAACCCAACTTGTACTTTGAAAACGCATTGCCTGAGACATGAACCATTGGCACACAAAACTGGCAGTCAACACAATCTATCTGATAGTTTGACCAATATTAGGTCAAACATCCATTTGAAATCGAATTGTGACTGAACAAACGCATCTGAATGAAATTACTGTCTCATCTTCGCAAACCTGCAACACAGAGAAGAAGAAGAACACTGCAACATCTTTTTTTGGTATTTTTGTTAGTAATCAGTAAATATAAACAAATAAAAAGAAGTAAAAATAATGGTGATCCCCTGCGAAGCATAGACCCGATCTGAGAAGAAACTCGAAAGCCAGTGCGATCTTGTTTGTATGCGAAAATGCAAATGAAATGCGAAACAATCTTAGGGCAAAAATTAGGGTGTTACACTTGCCATGACATTTTATGCATCCATATGACTTCTAAGATATCTTAGGACATATTATAATCATGTTTGATCATTGCATCCTCCATTTGCCATGTTATGCATTCATTTCATTTCATATGCATTCATGAACTTTCATGCTCCTTTCATACTTCATTTGCATTCCCATCTCTTGTATGATCATTCACAACTCTTGACATACATTTGCATCATCTCTTAGCATAATTTGCATCATGAACATGCTTCTGGTTTTGGTTTGCATCTTTTCATTCATTTCATTTTTCATTTCATTTCATTTCCTTTACTAACATTTCAGGTGGTAAGTTACTTTGAGAAGTGAATTTGCCTTCACTTCTCACAATCTCTTCTTATATCTCTTATGCATTCATTGCTGCATTTTGTATTTGTATTAGAGTGAGCTTTCTCATTCATGTTCCTTCCTCACTTTCTTTCTTCAAGCAACTTATCTTCTTAAATGAAGTAAGTTGACTTGCTTCTTCTGCTTATCCCCCTTTCATCTGCTTCTTCCTTGGTGGCTCTTCTTGGAGATCTCTTGCAAGCCTCATAAACCCTAGGAATACCCAAGCATGATAACAATTAGGGTTTGATTAGTCCCCCATTAGTTTTACCTTTGTGTCATCTTTTGTGTCTTCTCTTCTCATCTCATAATCAAGAACTAAACCTTAAAGGTTTTAAGGCTTTGTAATTAGGGTTATGCCTGCATCCTTCTCTTAGAATGGAGTGTATAACTTTAATCCTAAGTGTTAAAACCTTAATGTGTTTAAATCCTTTAATCAATTCACCTAATAATCACTAAGACATCAAGCTTGTAACTTGGGCCTTGCATTAGGGTTCTAATTCTTCCTTAATTGGTTAAGAAGGACTAACCCTAGTGTTAATGGACAAGTCCCCCTCAAGTTGTCTTACAAATCATAAAATTCACTTCTTGATCTTATCATTAGCTAAAATCCACTCTAATAAAGGTTTTTTTTGTCATGAGCACCTGAGTTAGACAGGTCATACACTTGAGCATAGACAAGTAAGCAGTTCATCAGTCAATTTATTTTTCAGTCTCTTTGAGTCGAACTACGGTGTTCTGACTTCCTCATAGCACGAGAGGATACGTAGGCATAACTTAACTGTTATCAACCAAAAGTCTCTGTCTCTTTCCCCCTCTTCCAGCATTATCTTTAAGCCTCACTGTCTTGAGCTTTGCACTCTTTCCTTACACTGACACTCCTTCATTTCACTTCACACTTCTTTTGCACTGACACTTGTATTCGTTTCCAACTTTTGCACACAAAATAGCACTGACAATAACCCTTTAAACACAAATCTTTTAAGCGTGGATCCCGTCGAGTACGGCGGAAAATATGGGTGCTAATACCTTCCCAGGTTGTACCAACCCCCTTTCTCAGTTTCTCTGGTTCGCAACCGTCTTATCCATCTCTTCCCAGGTTTATGCAGCATTACCTTTCCTTCGGGATAAAAATGCCTAGCTGGCGACTCTTTTCAGTTCATCTTCATGTTCTCTCCTTCGCCGAATGTTCGCGTTTGTACCCCTCTTGACCCTGTGTCATTTGGTGGGAGCGAGAAATATCTTTTCAATTCAATGCACACATGTTTATATATCTATTCACATATTTGTATATATACTTGTGCATATTTTTTTAAGCTTCCCTTAGTAGTTCATCCCCAGTTTATATTTAGATCAAACAGTGTGATTTTTTCCCTGTTCAACCAAAGTTTAGACAACTAGTTCCCGCATAGGAAACACCTAATACAGTCTAGCCTTCTCTTGGGCTGAATCAATATGGACATAAGAATGGAATTATTCACAGTGAAACTCTTCTTAAGACTGTCAATAGGATTTTCGTTTAGTTTTATAACTCTATCTACAAATAAAATTCAATTCCCTAGAGAAGATTATTTCCCGGTGAAACTTCTCTTAAATTTATTTGCCCCTTTTGAACAGTTCAATACAAAAAAGACTAACCCTCGGTGAAACCATTCTTGAACTTTTCTCAACCTCCTCTTGGGATTCATACAAGGACCAACAGTCCTCTTAAAGGATCTCCTCAACCTCATCTTGGGCTTCGTACAAGGACCCACATACTTCCTAAAAGCATAGGATATATCCTTAGTCATTCATTACCATAAATCCCCAAAAGCATCAAAACCCGTAGGACACTTCTACCTTTTATTCCTAGAGACATTCCCACAACCATCCTCCTCTTGGACTTTACACAAGGACCCACAGACTTCCTAAAAGCATAAGATTGATCATAGTCATCCCTATCAATAACATATGGAATTGCCCCAGAAGAATCAAAATCTCAAGATAGCGTCACTCACCTCAATTGAAAAGATAGCCTCATAGGGTTCTTGGTTTGGCTACATGTATATAAAAATATTTTCATGTGTTTTGATGTTTTCTAAGAGTTCTCTGACATGCTTGAAGAACATATGTGCGGGTTTTTTTATGATGTCAGATCAGATGTTGTAACATCTGTGTTGTCCTAATGCAGAATGTTTTTATTTAATTTCTGCACTTTTTTAGCAGGTGTTTATTTTTGTGATTTGCAACAGCATATGTAAAAATCAAGCGAGATTTTTTGTCAAATACTGAAGCTGCTCTGCGTTTAGTTTTTGGAGTTTTTGAAGATCTTTTCATACTTGATTTGGAGTAAATCATTTGATCTTTTTTCTGGAAGGTTCTAATCTGATCTAGGCCCATTAAGAATGATCTATATACAAGCTACTTAACCTAATTATAATCGTGTGGAATGTTTTTTGTATTGTAAAGCTTAATGCTTTTGAGTTTTAGGGTTTGCTTGTGTATGTATTACTGTGATCCATTCTAACATCTTCTAGATGTTTGAATTGACTAATTTTATTGAGTTTTTATTTTGTCCACTCTAAGATTTTAAGCATGAGTGTTTGTTCTTGATTGAAGCTTTTAAGCAAGATCAAGTTTTTGTTTTCGAAGAGTGTTCTTCTATTTCCTTGTAAGGTTTTGTTTGATTATCATAGTGTGTGATTGAGGGGGAGTGAGAGGGGGTCTATTATCTAAGAGTTCTTAGATAGAAATTTAATTGGGGAGTGATTAAGTGAGGAGGGTAAACTGGGATTGTCTAACTCTGAATTAATAATACTGATACTGGATTTCTTTCCTGGCTTAGTAGCCCCTAGAGTAGGTGAATTTGCACCAAACTGGGTTAACAATTCCTTGTGTTACTGCTGTTGTACTTTATACTATATTTACCTTATTAATATTCAGATATTAATGTCGTAACATCTTATTCGAAGTCACATATCTGATACCAGAATTTCAATTGGTATCAGATCAGGCATTTTGCTATGTATCTAGGTGAGATCTAGGGAAATTACTTTCTGGTATAATTGACAAGGAGATGGGATTTGTGAACAGACCACCCATTCTGGGTGGAACTAATTATAATTACTGGAAGCCAAGGATGGTTTCCTTCTTGAAGTCCTTAGATAACAAGGCTTGGAAAGCTGTTCTTAGAGGATGGGAACATCCTGTTGTAAAGGACACAGATGGGAAGGATATTACGGAATTGTAGCCAGAAGAGGACTGGTCTATGGAAGAAGATGTGTTTGCTCTGGGAAACTCTAAAGCCTTAAATTATATATTCAATGGAATTGACAAAAACATCTTCAGATTGATCAATACTTGTATTGTTGCCAAAGATGCTTGGGATATTCTCAAAACTTCTCATGAAGGTACCTCAAAAGTTAAGATGTCAAGACTTCAGCTGCTCACCACAAAATTTTAAAACTTAAGGATGAAAGATGATGAAAGTATTTATGATTTTCATATGAATATCATTGATATAGCTATTCAATCCAGTGCTCTTGGAGAAACAATCTGTGAAGAAAAGTTGGTAAGAAATCTCTTAGATCTCTACCTAATAGATTTGACATGAAGGTCACCGCCATAGAAGAAGCTCATGACATTAGAAACATGAGATGGATGAACTTATTGGATCTCTTCAAACTTTTGAGATTGGCATAAGTGAAAAATCTAACAAGAAAAGAAAAAATATTGCTTTTACTTCCAACAATGGAGATGGAGTAGAAGAAAGTGATCTGAATATTGGGGAAGACCTATCTAATGCTATATTTATTCTTGGGAGATAGTTTAATAAAGTAACACAAAAGATGGACAAGAAGTCAAGACCAAATATTAAGAATAACTCATCTGGCATCAGTAGGTCAAATGACTCTGGTAGAAAGACAAAGGCTGAAGAGAAATCTTCTCAAGGAAAAGGAGTTCAGTGTTGTGGATGTGAAGGTTTTGGCCACACCATATCTAAATTTCCCACACATCTTAAGAATCAGAAAAAGGGTCTTACTGTGGCTTGGTCAAATGAGGACTCTGAAAGTGAAGTTGAGGAAGAATCTGCTAGGAATCCTACTGCTCTAACTAGGAGATATTATTCTAATTTCAGTGATTATGATGTTACATATGATGAGTTAGCTACTTTCTATAGAAAAATATGTCTCAAAAGTGAAGAATTGTGCTAACAAGGAAAGGAACAGAAGAAAATCATATCTCAACTAGATATTGAGAAGGAAGAGCATCTGGAAATTATCTCCAAGCTGGAGAATGAGGTAACATTGCTAAAATCCAAACTTGATCAAATGACCAAGTCTGTAATGATGTTGAACAATAGTTGAGAGATTTTAGATGAGATTCCGTGAGTTGGAAAGATAGTTGGAGATGTGACTTGTCTAGGGTTTGACAAAAGAAAAGAACTTGTATCGGATCTTGCTTTCTTTGAGCTTAAACCAACGATGTTGAATCAGATGTCTCATCATCATAATAAAAGACTTTTAGACAACATAAGAGGAAATTCCCATAAATGGAGGTGTCACTATTGTGGAAAGTTTGTCACTTGAAGCCTTACTATTTCAAACTCTATGGATGTCCTAAGCTTGTCCCTCAGCATGTTCTAATTCAGAACATACCTCTCTCAGAGTTTCAGCAAAAAATAAATGGTACTTTGATAGTGGGTGTTCAAGATATATGACAGGTGTCAAAAATCCGCTGGTAAATATGATACCTCATGTTACTAATTCTGTTACTTTTAGTGTTAGATACAAAGGTGAAATCAAGGGAATTGGACAACTGGACTGCTCAGGAGTGCCAAAACTTGACAATGTACTACTTGTAAAGGGGATGAATGCCAATCTAATTAGCATAAGTCAACTATATGATCAAGGACTAAAAGTAAATTTCTCCAAATCTGAATGTCTTGTGAGAGATGAGAAAGGTGAATTGATCATGAAGGGAGTCAGATCTAAGGACAGCTATTATCTATGGGTATCTCTAGTCACAAGTTATGTCTCCTTTTGTTTGCTTGCCAAAGAAGATGAAGTTATACTCTAGCATCAGAAACTTGGACACTTGCATTTGAAAGGCATGAAGACAATCATATCCATGGAAGTTGTCATAGGAATTCCAAAGCTCAAAATTGAAGAAGGAAGAGTATGTGGAGAATGCCAAGTCAGAAAGATGACTAAGATGTCACATCAGAAGATCCAACATCTTACCACCTCAAAAGACTTAGAACTTTTTCACGTTGATTTGATGGGACCTATGCAGGTAGAAATCTTGGTGGAAAGAAATATGCTTATGTTATTATGGATGACTATTCAAGACATACTTGGATAAATTTCATCAGAGAAAATTCAGATATTTTTGAAGTTTTCATAGGTCTTTATCAAATACTTCAAAGAGAAAAGGAAAGAAATGTTATTAGAATCAGAAGTGATCATGGGAAGGAATTTGAGAATACCAAGTTTGCTAAATTTTTCTCCTCTGAAGGAATTAGTCATGAATTTTCATCTCCCTTTACTCCTAAGAAAAATCGAATTGTTGAACACAGGAGTATGACTATACAGGAATTTGCTAGAGCCAAGATACATGCAAAACAATTACCTTATCATTTTTTGGATGAAGCAATGAATACTGCATGCTACATTCACAACAAAGTCACCTTGAGGAAAGGTACTTCATCTACTCTATATGAATTATGGAAAGGAAGAAAATGTGTTGTGAAATACTTCTATGTCTTTGGAAGTAAATTCTACATTCTGGAAGATTGTGAACAAAGAAGAAAATTAGATCCAGAGAGTGATGAAGGGATATTTATAGGATACTATACCAACAACAGATCCTATAGAGTCTACAACTCCAGAACTAATGTAATGATGGAGTCTATAAATGTTGTTGTTGATGATCAATACTTGAACAAATAAGATGATGTCCTGGGTGATGTTGAAACATTTCAGAATGCAACTCCAACAGAAACTGAAGACAAAAGTATTGATGAACAACCCTCGGGTTCTAAGCCTGAAGATAGTCATACCAACAAGGGTACCTCTATCAGGATTCAGAAAGATCATCCTAAAAATCTCATCATAGGAGAGTTGGATAAAGGATTCACTACCAGATCAAGGGAAACAATTTCTAACTCTTGTTTTGTGTCAAAGATAGAGCCAAATAATGTTAAAGAAGCATTGACTGATGAGTTTTTGATCAATGCTATGTAAGAGGAGTTAGCTCAATTCAAGAGGAATGAATTTTTGGATCTTGTCCAAAGGCCTGAAGGATCAAATATGATAGGAAACAAGTGGGTGTACAAGAACAAATCTGATAAACAGAGAGTTGTTACCAGGAATAAAGCCATATTGGTTGCCCAGTTAAGAAAACTCTATATGGATTGAAACAAGCTCCAAGAGCTTGGTATGAGAGACTTACAGAATTTGTTGGGGAACATGGCTACAAAAACGTTAGCATAGACAAGACTCTCTTTGTTAAAGAAGAAGCAAAAGAATCTCATGATTTCTCAAATCTATGTTGATGATATTGTGTTTGGTGGGATGTCTAAGGAAATGGTTTATCATTTTGTCAAACAAATGCAGTCTGAATATGAGATGAGCCTTGTTGGTGAATTAACTTATTTTCTTGGTCTTCAAGTCAAGCAGATGGAAGATTCTATATTCATATCTCAGAGTAAATATGCCAAGAATATTGTTAAGAAGTTTGGAATGGAAAATGCTAGCCACAGAAGGACACCTGCTCCTACTCATCTGAAGTTGTCCAAAGAGGAAAAGGGTATGAGTGTAGATCAAAGTCTTTACAGAAGTATGATTGGAAGCTTATTGTATCTCACAGCAAACAGGCCTGACATTGCTTTTGTAGTAGGTGTTTGTGCTAAATATCAAGCTGATCCCAAGATGAGTTACATCAACCAAGTGAAAATAATCTTGAAGTATGTCAGTGGCACATGTGATTATGGTATGTTATACTCTAATGGTTTCAATTCTATGCTAAGTGGTTATTGTGATGTTGATTGGGTAGGATGTGTTGATGATAGAAAAAGCACATCTGAAGGATGCTTCTTCTTGGGAAACAATCTAATATCTTGGTTCGGTAAGAAGAAAAATTGTGTTTCCCTATCCACTATTGAGGCTGAATACATAGCAGTTGGAAGTAGTTGGTATTAGTTAGTTTGGATGAAGAAAATGCTAACAAATTACAATGTCTTACAAGATGTCTTGACATTGTACTGTGAAAATTTGAGTGCTACAAACATCTCCAAGAACCCTATTCAACATAGCAGAACCAAGCATATTGATATTCGTCATCATTTCATTAGAGAGTTGGTTGAAGAAAATATTGTTGCTTTAGAACATGTAGACACTTATTTACAACTGGCTGACATTTTCATTAAAGCTTTGGATGCCAATCAGTTTGAAATGCTAAGGGGAAAGTTAGGGATTTGCATCAATGAGGATCTATAGCAATTAATATTTTGTGGGAAGACTAGTCAAGTCATTTCAGTTTTCCAACTGCAATGTGTTCACTTGTTTAAATTTTGTTGTCTCCCACATCATCTCTATCATGTACTTATGGGATATGCTAGGTCAAATGTGAATCCTAGGTTGACATGAGAATAAAGACAAGAAAAGGAAAATTTGATGCTGTTGTATTCCTTGCTAAGAGTAAGTTGAAGAATGTTGTTGTGTTTGATAGTGACTCAGACTATAATGTTGAATATAATGTTCAAAACATTATCCCTGGAAAGAAAGTTGCTGCAAAGAAGACTGTTATTAAGTCCGACAATGATGTTGCTTCCTTTACTGATATTAGAAGCTGGTATGTGCTCTAATTCATTTGAATAATAATCATGCGTCATGGGGGAGCAGCTGTGTTGGTATGGTTGTCATATTATAGCTAAACAGGGGGAGATCTAATCTAATTTGTTTGTTCTGTTGATGATTGTTTGAGGAAATTTGTTGTTCTTATTGGGTGATGTTTTACCAACTAGATTTGTTTGCTGCCTTGATCTCTGAGTTTTGTGTTTATGTTTGGCTCCTTCTGGTTAACTCGTTCTAATAATGTTTTAGGCACAATTTTCCAAAGGGGGAGATTGAAGGTTCTTGGTTTGGCTGCATGTGTAGAAAAACATTATCATGTGTTATGATGTCTTGTAAGATGTCTCTGAAATGCTTGAAGAACATCTGTGCATGTTTTTCTATGATGTTAGATCAGATGTCGTAATATATGTGATGTCCTGGTGAAGAAAGTTTTGATTTAATTTCTGCATTTTTTAATAGGTGTTTATTTTTGTGATTTGCTCCAGTATATGCATAAATCAAGGGATATTTCCTGTCAAATAAAAAAGCTGCTCTGCATTTAATTTTTGGAGATTTTGAAGAGCTTTTCATATTTGATTTAGAGTAAATCATGTGGTCTTTATTGTGGAAGGTTCTGATCTGATCCATGCCCATTCAGAATGCTCTATATACAAGCTGCTTAACCTAATTGTAATCATGTGGAATGATTTGTGTATTGTGAAGTTTAGTGCGTTTGAGTTATAGGGTTCCCTTATACGTGTGTATTACAGTGAGCCATTCTAACAACACCTAGATGTTTGAATTGGACTGATTATATTGAGTTGTATTTTGTCCACTCTAAAATTTTAAGCATGAGTGTTTATTCTTTATTGAAGCTTTTAAGCAAGATCAAGTTTTTGTTTGGGAAGAGTGTTCTTCTATTTCCATGTAAGGTTTGGCTTTGTTATCCTAGTGTGTGATTAAGGGGGAGTTAGATGGGCTTCTCTTATCTAAGAGTTCTTAGATATAAATTGCATTTCGTAGTGATTAAGTGAGGACTGTAAACTAGGATTGTTTAACTCTGAATTGATATTGCTGATAGTGGATTTCCTTCCTGGCTTAGTAGCCCCCAAAGTAGTTGAGTTTGCACCGAATTGGGTTAACAATTCCTTGTGTTATTGTTGATGTACTTTATATTGTATTTACCTTGTTAATGTTCAAATATTAATGTCGTAACATCTTATTTGACAACACATATCAGATACCAGAATTCCAACCTCTTCTTGGGCCTTATACAATCATCTCCCCTAATCAAAGTAAAAACCTCTAGGGTATCCTCAACCATCAATAGAAACAACTTTACTCTATAAATCCAACTGATAGCCTCCTCTTAAGCTTTGTACAATGACAATTTTTCCACAGTAAGATAGCCTACTCTTAGGCTTTGTACAAAGAAAACTTCCCATGGACAGTTAGCCTCCACTGGGCTTTATACAATGATTTTCCCTTAATTATCAGCCTCCTTTTGGGCTTCATTCAAGCAGACTTGGAAAGTCTCACCTTCAATGCATCCACAAGGATCCTTGTGCAGTTAACCTCACAAGGAACTTCCTCATTAGATTAGCCTTCTCTTGTGCTTTATACAATGAGTTTTCACCAATAAACACCAATTCCCCAAAGGATTCAATCATTCAAATATCCTGACTTTCTCACAATTTCCCAATGTTCAGCCTCCTCATAGGCTTAATATAAGACATTTTCTCAACAGTCAGCCTCAATCTTGGGATTCGTATAAGAAAAATAAAATTCCCTTGAGTAACTATCTCAAAAATAAAACTCTTCAGCCTCAATCATGGGCTTTGTACAAGACATATAAACTTTCTCCAGTAGAGTCAGCTTTCTTTGTTTAGCTTCAACCTTGGGCTTCAGTCATGGCACATAAAACATCCAACTTCCTCTACTTTAGAGATGACAAATTCTCTCAATCAACCTTTTAGCTTAGATCTTGGGCTTTGAACAAGATACAATATTCAGCTTCAATCTTGGGCTTTAAACAAGACACTCAATACAACCTTCTCTTGGATTCAAATCAAGACACTGAAAGCATTCTCTTGGAATCAAACCAAGACACACCTCTCAACCTATAAATTTCTCTTAGTATTTAATCAAGACACACATCTAAATCTATAGCTTAAATTTTGGGCTTTGAAAAAGACAATCAAATCAACTTTTTTTAGCTTCAATCTTGGGCTTTGAACAAGACACAAATCAACCTTTTAGCTTCACTCTTTGGCTTTGAATAAGGCAAGAACCAAAATTTCCTCCTATATATTTAGGAGGAAATATGATCGCTCTGATCTCCCAATTCTCTTTTTGGGGGTATGTAGGCATGTGATCGTAAGATATTTGCAAGCACATTAAATAAAAACCCGATCAGGTCCTCAGACCACTCTCTCACAATCAAAAACATCAAAAACCTAAAAAAAACATCACTCTCCTATTTCATTTACCCAACTCTCACCCAATCCCATTTCTCAGCATAAAACAAGTAAAGTAGGACACATGTAGTATAAGTAAGCCAAGGATAAACTCTAACAAAATAACAAAAAAAGGGACCCAAATATTTTTACATTTATTGGATAACATTTACAAGCAGGGTTAGTTTAAGATACCTATTTCTCTTCCTTAACCATCTTCACAGGATAAAAAATGCAATTAGAAAGTAGCACTAATTTGATAGTGATTAAAGACCACCACAATCGAGCTACAGGAAAATGGTGTTGTCTGTGGGAAGTTCCATCTGTTTAGGTAGAAACCTTAGAAAGTTTAGGCCTAGCTTAACATACTATATATATTTACTGTCTATATTTGTTTATATTACTATAAATATCATATCATTCTGCAAATATTCATCCTACTTAAATGTCATACTTGTTACTGCTTTGATTTGGGAATACAATTAATACGCAGATGGTGAGGCAAATAATCCTCAGTGGGCTGGAGAGTAAATTAAGATAGGAAGTGACATAATTATGGTGGCTTATAGGGAGTCGGGTCTCGAATAAGTTAACTTAAAAGTCCTAATATTAGTATAGGCCGCCTTTGAGATTATTGGTTTTGCGCGGATCTTCCGCAAAAACTCTGGTTTTCCATTATACGCTCATAATTACTGAGGATTAGAATTGTTTTTAATCAATTTACCTTATTTAGGGTAGTGCAGTAACTATCAGGAATAGTTGACACACGATACTACACTTGAATGAGACTCATGCTTTCAGATATTACAACCCTTATGAGTTAATCGATTGGTTGTTAATATTTGAAAGAAAGGTTAGTGATTTTGAGAACCTCTGTTAGAAACCGTTCTACAGGTGCAAAATTTGATGTTTATTACATTAACCTTGGGGATGGGTAGAGCCTTGACTTCATGATTGTGATGACGAACCCTTGAACCCATGTTTTCCACATGTTTTTGTTTGCTTCATTCATACATCATGCATTCATAATAAAAAATTTAAAGCATTTTCAAAAAAGAAACACCCTTCATTAAAGAACTAAAACAATTGTTGCAAATGTCAATTTTCAATACAGGATTTCGGGCGAAGGAAAACCCAAAAGCTTACATTCAGAAGTCCTATAATGGAATATCTGAGGAAACTAGGAAGGCTAGTGGCAGATCCAGAAGCATTCAGCAAAATATGGAGGGTTTTTATCTCTACTAGATGTCAACATTGCAGAAGAAGTATTATCTACACCGGTCTAGTTCTATGACCTGGTGTACCACTGCTTCACATTTCCAGACTATCAACTCACACCAACATTGGAAGAATATTATCAGCTGATTGATCTCCCTATCACTGATCAAGATCCTTTCTTCGGCTTGGACGAAACTCCTAAGGATCTCACCATTGCAAGAGCCGTCTCTTTGGAAGAACCAGACATCAAAGCTCACATAACCACTAAGGGAGGAATTAAAGGATTATCGGAAAACTTCTTGATGGAAAGAGCTTTATACTTTTCCAGTAAAGGAAACAAGATCTCCTTAGAAGTTATCTATGTGTTGCTCATCTACGTGATATTCCACTTTCCCAATGTTGAAAACTTCATCGACATCAATTCAATCAAGATCTTCTTGATTGGGAATCCAGTTCCAAAACTTCTTGCAAATTCTTACTACTCAGTGCATCTAAGAAACCTACACGACGGAGGAATGATAATATTTTTTGTACCACTACTCTACAAATGGTTCATTTCCCATCTGCCTAAGTCATATAACTTATGGGATCTAAAAAATGGAATGTGTTAGTTGCAAAAGATTATTTCTCTTACTCATTAAGACATTGAATGGTGCACCCATTCCTACAACAAAATAAAAATCATTGGTAGTTGTGGAAGTTTTCTAAATGTACCTCTCATTGATACTAAAGTAGGAATCGACTACCACCCAGTTTTAGCTCGTCGACATCTTGGACACCCGATAAAAGATATACCTTTCAACATTCATCTGGAAGGTATTTTCTTCAAGGAATGAGAAAACGATATATCAATGAAATAGGAGATTGTACATGCCTGACGTCATACTCATAAGAAAGGAAAAAAATCAATAGGAAAGCCAAACTGCATTTCTAGGGAACCATATCTCTAAAGGATGCAAGTGAAAGCCATTAAGTTGAGGATGTCCTACCCTCAACAAGAAGTTCTTCCACTGAAGGAAATTGTTCTTTACTTCATGTATGATACATAAAAGCTTCAGATTTCTTTCAACAAAGTCCACAGAGAGAAGAACTCATGGAAGAAAAAGTATCGGATTCTCAACCTTGAGAATACAAAAATCCATTGAGTCCTGAAGGAATGGATGCTCTCATTGAAATGCTTGAGCAACATGTGATAGAGAAGAAATAATTATTGTCTGCCAAATACAATTCTGGAACTTCCTACACATGGCAAAGAACATAGATCCACCAACAATTGAAGAATCCCAGCTCAAGAGGCATGTGATATGAGAAAACCTTTTGTGATAGTATTTGTGTGTACAATTACCCTTTTTCCCTTATGTCTTTATTGAACACAAGACATATACCGTGTCATCCTTGTCCAGTTCAATATTGGGCCCTTAGACATTTATCCTGTTATGCTTGATGGGCAAATTCCATCTAGGCTACTCATGTCCCTCAGCATGCTTTGTGATGTACCCATTAATTGTCTTTATAATCATCCAGTTACAAACAACATTTGATCAGCAATAAAGTACTTGACTCTACATCTCTTGTCATAGTGGGTAACTTATGACACTTTGCATAGCATTCTATGTATTACTCTCATAGTAGGTCAATCAAGTATAAATATTACTGCTAATATTCATACCTATGTCAAGACTTGATAACTCCTTATCCATGATCCATGAGATGTGATCATCAGTCTATCTACATAATAATCTTAATGATTTAAAGCTATCCCATTTCACATTAAAGACCGACTATGGATGCTTTAAGAATAATGTCCTTATGTTTAATAGAATCAGATGATTAAGTCACACTTAATATTTAATTAAACAAACTAGCTATTCTAGGGACTTTATCATTTTGGAAAAACAAACATAATAAACAAATGTCTTTTATTATTAATAAGTAATTCGATAAAAGTACCAAAAGTATTGGCCTCTAGGGCTTACCCCAATAGGCCAACATAGTGTCAGTTCCAAAGAAAGACGGAAATGTCATAATGTATGTCGACTACAGGGATCCGAACTAAGAAATTCCAAAGGATGACTTCCCTCTACCACACATTGATATGTTGGTGATAACACTGAATCACATTGTGTATTTGATTTGGATAGCACATGTTTATTAAGAGTTTATTTTTGAATTCTTTTTTTATGCTTTCTATTTCTTTTGTTTTCGCGTATTTTTTTTATCCATAGCTCCTCGTGAAGAGATTAAGGAAAACGAGCAAGAAAATATGTTTTTGAGCAAATTGTTCACATGACATCCAGCATGGCGGCCGCCACAAGGTAAGTTATGACATGGATGGGTTCAAACTGCTGTCAACTGCCACGTTCCCTCATCTTTCTCCTCCTTTTCACATGGTGGGCGCCATACGAGGGTGGCAGGCGCCACCTTTGTTTCATAATGTCCCGCCCAAAAGGATTTGGAGGGCAATCTTACCTTTCCATGGTCTTTTCTTTGGCTATAAATAGATCTGTTCTTTGTTCATTTTTCTTCTTCCAAGCTTAGTTGCAAACTTAAGCCATATACCTTTTCCGTCTTATAAGTGATAATCCCTTCACATCGAAGAGTTATCACACCATTGATAGAGTTTGTAATCGAGTTTGGAGCACTCTGGTGGAAATTAATCCTGCCATCATTTTTATTTCCATTCGCATTTATTTCCAGTTGTACCTGATTTAAAGCCTCTGATTTGGAGCAGGTTTCTATTTACATCTCACTTGCTTTTACTTTATTTATTTCATCGCACTCACTTTTACTTTACTTATTTTATCGCACTCGCTTTAATTTACTTTATATCCTTGGCTCACACTTATTTACCTGCTTTATTTACTTGCACCATTTACTTATCTTGTAAACCTTTTTACCTTAAGAATTTAATTTTAACATGATCTACTTTAACATGTCTATTTACATTTCCATGTCTGGATAAATTTTAAAAGGTTAGAATGTAAGGATCATAGTAAAAGTAAAATTTTATACAATGTGTTTATATAAATGCTTAGGGGCTAGTTTGGTTTTTAACACAAGCTTGCTGCACTTTATTTATGTTGGGTAAGTCGAAAGTCGTCCATTTTTTTGTTAAAATTGGTTAGTCTTAACTGTTGAAAGGAAGTGAAAGTGCTTTGTCCGGTTTAGTAGGAGTTTTTAATCCTATAGAAAAACGATTTTAAAACTATTTTCGTACGCTTTTATGGGTTTAAAAGTCCGATTCACAAGAACCTCTGTTGATTTAATGTTCTAAATCAAAATACTTTTCAACTGAGTCAAGAAACTATATTTCTTAAAAATAGGTTTTTTACTTTAACACAATGCGCGCCTTTTTATAAGTGACAATAAAAGGGAAATATTCTCTACTTATGAATATTTCCCCATAAGTAGTTTTATTTACGCACATTTGAAATATTATCCGACTATGAGAATTACATTCGAGCCTGTTGTTTTAAATTGTATTTATATCTTCGTACTTTACTTTCACTGTTCACTCTTAAGACTCTCGTTTTGATTTCACTTAGATAAACATCATAACAATAGAAATTGATAGATTGACGTTTGGTCTCTGTGGGATCGATAATCTTTTGTATTACTCTGACGTGATTCATATACTTGCAAAAACACCCCGCCATGTTTTTGGCACCATTGTCGGGGACCAATTACGTCAAATTTTGTATCCTGTTGTTACACCGTCTAAATTAAGGCTTTACTGGTTGGTGAATGCTAAGAGCTCGTAGCACCAATAGTTTATTAGATCCTTTAGCGGAACCCAAATGTTACGCTCACGCACGTCTCTTACTCCAACGACCCTTTAAGGATTTCGCTCAACCACTAGATGATAGACCCAGTTCTAGTATAGTGAACCCTACTATTCTTGCTAATAATTTTGAACTGAAACCCCCTCCCTATAACAATTAGTGCAACAAAACTAATTTGCGGGTCTCGCTGCAGAGAACCTGAATCAACACCTAAAAGTCTGTATCCAATTAGTTGATACTTTTAAAACCAACGGTGCTACTCCTGAGGTGATTCATCTAAGACTATTCCTTTTCTCCCTCAGAGATAAAGCACGTACGTGGTTAGATTATCTTCCAATCAATTCTATAACAGTCTGGGGAAACCTTAGGAGAGTGTTCCTAACTAGATATTTTCCCCCAAGTAAGATTGTTGTTCTTCGGAACCAAATAACCAAATTTACTCAAAACTAATGTGAATCACTTTTCGAAGCTTGGTAGACATATAAAGACCTATTAAGAACATGCCCACATTATGGCTTGGAACAATGGTTAATCATTCATACCTTCTATAATGAACTTCATTATAACACTAAGATGTCCATCGACGTTGCCATTGGCAACGCTCTAATGAATAAACCTTACCCTGAAGCTTGCGTTCTCATCGAAGATATGGCCTAGAACCATTATCAATGGGGAACAGAATGAGCATCAGTGGAAAAGAAAGAAGCACAAGGAGGAATACATGAGATAAATTCTATAGACATGATGCAAGCCAAAATGGATGCTTTGGCCCTTAAGGTTGAGTATATGTATGCAAACCTAACTATTGTAGCAACAGTCTTGTTGGAATGTGAAATATGTGGAACCAAAGGACACAAATCAAGTCAACTATGACCATAAAGACTCATACCATATCCATATCCATAAAACATATGTACCACCCACTCCATATGTAACACTCGTTTATTTAATTAAATATATTTGTATTATGTTGTGTTGATTTGTGTCGATTTGTGTTGATTTCCGAAATATCAGAATGTTGCTATGTTGGTTTCAGTTGAATTAAATAAGCTGATTTAAGTTGTGGAAAATAATATTTTGCATTTTCCAAATATTTGTTGAATTTTTTGTTTGATCTAAAATGTTGATAATCAGGTAATTAATCGATTTAGTAGGGAGAATTTAATTATTCGTGATTTATTGATTGATATTGTGTTGCGGTGATTTAAGTTGCTAAGTTGATATTAAGTTGGTTTAATCGTAGAGTAAAATTAGAAGTTATAAGACTATTTATTTATGTGGGCTTGTTGTTGTGTTAAAAATAACAAAGTTGGAGGTATTGTGTAGTAAGCCCATTAAGATATTAGTAGACCAATTATTCTATTAAGTGATAATTAATTATTTTAATAGTAATATTATTATTATTATTATTAAAATTATGAATATTGGGTGAGAAAGAGTAAAAGAGAAAAATAAGAATTAATGAGGGTTTTTAGGTGATAATTAGTTCTAACGACAATTAGAGCAAGAACAAGTCTTAGAGGGAAGAACAAGGGAGAGATAGGGTACTCCAAGAATTGATTTTCGCAGAAATTTTTAAGAGATAATTCGAGCTGCCTTTAATCCAAGGTAAGGATGGGGTTCAAATTCTATAACTGGGATTAGGATAATCTGTATGTAGGATCGGGATTCGTATGATTTACTACTGTGTTTTTGAGTGTTATGTTGTTGTTGATCTTCGTATGAATTCTTTTTGAAAATCTGTTATGTTGTTGTTGCTGTCAGTATGTTGTGTTATTTGGTTGAATAACAAAATTAATTACCATTCTTGAATGAGTCGTAGAATGATTAATATGTGTCGATTGAATTATAATGTTATCATTATGATGTTGTGTTTTTATAAGAATATTGTGAAGAAATTCTGTGTTGGGTTAGGAATACTGAAAACAGGAAATTTTGGTGCAAAATTCATCATCGCGAAAATTAGGTTTTATGCTACCTATGAGTTCTAATAGGTAAAACTAAGTTAAACTAATAGTCTCACGAATTAAATAGAAGTTTCGGATGAGTTTTTGGGCAAAATAGTTATCAAACTTGTAGTTAGGTTAATGCTTATTTTTAGAAACTTCGAAAATTCGTAACTTGAGTTTCGGGAGTCCGATTCGTACGCCTCTCAAAGTGTTGGAAAGCTAATACTGTTTACTTTCTTTTAAAAATGGTTTCAAGTCTTGGAATTATAATTAACTAGGATCTATTGAGGTTTTATGGTATCAGTGTAAGATGTCAGAGTCAGTGTTTTGTTGAAAATTATCGAGGTAGATCGTAATAATTAGTAGGTGATTTCATTTGGTTTATTTTGTTGAATTCATGTTGAATGTGTGAATTTTCTAGTACCGTTGAGTATGTTGTTTTGTCCGGATTTATGGACATAATTAAGTTGTAGGTCGAATGACCAATGTTGATATTAAAGTGGTAGGTCAAATGACCAATGTTGATATTAAAGTTGTAAGTCGAATGACCAACGTTGCTATATATAAGTTGTAGGGGTATTGCAAGGGTTGAATTTGTGTTGAATTAAAAGTTGCTATGTTGTTCTGAGTTGTTTCTTGTATGTTGTTCTGAGTTGGTTGTTGTTATGTGTTGTGCCGTTTGTATCATGGAATACATTACATTTCTAAGTTGGAGCAGATGCTTACCACGTTGGCCTGAATTGGAAAAATTATTAAGTTGAAGGCTTATGCTTTGCAGATGCCTTGATAACCTGACATATTTTAAGTTGGGAGTTTTACTCTAATGGTAACACATGCAAAGGCATAGTTGAGTCGCATCTTGTGTTGCATTATTTATGTTGATTAAGTTGTTGTTGTTAATGTTGATTACGTTGATGAAGTTGATTATGTTGATGAAGTTGACGTTTATTATGTTGATTGTGTCGTAAATGTTGATGTATGTAATAAGTTGATAAAGTTGGTGTTAAATTGTGGGTGATTATTAAGTTGTTATTGTTGGATAGTAGTGAAATTGTATGATTCTATCTAACATATTAATTATCATACTCTTGTTTATATTATTCGATATCTCACCTCTTCTGTTTGAATGTTACCTCTATGTTGGTAATGTGCAAGTTAGCTTGAAGGTAGATTGTTTATCTTCATTAGTTCGAGTCGGTGTTGATGTTTTGATACGTAACACTCGGGGTGATGAATGCTTTATATGTTGTGTTGTTGGATTTTATTATTTTGTTGTTGTTTCAAGTTGCTTCATTTAAAACATGTTGTTATTAAGTTGTCTAAGTTGAACAAGATGATATAAATTGTATTTAGTGGAATAATTGTGAATCCGCTGCTTAGTTATGAAAATTGTTTTGTTTCTTAGAATGAATAAAAGTTGTTATTATAGTTTCATCCAAGTTAAAGTGTTATGTATCCATGTTTCATGAAATTTAATGAATATATTTTAAAGTTGAAATGTGGTATCCTATTTGTTTGATTTAGTTAAATTTCTATTACTCTAATTTTATCGATAATTACCGGGTAAAAATGGGGTGTTACATTAGTGATATATGAGCTGGTCGGTATGTCCGGCCAATGTTGTCTAATGTCGTTTATTCCTTAGTACTCAACATGTGTGTGAAAAATTATCGGTGCTTGCTTGTTAGTTCCTAGTTGTTGTTTGCAAGAATTGGTTTGGAATAAGTGGGGGAGAAGCTTGCTCCCAGATATGTTCATAGTCTCTAGAAGTTGGTTCGAGGTGATGTTGATTGCAAGAGTGAAAATGTTGTTAGAGCGATGTTGTTGCGAACTGGCAAGAGTATGGACTCATGATTTTTATCGGTCGAAGTTGAGATGTGCGTAAATCACGGATGATGAATTAAAGAAATGATTGAGAATAAGGAATTATTCCAATGGAAATGATGAGTCGGTGGATTAATTCGGTAGATTGTATGCCTTAAGTATAGTTGGATTAAAGTCAAATAAATTTAGAGTTGGATGAAAAGAAAGGATTGTTGGTAGATCTTGGAAGCAAGAGAGAGAGAGATGGAATTTATGTTCATCAATCTCAATTCTGATTTTTGCAATTATGGAGCAGCTGTTAGTAAAAGAGGCATAACATTTTAGAGTTGGATGAAAAGAAAGGATTGTTGGTAGATCTTGGAAGCAAGAGAGAGAGATGGAATTTATGTTCATCAATCTTAATTCTGATTTTTGCAATTATGGAGCAGCTGTTAGTAAAAGAGGCATAACATTTTACTCGTGATTCTGATGTAAGCGATTCTAACTTTTTGGAAAGCTTACAAAATTCTCTATAGTTTACATATAAGATTTGTCTTCAGGAAGTTTGTGAACATGGAGAAAAGTGCATTTTAATATTTGGGTCTGATGCTGATTTTTGGAAAATTCTGCATACGAGAATTCTTGACCAACCCCATTGCAAAGATGATTACTTTTTATCCGTAACTAGGATTTTAGTGAGTCTTAAAGTTCTGTAATATACATAAAATTCCCTTCATTTTGGAATATAATTCTGTGTTTGGGAGGTCTGTATTGAAAGAGATAATTGTGTTTGAAGTTAAGCATTTATTGCTGAAATTTGTAAAGATGAAGACAAGTGTGAAATATGGATAAGGAATGAAATATTGGTATTAGAAGAAAAGTGACGGTGTTGGAGAATGCATAGAGATGAAACTTATGTTGAATGAGAAAGATTAGGGTGAAGATGTTGTGTGATGGTAATGGTGAGAGAATAACGAATTCAAGAGTGACCGAGATAGTACTGTTGAGTTGTGAATTGAATGAGGCCCAAAGTGTGAAACTATATGGATTATAGAGGTTATGAGATTAAAGGAATGACGAATGAATTGGTTAGTGTTGTTAAAAATATTAACTTGAATGAAATTTTTGATTGGAGTAAACCGATTTGGATTGTACTTGATGTAGTAGCGATTCCGGTGCTAGAATGATACTTACAAATTGTGTTATGCTACGAGCGTGTATAAGAGAATATGTATTGGATTTTTTGGACATTTTTGTATCGTTGACGAGGTCAGAATTTAGGAAAATAAGAAGACATTGGTAAACCTTAGAGAGAGGTGGTGGAGAATTATGCTTAAGGACTTTGAGCACAAGGTAAAGTACACTATTGTTGTTTGGTAATGATGATTTAGGCCACTGTTATGGTTGTCGGCTTTCTATTGACAAATTCTGGTATTGATCACCCTTAATCTCTTGTTGATATTGGACGGAATCATGTTGGATGGAGTAGATGTGTCATTTCCAACTGGTATAATATGTACATTAAATTGTTTGGAGTTGAGCCCAATGCTGGTGGATTGTTTGATTTGTCGATGAAGATTCATATATAGGAATATAAGATGGACTCGAGGATGATAACATGATTTTGCGATTTAATCAATGAGTAGTATGGAAACTCACGGCATAGTTCTGAATAACTTGAGAGTTGAGTTGCAAGTATTAAAAGAAGTGAAGTTATAAGTTGATTTATTAAAGTGCGATTTTTGGTTGGAAAAGATGAGTTACTTGGTTTTGTTAATTCAGATGAGAGTTTATGAATAATTGTGTCAGTATGAGTAGGAATCGATGATTTGGTTTGTTGGATTAGTTGGAAGTGAAAATGATGATTCACCTTGTTGAGATTGATTGGACACATGTAGCTTATGATGTTGGAATGTTGTATTGGGGCTATTATGGTATGTGTTTAAGATGATTTTAGAGAATGTGTTAATACAAGATGGTAAAGTTATAGTTTATGTTTATGATAATTGGGAATTCGTAGAAGTATATGTATATCTTATCAAAGATTTGGAAGTAGTCGCGATTATAATTGTGTTAAATGTTTAGAGATATTATCTTATGGATCTAAGTTCGAAGTATTCAGTAACTATGATAGTGTAGAATACTTGTTGTAACAGAATTTTCGAAGAGTTAAGTTGAAACTCTTTTGTTATGTCGATTTTGGTGATTGAAAGTTGGAGGTAAACTTGGTAGATTCGATACTTTGCAAGTAATCAGAGTGCACATCGAAGGAGTGGTGTAGTGCAGTTGTTCATACGTGAGTAACAACGATGTTGGTGGTTTCGTTGCATTGGTGTCATGTTTAAGCTTTTGCGTTCTTATCTTTATTGTTGACTCGTTGACTATGGTGATGGTCACAATCATGTTGTGTTCTTGTTCTTAAATCTGTGTGTTCTTAAGTTGGTTATTCTTTGTGTCGTGATGTTAGTTGTCAAGGGTATTGCTTGAGTAATGTTCGTGTTGTTGTTTTCGTTTAGGTTATGGATTGTTGTTTGTATTATTCGTGGGGTTGCCTTTCATGGAATGGTAGTTGATTATTCGGATGTGATAATGTAGCTGAAGTAGTTGCATCAGGTAAATTTTCGAGAACAAAATTGTTCTAAGTGGGGGAGAGTTGTAACTCCTGTATATTTAATTAATTATTTAATTAAATATATTTGTATTATGTTGCTATGTTGATGTATGTAATAAGTTGATAAAGTTGGTATTAAATTGTGGGTGATTATTAAGTTGTTGTTGTTGGATAGTAGTGAAATTGTATGATTCTATCTAGCGTATTAATTATCATACTCTTGTTTATATTATTCGATATTTCACCCCTTCTGCTTGAATGTTACCCCTATGTTGGTAACGTGCAAGTTAGCTTTGAAGGAAGATTGTTTATCTTCATTAGTTCGAGTTGGTGTCGATGCTCTAATACGTAACACTTGGGGAGATGAACGCTTAAATTTTGTGTTGTTGGATTTTATTATGTTGTTGTTTCAAGTTTCTTCCATTAAAACATGTTGTTATTAATTTGTCTAAGTTGAACAAGATGATATAAATTGTATTCAGTGGAATAATCATGAATCCGCTGCTTAGTTATGAAAATTGTTTTGTTTCAAAGAATGAATACAAGTTGCTATTATAGTTTCATCCATGTTAAAATGTTATGTATCCATGTTTCATGAAATTTAATGAATATGTTTTAAATTTGAAATGTGGTATCCGATTTGTTTGATTTATTTTAATTTCTATTACCCTGATTTTATCGATAATTACCAGGTAGAAATGGGGTGTTACATTATACAAACCACCCATACCATATCCATAAAGACTCAAACAAACCAAGACCAATAACCAATTTCATAAATTCATTAAAGTAATAGAGAAACTTCATGTAGTGATTTCTTTCACATAAGCCATCACCCAAATACCATCTTATGCAAAATTTCTCAAAGACATCCTTAACAACAAACGTAAATTTGATGATCCAAGACCCTTGGAATGCAATTCCATTTCCGAGAATAAACTTGCCAAAAAGGATAAAGATCTTGGAAATTTCTCCATACCTTGTACCTTGGGGAGTCATGTCATCGATAAAGCTTTTCTGGACTTAGGAGCTAGTGTAAGATTAATGTCTCTAGGAGTGTGTGAGAGGTTAAAACTAGGAGAACTGCAACCTGCTAAGATTTCTCTTCAATTATCGAATAGATTTGTCAAACATCCAATAGGCATATTAGACGACGTCTTAGTCAGGATCCGTCAGTTGTTTATCCCAAATGATTTTTTTGTTATGGACATTAAAGAAGATAACGACATCCCAATCCTCCTAGGTAGGCCATTCTTATCAACCACATGAGCCATAATAGATGTCAAGAGAGGAAATTGACTTTTGAAGTACACTTGCGAAAACACCGCATCACTTGATATACAACACATCAGTTGGTCGACAGTACATCAAAATTCAAGGTATTCTCCTTCATGGAGAAAACTTCCTTCTTCAACCCATGGGGCACCTTTTTCTACAAAGTAATGTCATTCAGACTAATGAATGTTGGCGCAACCTATAAAAGGACAATGACGACTCTTTTCCATGACATGATGCATAAAGAAATTGAAGTGTACATCGATGACATGATCGCCAAATAAAAACTAGAAGAAGAACATGTGGAACACCTATCAAAGTAATTCGAGCATCTACAGAAATACAAGATCTGCTTGAATCCCAACAAATGTAAATTTGGTGTTCCCTTAGGAAAACTTTTACGGATTCAACATCAGCCATAAATGAATTGAGGTTGATCCTGACAAAGTCAAGGCTATTCAAGAAATGTCTTCTCAAAAGACTGAGAAGAAAGTAAGAGGATTCTTGGGAAGTCTAAATTATATTTCAAGATTCATATCCCTCATGACTTTAACTTATGTGCCGATTTTCAAGCTACTTAGAAAGAATCAACGCTGCATATGGGCAGAAGATTGCAAGAAAGCTTTTGAGAGCATCAATGAATATTTGTTGAATTCAACAATTTTGTCTCCTCCAGTCGAAGGACGACCTTTGGTTATCTACTTAACAGTCTTAGAAAAATAAATAGGTTATGTACTTGGCCAACAAGACGAAATGAAAAGAAAAGAATTTGTCATCTACTACTAAATTATGAAGTTCACTGAGTACAAGAATCGATATATAATGCTTGAGAAAAATTGTTATGCTTTAGCTTGGGCATCTAGACGTCTTCACCAATACATAATTTGTCACACTACTTGGCTTTATCTCAGAAGTGGATCTGATCAAATATGTCTTTCAAAAAAATGTCTTGACTGGAAGAATTTACCGCAAGCAAGTGTTACTATCAGAATACGATAATGAGTATCATGCTCAAAAAGTCGTCAAATGAAGTTTTCTAGCTAATCACTTCTTTCATCATCCAATTGATGATCAAGAATCCGTCAAATATGACTTCTCATAAGAAGATATAATGTACCTCAAGATGAAATATTGTGATGAACTGCTACTAGACGATGGAACAGAGCCAGGATCCAAATGGGATGTAATATTCGACGAAGCCATCAGTGCTTATGGAAACGAAATTGGGGGAATAATTATTACCCCTCATGGAACCCATATTCCTTTTACTGCCATATTAGAATTCAAATTCACAAACAATGAGGTTGAGTATGAAGGTTGCCTCATAGTTCTCGAAGAAGCAATTGATCCAAGGATAAAGGATCTGAATGTGTATAGAGATTGTGCTTTGGTTATCAATCAAATCAAATTAGAATTGGAAATCCACCATTCAGGATTGATTCCTTGCAAATATTATGCTAGAATATTTTTTACCATTCTTCAACCGAGTCGAATTTCATCATATTCCTCGAGAATAGAACAACATGGATGATACACATGCCACCTTATCTTCCATGATTTTGATAAATCACTGGAATGACATACCAAAGATCGATGTAATGCGCCTAGATAGACCATAATAAGTCTTTGCAATTTAAATTGCTACTGACGGAAGACCCTAGTATGAAGACATCATGCTTTTCCTTCAAAAACATAAATACCCACCAAGGGCATCAATACAAAGATATGAAGATTCTCAAAATACTGACAGGAAACTACTTCCTAAACCAACATATGTTATACAAAAGGAACTTTAATAAGATTTTACTCAGATGCATAGACGAAAAGAAAGCCAATTTGTTCATGAAAGAAATTCATGAAGGATCTTTTGGCACTCATACCAACAGACATACAATGGAAAGAAAGATATTAAGAGCAGGATACTATTGGCTCACATTGGAATCCGTTTGTCGCAAATACACAAAGAGGTGTCACAAATGTCAGATTTATGCTGACAAGATTCATATGCCTTCAGCGCTTCTCACGGCTCTCTTTTCCCCATGAACCTTTTCAATATGCGGAATCAACATGATCATCCTAATTAATCCTAAAGCTTCAAACAGACATCGATTCATCTTGGTAGCCATTGATTACTTCACCAAATGGGTCAGAGAAGTATTGTACACCAACGTGACTAGACAAGTGGTGGTCCAATTCATACAAAACAATCACATTTTTTGTTATGGTGTTCCAAGCCATATGATTATTGACAATGGTTCCAACTTGAACACAAAAGTGGTTAAGGAATTATGTGCTTAATTCAAGATTTAACACCATAACTCTTCTCCTTATTGGCCCAAGATGAATGGCGTAGTTGAAGCAGCCAATAATAATATCAAGAAAATCATCTAGAAGATGGTCGTGACTTACAAGGACTGGCACCAAATGCTCTCTTTCGCTCTTTACGTATATCACACATCCATCCACACATCGACAGGGAAACCCCTTTCTCACTATTATATAGTATGGAATAAGTGCTCCCCATAGAAGTCGAGATCCTATCACTATGAATTTTTTATGGAAGCCAAAATTACAAAAGCTAAGTTGTGCCAAAGAAAATACGACAAACTGAATCTAATTAAAGAGAAGAGAATGACTACTCTATGTCACAGATAGTTATATCAACAAAGGATTAAAAAGGAATTTGACAAAAATGAACAAACTCACGTCTTCAGATAAGGAGATCTTATGCTAAAAAATATTGAATCATTCCTTACGAATTCTAGGGGAAAATGGACATTGAATTATGATGGCCCATATGTTGTCAAGAAAGCCTTCCCAGGCGGTGCCTTGATTCTCATAACCATGGATGCGGAGGAATTCACTTATCCCACAAATGTTGATGCAGTTAAGAAATACTTCACCTAAATAAAAAAGGAAGAGCAATCTTGGTGGATTGAAAACCCGAAAGGGTGATCCAGGCAAAAATTAGAGACATGACATGAAAAACATCATCCCGATAGTTTGAGACAAAAAAATAAACCTAGGAAAAAGTTAGGGATTCATGGCAAGTAACTGCATTCAACTAAGTTTGAATCATCAAAAGCATCGTCATATATCAAGGAATCCTCCATCAAAGTCGCCTTCAACGGAAGCTCAAGAAGTCTCCAAACTCACAATTGGTAGAAGGATAATGGTCACTATGTTTCAATGTAGCATTTTCCCTTAAAATTGCCATTTTCTAACTTTCTAATGCTTTATAGAGTCACGCCTTTGGCTAATTACCATTATACATATGAAATATCAAGCCTTTTTCCATTTTTTTGCAATTCTTACTTTATTATGCTTTGCAAAATGAAATTTTTATGGTTGATTTTCATTCTCGAAACAAAAAATGAATTTACTTTCAAAAATAAAGATGTCATTTTCCTTTTGACTTACGAATATAAAAGGAATGTTGACAGCTGCACCAAGAGCGATCGAACTTCGAGGTGACAAAGTCACGTATCTCAAGATATTAGAGCTTTTATTTCAAACAGGATAGGAGTGTTTCACCCCTCACCCCCAACAGATTTTTCCCTTGAAAATAATGAAACAAATTTCCATCCCCGGTGGGTTTGCATCTCTAGAAATCAAAACATAAACAAAAGCTCTTTCTCAATAAGGAGCCGCACTTCAAAAAGCTACAATACTCCCATCTCCAGATTGGCTCAGTATTTGATTATTGTGTCTCATCATATGTGTCGTGTCTATTTTGTCAGCATAAGCATTCATGCATATATTCATATTGCATACCATGGTCACATTTTTCTCCCCAAGTTATAAAAGGCCCTCTATCCAGTTTTTCCCTATATTGAAATTGGTCCTTGACCAATTTAATAACTAGAACATTCAAATAAGACACCAATGGTATCCCTCTTTGAAATCCTACTTTCTCAAATGAGTCAGGATATTATCAGTCCTCTGTGGTATTGACACCACATGTCCCATGCTCTACATCCATATCATAAGCATTCACAGTCAAAATTTAGGGTATTCTGATATTTAATCCTCTTTTACCTTGAAAATACAAAAGCTTTCAAGATTTGTATCTTCAGTTCCAAGAATATTAAATAGGGGCGTCGATCATATCCTAAATTTTGACCCTAAGATCCTATATCATTTTCATATATTTGACATTATTTTCATACACTTTTTATACATCACTAACCCATTGAAGAAAACCAAAGTTTGTTTCTTGTCTTGTACTTACAGTGACATAGGGTTTTGGGAGTCATAGGAAGATTCAGACAAAGGATCAGTAAAGAATTAGCATGATATTTAACTCTTCAGGCTTATTTAACATTCCTAGAAGTCAATAGATCCTCAACTTCAAATATCAAGAACAAGATTTCACAATCTCAAGTGGGTGAAGCTTCAAGATCATTAATGTCACCAAATTAGGGTCTTAACTGATCAAGGCTTGAAAAGTAAATTTTTCATCTGGATATGAGCCAATACCCTAGGATACGGGTTAAGTAGCTCATATACACCTTTGAAGTCCATTCACAAGTCTAAATTACCACAGCGAATGCACTGGCCAAAAATCGGGAATAAGGGTTTCACAATGTAAAATTCATCTAGGACCAATAATCCAAGAATATATGCTCCATTATTGCATTTGAACATGAAATAATCAAGAGGTCAAGGTAACTTGTAAAAGGGGCAATCTTAGAAAATTGGAAATTTTTTGAAGTTATGAAAAAAAAAGTGCCTAAGTACCTAACTTCAAAGGATCATAACTTGCAGACAAAGAAACAAGAATTTCTGATCAAATGCTCAAATGATAGATCTTATCACATACTACAAGATTTTCAATTATCACACATTCCAATTCTTCATGCATTTCAAGTTATGGATTGATCAAAATCACAAAAAATAAAGAAATGCACTAAAACACTTGGTAGACAATCTACCAAGTTTTTCATCTTTGGACATCAAAGTTCAAAAGGATTTTTCAATGAGATCCAAATAGTTTCAAGACAAACTATGATCATACATGGTTAGTATCTGTCGCTCCCGACAAATGACACCGGGTCCGATGAAGGTACAGACGCGAACGGTCGGCGAAGGGAACAGTGAGAACACACAGCCGTGAACTCACTGGAGATGAAAAGAGTCGCCAGCTAGGCATTTTTATCCCGGAGGAAAGGTAATGCTGCATAGACCTAGAAAGAGATGGATAAGACGGTTGCGAACCAGAGAGACTGAGAAAGGGGGTTGGTTACAACCTGGGAAGGTATTAGCACCCAGATTGTCCGCCGTACTCGACGGGATCCACGCTTGAAAGATTTGTGTTTTAAAGGGGTAGTGTCAGTGCAATCTGTGTATAAAATAGCTGGAAAAGATATACAGGTGTCAGTGTATGATGTATAAGTGATATGAAGTATGAAAGTGTCAGTGTAGGAACAGGATGAAATGCTCAAGATCATGAGGCTAAAGAATAATGCTAGAAAGAGGGGGAATATACAGAGACTTTTGTTCGATAACTGTTAAGTTATGCCTACGTATCCTCTCGTGCAATGAGGAAGTCAGAACACCGTAGTTCGACCCAAAGAGACTGAGAGGTGAATTGACTTGATGAACTGCTTGCTTGTCAATGCTCAAGTGTATGACCTGTCTGGCTCAGGTGCTTACTGTCTTGCATTAGACGGAAGAAGCGAGTTCTCGTTTGTGAGTGAAGATGATGAGAAAAGAATCCCGAAGGAGACGATTATTGTTTTTTTTTTTTTAGTCTTCAGTCTTTTATTGCTTTTTGAAGTTTGTCATAGGATAATGAGCTTAAGTCTAAACCAATGGGTTAGTAAACTCATCACATCTTCCCTCTGGTTAGGGGTAATGAGAATACCTTAAGTGTGAAGTCAGATTCTCACACTTAATCACCTTTGGTGTAGGATTAAGATCATTAACCTACTTGTGATTATTTAGATGTTTTTGGTGTTTTTGTTTAGTGTTGAGTAATGAGGTTAAGCCATAATCAAGGATTAAACAGACTCATTACACCATCCTAAAAGAAGGATGATAGATGAGAATGTTTAAGCTGAGGAAGACTCCTCAACTTAATCCATGATTAGGGATTAAACCCATGACAGAACAAGCCTTTGATTAAGAGGATTTTATTTAATGGTATGATGATGAAGTGTTTTTTATGGTTTGTAAGACAACTTGAGGGGGACTTGTCCATTAACACTAGGGTTAGTCCTTCTTGACCACTTAAGGAAGAATTAGAACCCTAATGCAAGGCCCAAGTTTCAAGTGTAATGTCTTGATATTTATTAGATGAATTGATTAAGAGATTTAAACACCTTAAGGGTTTAATACTTAGGATTAAAGTTATACACTCCATCCTAAGAGAAGGATGCAGGCATAACCCTAAGCACAAAGTCTTAAAGCCTTTAGGGTTTAGTCCCTGATTATGGGATGAGAAGAGAAGACTCAAAGAGAGACACAAAGGTAAAAACTATGAGGGGGACTAATCAAAACCCTAATTCATTATCATGCTTGGATGATCCTAAGGTTTGTGAGGTTTTCAAGAACAATCTTCAAAGGAGCCACCAGGAAGCAGATGAACAAGATCAAGGGAAGCAAAGTGACTTGCTTCATTCAAGAAGTCAAGTCACTTGAAGAAAGAAAGTGGGAGAAGCAAGAATGAGCAAGCTCAAACTCAAACACATGTATAAATGCAGCATGCTATGCAAGAGAGATGAGAAGAAAAGTTATGAGAAATGAAGGCAAATTCATTTCTCAAGTTTACTTACCACCTGAAATGTTAGAAACAAATGCAATGCAATGCTAAATGAAATGAAATGACATGATGCTAGGCCAAACCAGAAGCATGCACATGATGATTATGATGTTATGAAGTGCTGCAAACATGAGACAAGGCATAGGGATGTTCATACAAAGTCATGGATGCAAATGATGCAAGTTAAGGAACATGAATAAACATGAAATGTCATGAAGCATACAAGACAAATGGCATGGCAAAGATGTAATGCAATGATCAATGATGCTTCATACATGTCTTAAGATGTCAAATGAATCATAAGAATGCACAAAATGCAATGGCAAGTCATGTTATGCTAGAGAATGCAAGAAGGATGCAAATGGAAGCCCAAATTAGGGTTTATGGATCAAACATCAAACACAAACCAAAAACAGAAGCAAACCTCATGATAAAAAATGGAAAATGGCACCCAAAGAAAACCCTAGGCCTATGATAAACCACTGCCCAAAGGGGAGCTCTCAACTCTCAATCAAACTCAAGATATGATTTTTTCAAGTTATTAGGGTTTTTTAGGGTTCTTATCAAAACAAATGCCAATCAATTAGAAAATGCAAGATCAAATCATGGCCTTTTTATCCTTGAAAATACATGTCAAATGGAAAACAAAGCAAAAAGAATCAATGTCTCAACCTTCACCAATAGGCAGAAATGAATTTTTAAACTTGTGATCAAAATAATGCACAAAATGAGATTTAATTCCATGAAAAATTCTTAAAATGCATCAAGATCAAAAAAGAAATTTGGTTTGAAGGTTGGACAATGTTTCTAAATGTCTTAGAACATTTCATGAATTTTTTTGTAATTTTTAAATACCTAAAAGTATTTTTAATTAATTAATTCTCATTAATCAATTAAAAATAAACTTTTAAATATTTAAAAATACTTTTTAAATGATAAAAAATAAAATAAAAATGTTTTTTGTGTCATAATAATTAATAAAACCTTAAAGAAAAAGTTTCATAATTTTTATGAATTTTCTGCTATTTTAAATAAATTGTACAAATTAATTGAAATAAAAATGAAATAAAACAAATAAAATGAGAAGTAATCAGAATGGACGCATGAGATTGATTCTGAGTTTAAAAGTGTTGACTGCGCGCGTGATCATGTGGCTCACATTCAAACTTCTAAAACTTAATTAATTATTTTAATTAATCCTGATTAGGGTTTAATGGAGAATCTGGGCCATCAAAAAGGGTGGGAAGTCAACCAGTCAACGCAATCCTACGCTCCTCATTCAAACTGGAATTAATTACACAATTAGGGCACAAATGACTTTCAGGTGGCCGGAGAAGACTTCCGGTCGTCTTCTCCGGCCAGAAGCTCACCTGAAAATCACCCAACTTCCTCAAAACGTAATATAAATGAAATCTATGAATTGGGAAACGTTCCTCTCACTCTCACGAATCAAACCCCTAACCTAAAACAAATTTATCTTTCCTAAATCATCTGAATCGAAGAGGGAAAGTTCTAGGGTTCGTAAGCTTCAAACACAAATTAAATTCTCAAAACACAACCATTCCAAAAACTAAAAGCATCAGGATGATCAGGAGAGCATAAAGAACAAGTTTGTAACAAGAAAAATCATTTCTGGAAAAATTAATTTCGAGCTACCTGAGATTTGCAACTTTCAATTTAGGAACTTTCAGGCCTCTTCCCTCAGTGCAAGCTGCTCCTCTTGGTCCTACAAAGGTGCTTGAATGCTCAAAATGAGTTTGTGTTGGCTGGAGAAAGAGATTCGAATGCTCCTGCTTCAGTTCAGTCAAAAATGGCAGATGAGATTCTGGCACTTTCAGGTCATGGTGATGGGGTGTTTAAGGTCCAGATGATGTGTATAGATGATCTGTGGTGTTGGTTTGTGTGTTGGAGACTTGTGGAGAGAGATTCGATAGAATCTGCAGCTTGAGGTGAATGATGGCAATGGAGTTTTCAGGCTTGTTTCAGGCTTGTGCTTGGGGTGTTTCTTGTCTATGAGGTGTGGTGAGTTGAGTGATGATGAGAGTTCTAGTGTTTGAAGACTGTGGAGAGTGATTCGAATGAACTTGCAATGAGGTGAGTTTTTGTGAATGTGATCAATGTGTGTGTTTCAGCCTTGGTTCTCCTGTGTTATGGCCAGCAAACTGATTCAATAAACAAATGCAAGTGGCTGATGGATGTGACCTGGCCTGCAGAGATAGGTGTGGCTACTTTTGCTCAAAGTCCACTTTTGTGTAAGATAGGGCATGGCTCAAGTTTAGGCAAGTACAAGTTGGGTTCTGGTGCAGCATGGTGAGTGTGAGAGGCTGGCTTGACTCAAGGCTCAATGCAGCAAGTTGGTGAAAAGCTCATGAGTGTTTTGCAACTTGGTTAGCTTTATGGATCACATGTGATAAAGTCTTGTTATGCAAACCAAACCATGAGCAAACTTGATCAAATTCTGATTTTTGTGACTTAGAGGATGTTTACATAATGGTTTGACATGAATTAGAGGCTGCATAATGCATTGGTTCAAGACTTTGCAAAATTTCCAATTGGTGCATAACTTGAAAAACAATGATTTTTGCTAACTTTGCAATGCCATAACTTTTGATCCAAGAAGAGTTTGATCATGTTCTTGTACTTTTTGAAAAGGGAAAGATGAGATCTACAACTTTCATGACCAAAGTTTTTCCATTTGAAGCCTTTTTGAATCATGAATCAAGGCTTGAAAAATGACCTAAAATGATGCATTCTTGAAAAGTCAACTATGCCCAAAAAGTCAACATTTGCAAAAACCCTAAATTCTTGATTTTTATGAACTTCAACCTTCTTCCATGATCAAATAAAGATCATATACACTCAAAATGATGAAGATCACCCATTGGTTGGGTCATTGGGGGCCTCAGATGCCCTGATTTTGCACTGACTTGTGTGAAAAGTCAACCTTTGATCAGATGACTTCCCCATGGAATTTCTTCATAAAAATTGATATGCATACTCCCTATACCATATAGAGACCAATGGAAACAAGAATGACCAAAAAATTTGGAGTTATGGCCTCTGAAACCAAAACCCTAATTTTCAGTCAACTGTGCAGTTCAAACTAGCTCTGCATCCACTCAAACCCTAGTTCTTGTGATTCCTTTGCAATTTTGACTTTGAGGAGATGAAATATGATATAAGAACACACATGGACCCCTTTGAGTTGATTGGTGGCCTTTGGAATGGCTCAAAAGGCTTTGGGATTGCTCAGATCACAAACCCTAGGTGCAGATGCCTTGAAAGCTATGCAGTGAATCAAAAATGAGATGTGAGATGATATGCTTGTGTTTATGCATATGAGATGATCACAAGCCATGGTGTGAATGGGTGAGGGCAAATTTGGGGTGTTTACAGCTGCCCCTATTCAAACATGAGTTAGCTGTGCAGGTTGTAAGCGACGGCTTAACAGGCAAACAAGATAACTTGTGGTTGAATACCAAAGACAGTCCAACATTTGCACTCACAGAATGAAGAAGAAAAGGGATATAGATTGTAACAGAAAAATAAAGTATATTGTAAAGTATAGGCGACGGAGGACGACCGTCGAGCAGAGGACGACTGCTGGGTAAAGAGCAATGACGGGGACGGCCGACATGCTGGGGATAAAAGCGAAGTAAAGCGATGACGGGGACGACCGACATGCTGGGGCTAAAAGGTAAAGCTAAGACGGGGACGGCCGACTAGCTGGAAAAATAAGATATCATGATGGGGACGGCCATCAAGATAAAATTTCTGAGGATTAATGAAACATGACGGGGACGGCCATCAAGTTCATAAAGGTAAAGTAACCAACGATGGGGACGGCCATCGGGCTAAAAAGGAAAAGGGACCACGACGGGGACGGCCATCGGGTTAAAGAATAAAAGAAATAAACAGATGATGGGGTACGGCCATCAAAGGTGAAGGACGATCACCTAGCAGGGGACGGCTTCTCTGTTGGGGATAAAAGAAATATGATGGGGACGGCCATCAAAGGTGGAGGACGACCACCTGGCAGGGTACGGCTGCCGAAAATATCAACGATGGGGACGGCCATCGGATAGAAAAGGTCAACGATGGGGCCGGCCATCGGACGAGCATGATGGAGGACGACCATCAAGAAGTGGAGGACGACCACTCAGCAGGGGACGGCTGCTCCCAGGGGTATCATAACACAGGGCGAGTGTTAGATAACCGAAATCAACAATGGGGACGGCCATCGGATGAGCATGATGGAGGACGACCATCAAGAAGTGGAGGACGACCACCTAGCAGGGGACGGCTGCTAAAATCAACGATGGGGACGGCCATCGGATGAGCATGATGGAGGACGACCATCAAGAAGTGGAGGACGACCACTCAGCAGGGTACGGCTGCTCTCAGGGGTATCATAACACAGGGCGAGTGTTAGATAACCGAAATTTGTTGGTGATCTACTGGGGAAAATGTAAACACGGACGAGCGTTTACATCCAAGAAACAAAAGGGTATAAGTGTTTGGTATCGTGTATAGATTAAAGATGCGGACGAGCATCCTTAAGACTATGATACGGACGAGTATCATGTAGAAACAAACTGACACATGTTCAGAGATGATGATACGGACGAGTATCAACTGGTTAACCAAGAACACGGACGAGTGTTGCATCTGAAAGGACTCTTCTGGGGAATAGTAGACACGGACGAGTATCTATATTCAAGAAGACACAAGTGTTTGACGCGGTGTATGGATTAAAAATGCGGACGAGCATCCCTAAGACTATGATACGGACGAGTATCATGTAGAAACAAACACCAGACGCGATGTTCTGAGATGATGGTACGGACGAGTACCAACTGGTTAACAAAGAACAAGGACTACTGTCGACTCTGTGGGGATATGAGTGATGATGTATACAAGATACGGACGAGTATCTGTATAAGTGCACCAATGAGTAGCGAGTGTTGTATTGTATAGACGAGTGTTTATCTGCTGGGGAGAATGACACGGACGAGTATTGAAAGAGAAAAGTATAATATTAACAAGTATATGGGTTGTAAAAGCGTAAGCGACTGCGCTGGGGATATGACACGGACGGCTATCAAAGATGATGTACAAGTACAGGCGACCACGCTGGGGATATGACACGGACGAGTGTCAAAGATTGTGTGAGTGCAAAGAGGATGTCTTTGGCTTTCTGCTGGTGATTTGACACGGACGGGTGCCAGAAAGTATCTGTGATCTTGTTTGTAAAGTGTATTCAGGCATCCTGCTGGGGAATGATGACGCGGACGGGCGTCAAAAGGTGTACATACTGGTGTGAGGCAAACGTTTTTTTGCCGGGACCTTGGTGGGGATTTTGGGGGAACTATTCTGTATAACAACGGATTGTCAATATTTACAAGTGTTCAATTCACAACATGACTTATGATTATGCTATGCGTTTGATTTTTTGCCGTAATGCTCCGTATTAGACGGAATGCTACGCTTTGGGGGGTGAATATGATGCGAATGCTATGATTATGCAAAGGGGCACGGATCCGGGATTCGGATCCCATTGCTGCGAAGATCTCTGGCTGATCTGCTGAGGAAGACATCCCAGCTGGGGATGAGATCATTGGTGTATCTGCCTTGGGGATATAGGTCACTGATCGACATATCCTCATAATATGGGAGACCCAGCTGGGGTTCGTAGAGGCTTTCTTCACTCTGTTGTGACTTCTTCGTGCGTTGCTCTTCTGAATAGAGGCTGGGGACTTTGTGGGGAGATGATTCCCTGATTTCTGCATTCCGCTGAGGAAGGACGGCAACTCGGCTGGGGAATGCTGTTGATAACTCAGCTGGGGAGAGCAACAAGAGGCAACTCCGCTGGGGATAGAGCACTCTGAGTGTTAAGCTTGTTTGTTGACTTGGCAACTTTGCTGGGGAAGGCAATGGGGAGCTACTCAGCTGGGGGAAGAGCATTCTGATGCTGAGATTGAGTGCATGCTGATTTGGCAGCTCCGCTTGGGAAATGGGCACCTTCTAGCGCCATGTGGAAGATAGACCAAGTTGATCATGACTCGCCTACCTGTTGAGACGTAACCTGCATGCCCTTGGTTGCGTTCTGGATACCTGCAATCCTGCAAAGATAATGAAACGTACAAAAGGTCCCGAGGTATCCCTTACTGGATTCCGTCATAGGAGATAAGCACTTTCGAGAGTAATCATATTCCCTGCAAGCATGTGCTTTTATATTTTTTAGAGAAAGGCATCTGTACTTATGCAATTGTATTTTTAGAGATATCAGACAACTCTTTGCAAAACATAAATGTAAAACGAAACATGACTGAAAATCTGGTTTTATTAATCCATGTGCCCTGAATTGGCAAAGATACAGTCAAAGAAACATATCTCCTGAAATGAGGAGATTGTTACAAATTGAGAAATAAAGTGTTGGCGGTGTCGACGACGCTTTGAGGAGCTTCCTCTCCTGCTATGACTCATATGACAATGACGTTCTTCTCGTCTTGCTTTCTGGAGAGAGTTGATTCTGATTGAAGCTTGATCCTTTGAAGCTTACCAAGTTGTAGGTGATACAGACGAATTTAGAATGCAGTTGTTCGCTTATTCCCTTATTTTGCATGGATCGCCCTTTCGAGTTTTCAATCCATCGGGATACCCATTTTTGCCTGAGTTGTCCAATGCGGCTTTTCAACTCAGCGGGTGTACATTTTTCATTTATTTCCCTTATTTTTGCCCGAGTCTCTTATTCTGTTTTTGACTCGCCGGGATGCCCTATTTTTGCCTGGACTTACATTCTGTTTTTATGTCCAGCGGGTCGTTTTCATGCGAAGTATTTTTTAACTGCATCTGAATTCACAGGGGATGGGAAATCTTCACCATCCATGGTGCCGAGCATCAGTGCCCCACCAGAGAAAACTTTCTTTACAACGAATGGTCCTTCATAATTTGGAGTCCATTTGCCCCTGTGGTCTGTATGAGGAGGGAGGATTCTTTTCAACACAAGATCTCCCACTTGGTACTCTCGGCGCCTGACTTTCTGATCGAAGGCCTTCTTCATTCTCTTCTGATATAACTGTCCATGGCAGATTGCAGCCAATCTTTTCTCCTCGATCAGACTCAGTTGTTCGTATCGGGACCGAACCCAATCTGCTTCACTCAGTTTAACATCCATTAATACCCGTAACGAGGGTAGTTCCACTTCAACAGGTAGGACTGCCTCCATACCATATACAAGCTGATACGGTGTTGCCCCAGTGGACGTTCTGATTGATGTGCGATACCCATGCAAGGCAAATGGTAGCATTTCGTGCCAGTCTTTGTAAGTGACTACCATCTTCTGCACAATCTTCTTAATATTCTTATTTGCCGCCTCTACAGCACCATTCATCTTTGGCCTGTAAGGAGAAGAATTGTGATGTTGGATTTTGAAGTCCCGGCACAGCTCTGCCATCATTTTGTTGTTCAAGTTGGAACCATTATCAGTAATGATTCGCTCGGGCACTCCATACCGACAGATGATGTCTCTCTTCAGAAATCGGGCTACCACTTGTCTTGTAACATTTGCATATGAGGCTGCTTCAACCCACTTGGTGAAATAGTCAATGGCGACCAGGATGAATCTGTGGCCGTTTGAAGCAGTTGGCTCAATCTTGCCAATCATATCAATGCCCCACATAGCAAAGGGCCAGGGTGAAGACATGATGTTCAATGGATTAGGAGGCACGTGCACCTTATCTGCGTAGATCTGGCATTTGTGACATTTCCTGGCATAGGCACAACAGTCTGCATCCATTGTGATCCAGTAATAGCCTGATCTTAACAACTTCTTTGCCATGGCATGCCCTCCTGCATGGGTACCAAAAGAGCCTTCATGCACTTCATGCATCAACAAATCTGCTTCCGTCTTGTCAACACATCTGAGGAGTACCATGTCAAAGTTCCTCTTGTATAAAGATCCATCAGCGTTCAGAAAGAAACTACCAGCAAGCCTTCTCAAAGTCTTCTTATCATTGGAAGATGCCCCAGGTGGATATGTCTGATCCTCCAAGAAGCACTTAATGTCGTGGAACCAAGGCTTATCATCCTTTACAACATCTGCTGCAAATACATATGCTGGTCTATCAAGTCTAGACACTGAAATCTGAGGTACAAAGTTGGCCGTTTGAACTTTGATCATGGATGAAATGGTAGCAAGAGCATCCGCAAACTGATTCTCGTCCCGAGGGATATACTCAAGCTTGACTGTTGTGAAGAAAGTCAATAACCTCCTTGTGTAGTCCCTGTAAGGTATCAGATGATCTTGGTGTGTGTACCATTTTCCGTTGGTTTGATTGACTACCAAAGCTGAATCTCCGAATACGGTCAATGTTTTGATCCTGAGGTTGATGGCTTCCTCAAGACCCATAATGCAAGCTTCGTATTCAGCTTCGTTGTTAGTGCAGTTGAAAGTGAGTTTTGCCGAGAAAGGCATGTGAACTCCTTTGGGTGTAATGAGTACTGCACCAACACCCCGGCCGTTCATGTTAACAGCCCCATCAAACATCATAGTCCATTCTTCCTCCGGGTCAGGCCCTTCAGTGTGAATAGGCTCTTCGTGATCTTTTGCTTTAATGAACATGATGTCTTCATCAGGGAAGTCAAACCTCATTGGCTGGTAGTCATCAATGGGTTGCTCAGCAAGATATTCAGATAGTACACTGCCTTTGATAGCTTTCTGAGATGTGTATTGGATGTCATATTCTGTGAGGATCATTTGCCATCTTGCAACCCGTCCGGTAAGAGCTGGCTTCTCGAAAATGTACTTAACTGGATCCATTTTTGATATCAACAAAGTGGTGTAGGTCAACATATACTGTCTCAGTCGGCGAGCAGCCCACGCTAAAGCACAGCAAGTTTTCTCGAGCAGTGAATAACGTTGTTCACAGTCGGTAAACTTTTTGCTTAGGTAGTAAATTGCATACTCTTTTCGACCAGACTCGTCATGCTGGCCCAGCACGCACCCCATTGACTCTTCTAACACTGTCAAGTACATAATCAGAGGTCTTCCTTCGACTGGAGGCATAAGGATTGGAGGTTCTTGCAGATATTCCTTGATCTTGTCAAAAGCCTTCTGGCAGTCTTCGTTCCACCTGACCGTTTGTTCTTTTCTTAGCAGCTTAAACAAAGGTTCGCAGGTTGCAGTAAGGTGAGATATGAACCTTGAGATGTAGTTCAATCGACCTAAGAACCCTCGAACTTCTTTCTCAGTTTTAGGTGCAGGCATTTCTTGTATAGCCTTGACTTTATCTGGGTCAACCTCAATCCCCTTCTCGCTTACAATAAAGCCCAGCAGCTTACCGGATCGCACCCCGAATGTGCATTTGTTGGGGTTCAGCTTCAATTGGTATTTCCTCAGACGCTTGAACAACTTGAGCAGATTTACTAGGTGATCTTCCTCTGTAAGGGACTTGGCAATCATATCATCCACATAGCATTCTATTTCCTTGTGGATCATATCGTGGAATAATGTCACCATAGCCCGTTGATATGTTGCACCAGCATTCTTCAGTCCGAATGGCATCACTTTGTAACAGAACGTGCCCCAAGGTGTAATGAATGTTGTCTTCTCCATGTCTTCAGGTGACATCTTGATCTGATTATATCCTGAAAATCCATCCATGAAGGAGAATACCGAGAACTGAGCCGTGTTATCCACCAATACGTCAATGTGAGGTAAGGGGAAGTCATCTTTCGGGCTGGCTCTGTTCAGATCCCGGTAATCAACACACATCCTTACTTTGCCGTCCTTTTTAGGCACAGGTACTATGTTAGCAACCCACGGCGGATAGCTAGTTACAGCAAGGAACCCGGCGTCCCATTGCTTTTGTACCTCTTCCTTGATTTTCATAGCCATGTCTGGGCGAGTTCGGCGCAGTTTCTGTTTGACCGGTGGGCATTCTTCCCTCAGAGGCAGCTTGTGCACAACAATGTCTGTATCCAACCCTGGCATGTCTTGATACGACCAAGCAAACACATCAACATACTCTTGAAGCAGATTTATCAGCTGTCTCTTCACTGAGTCTTGCAGGCAGGCCCCGATTCTAACTTCTTTCACGTTTTCCTCTGTACCAAGGTTAATCGCTTCAACCTCCTCCTGGTGAGGAGTAATGACCTTTTCCTCTTGTCTCAACAACCTAGCTAGTTCTTCAGGAAGCTCATATTCTTCATCAACCCCTTCATCAGCTTGATTGATTGGATTGTCAAAGTCATACGATGTCATAGCCGTGCTGTTGTCGGTGCTGTCTGGAAGGCACTCTCTGCAAGGGTTAAGTTGGTTCATTTTAGTGATTTGATTTTAATCTTGCTTTAGAAAAAAGTGAAATGAAGTTATCATTTTGAAAACACCGCCATTTATTTTTGTACAAAAAGAAAAATGGAAAAACAGTGAGCATAAAAGAAAAAGACTCGTTTGCAAAAAGATGTCTGATACTTCATTAATTTAATCTTGTTTGCACAAAAGTACAGATGGCCCTGGTTACAAAATGAGTCTTGTCATCTTGGGCAAGATGCAAGACTTGGATGCATGCTAAAATACAGGAAATAATAATTACTCTGCTCGAGTAACACTTATAATTTCCTGGGAAGACCAGTTCGAGACACTGCTCCCCGGGATCTTCGGACGAATCCAATTCCCCAGATTGCGTTCCTCTTCCAGCTCGTCTTCCAAACAGTTGATAGCATCAGGGGTAAGCATCCCCCCACTGACAAATCCAGGCTCCGCAGCAGCCTTTGCTTGATGTTGAGTTGGTCTGTAACCCAACCCAAATTTGTCCTTCTTCTCCTCCACAGCTAAGACCTTGCCCCAGCCTTGGGCAGTTCCTTCTTCAACAACCTTCCGGGCTTGCTGATAAGACGACATTGGGGTACCAGATACAGCAGATGCTTCATTCACATTCAACGCTTCAAACCCCTGGCTCATTGTTTCATGGATCTCTCCATCCATTTCAATGTACTTGTAGGTTGCCAGGTGGCTGACAAAAATGTCCTCCTCTCCACAGATTGTGACAACTTGACCTTCCCACTCAAATTTTAACTTTTGGTGAAGGGTAGACGTTATTGCGCCGGCGGCGTGAATCCAGGGTCTACCCAACAAACAGCTGTAGGCGGGCTGAATGTCCATCACATAAAAGATAGTTTTAAAGGTCTGTGGGCCAATTGTCACAGGCAGCTCAATCTCTCCCAGAACCGATCTCTTTGAGCCATCAAAGGCTCTTACTACCAGGTTGCTGGGTCTCAATGCCAATCCATCATATTCAAGCTTCACCAGAGCCTTCTTTGGTAAGACATTCAGGGAAGAACCTGTGTCCACCAGCACATGAGAAAGGACAGCTCCTTTGCATTCCATGGTTATGTGCAAGGCTTTGTTGTGATTGCGGCCATCCGCTGTCAAGTCAGAATTGGTAAACCCTAGCCCATTGCTAGCAGTAACATTTCCAACCACGGTTTCCAGTTGGTTGACAGTAATCTCCTCAGGCACGTAAGCTGCGTGCAGGACTTTAAGTAGTGCATTCCGATGGGCTTCGGAGCACATAAGCAGTGAGAGGATAGAGATTTTGGATGGCGTCTGGTGAAGCTGATCCACAATTTTGTAATCACTCTTTTTGATGATCCTCATAAACTCGTCAACTTCCTGATCAAATGGAGTTTTCAGGGCTTCTTTGGCAGCTGGATCTTCCTGCACCGGGCTCTTTCCTTTTGCCTTGGCAGCAGCTTCTGCTTCGGCAGTAGGTCTTTGGACTTGTGAAGCAAAGAGACGTCCGCTTCGGGTGAAGCCTCCGCCTCCGCCCACATTATCAATTTGTGGTGCAGGTGCTGTTGTTTCAAGAGCGATTCTTTTTCCTTCGCAGTAAACGTCAGAGCCATAGTGCCAAGGGATGGCCCTATTGCTTTCATATGGTACTGGTCCAGGCACCGTGACAGTGACCGGACTGATTGCTGCTGCTGAAGGGACTGTTATTGTTTGTGGATCGTAAAAGATTGTAACTGGTGCTCTGGTGGGAGCAGCACCTTCTGAATGATAGGCAGAATTACTTTCAGGATCGTAGAATATGGTGACGGTGGAGACATCTTCATGATTGATTGCTGGTGTTGTAGGAGGTTCCGTTGGAAGGACTGTTGTTGTTGCCGATGGCGAGTCGAAATGGAATGAAGCTGAAGTTGTAGCAGGAAAAACTGTTGAAAACTGATCATTTGGGAGGACAGGTGAAGTATTTGTTGACGGTGCTGATGAATTGTCGGGAACAATAGTTGTTGCATTTGTAGGAGGGTCTGAAACCGTTGCTGATGAAGTTGCTTGATTTGCCGGAAATGATGTAGTGATCTGAAGTAGGCCACTCTGAATAAGGCTGTCAATGCCATTCCTCAAGTCCTCACACCCATTCCATGAAATATTGCAGTATGGGCATCCTAGTTCACACCCTGGAAATATATTGTTTTCACGGAGCTGAGCTTTGATTTCCACCAATGGCGTCCTGATCTGATCCACACTGGTTATGAAATAAGACGGTGTGTCTTCTTCAATTGCGTTAATTCGAGGACCACCATGGTTTGGCATTGGGTTTTTGTTGACATTGGGCGGAGGTGCAAAATTCAGAGCCTTGGAGTCTACCAAGTCTTGTACCTTCATATGCAGAGCTCTGCATTTTTCTGTACTGTGACCAAGTGCGTTGGAATGAAAAGCACACCTAGCATTGGAGTCATAGTTTCTTGGTAGACTGTTGGGGTCCGGAGGTGTCAACGTTCTTAGCTCAACTAGGTTGAGTTTCAGAAGCTGTGGCAGCAAGGCAGCATACGGCATTGGGATCGGGTCGATCACTCGGTTAGCTTGGGATGGCCTTTGTTGGAATGGCCTCTGTTGATTGTTGTTGTTGGAGTTGTTGTTGAAGTTCCTCGGAGGATACTGATTCTGATGATACTGAGGTTGTTGTTGGAAGTTTTGTTGAGGAGGTTGATAGATTGGCTGTGGATGAGCTGGAGCAGGGATAGTAACTGCTGCTATTGTCCTCTGAACATATTGGGGCCTACCCCTGTTGGTGTGAATGGCATTGGTTTCGCCGGTTCTTCTCGGGCCTGCAAAAGGCTTTCTTGTACCACTGGACGAGCTTGCACCGTTGTCTGAGATCTTTCCCATTTTTAACAGGCTTTCAATTCTCTCCCCAGCTATGACAACATCTGCGAAGCTGGTGGAAGAGAAAGCAGCCAACCTGTCAATATAGGTTCCCTGAAGGGTATTCATGAACATATCAGCCATTTCTCTTTCAGACATAGGTGGCTGGACAGCAGCAGCGAGCTGTCTCCATCTTTGAGCATATTCTCTGAAGCTCTCTCTGGATGATTGTGACATCCCCATTAGGAGGGTCCTATTGGGTGCCATATCCAGATTATATTGATACTGTCTGATGAAGGCCTCTGCCAGGTCCTTCCAGCATCTCACAGTTGCTCTCGTCAGATGGGAATACCACTCCCTCGAAGCTCCAGTCAAGCTATCTTCAAAATAGAACATCCACAATTTCTCATCCATTGTATAGGCTTTCAGCCTTCCCAGAAATGATTGCAAATGAGTTCGGGGGCATGAAGTCCCATTATACTTTTCGAAACATGGAGGCTTGAACTTGTGGGGGATCCTAACCCCGTCTACCAGCCCCATGTCCATGACGTCGAAGCCCAAAGAGTTCTGAGATTCTAAAGATCTTAACTTCTCTGCTATTTCATCCAATCTCCTATCATAAGCGTCCTCTCCAGCACCCATTACTGTAAATTGGTCCTCCTGAGGATCCTCTTGAAGTACTCTGGCTGCGGTGGCTGTTCCTTGAACATTTGCAGGGATGTTAACCTCGGGATGTAGATGTGGACCAAACACCGGGGGATTCACATGTGGTTGCACCCTTTCATTATTACTGGTGCCTGCAGTCCCTACATGAGGCTCCTCTTGATTTTGCCTCTCCACCATGGCCCTCAGTCTCTCCTGGCTCTGAGCCATGTTGTTCATAACCTCCATGAACTGCGTCATCTGCGTTCTCATCTCTAACCTTTCATTGGCTAGCTGATTTCTGACATCAGCAAGATCTTGTTGAACTTGGTCCATCTGAATTCCCGGAAGGTTGTTTCTAGTTGGATACCTGTGTGGCCTGTTGAGAGGAAATACCCTGCGGCGAGCAATAATTCCTGAGATTCACAACAGAGGTTAGAAACAATAAAACAAAACCTACAAAACAGAAAAAGGTTAGCATGCAATGCAGTTATGCTTATTTGCTCTCAAGGTATCCGGTTTGGTCTTCAGTTTTGACCCTTCCAGACCCTTGAAGATGATGCTGTTGAAGTTGCTTTTGATGTGTGCCCAAATAGAAACCAACACAAACATATTACAAAGGGTGAAATAATACAACTTGTTCATTTTTACAACACAAACCCTCAAAGGGGCCAAAATACATCACAAAAAGCAAAAGTACATGGAAAAGGAACAACAACAAGCAAATGATCAAACTCCAAGGCCAAACTCATCCTCACGAACTTCCTTGAGAAGTGCTTCGGTCACAGGATCAGCCGGACGCTCCGTGAGACTTCTGATGAGAAGGTTTCTGGTTGCAACAGCTGCAGTTAACCTCTTGTTCTGACTTTGATCTCTGGACTTCTTCACTCCAGCTTTGATTTTTAGCTCTGAAATTTCCTCCTGGGCTGCTGCCAGGGCTTTCTCCATCTGCTCCATCTTGTCCTGAACTCTCTTGTCTTCTAGAGTACGGGCCTCAGTGATCCGGACCCACCTGGCCTGACTCTCTTTCAAATACAAGTCTGTTCTTGCTCTCTGAAACTGGGCTTCTTTACAAGCATTCTTCAGAATCTGCTCACCAGCTTTAGACTTGTTGATATATTCTCCAGACTTCTCAATTTTAGTCAAATGTTCCACTCTCAATTTCTCCAATCTCTCAATCTCCCTCACACCTTCACTTCTCTCCCGGAGGGTCTTCTGTAAGGCTTGAGATAACTTCTCATTCCTTTCCTTCAGGCTTTCAAACTCTTCCAGACTGATAGTAGCAGGGAGTGGTGCTGAAGATGACTCAGGCCTGTCTTCTATGGTGAAGGGCAATCCAGAGAATTGGGCCCTGGCATAGGACCACTCATGATATTGGGCTGAGGCCACATTATTGCACTTCCCCAGAATGGTGCTTCCCTTGGTTTGAACATGATCCCAGGCCCAGGCAGCCTGCCTAACAACAGCCAAGTTAACCTTGTTCTCACAGTAGAGGGTCTCAACCAAATCCTGCACCCTAGGAGCATGGACCAGTGCATAGCCTAACTGCCTCTTGAACAGCAGAGGGTTGTAATTGATACTTCCCTTAACTCCTACCAAAGGCACATTGGGAAAGTGTCCACAGCTTGTGATAATATCTCTGCCCTTGGTGCTCTGAGTGCACCATCTGATGTCTGCTGAAGCGAGAGTAGTGAGCCTCTTAGCCCAGTTGCTTTGCTGATGAGGATTTAGGAATGCATCTGTCCTGGGCAGATGCCTGAGAAGCCAAGCATGGAATAGTGGAGCACAACACCTCACTAACTTACCCCTCTGCTTCTCATTCCTCTGATGCACTGAGTAGTAGAGATCTCCTAACAAGGTTGGCACTGGGTTCTTCAGGATGAACAAGTGAATTGCATTCTTGCTGATGAATCGAGGCTCATCTGCAAACAACACAATTCCGTATACACTTAAGGCCAACAATGCACAAACAGCTTTCCACTCCCCCAGGGAGGCCTTCAAACTAGCTTGAGAAATCAGGAAGTCAAGATGAAAACCAGGGATCCCAGCTTTAGATGTCATATGCTGTTCTATCAAAGCAGGCTCCAGGTGTAAAGCTTTTGCTATCTCTCCATTGCTGGGATAGACCATTTCAGGATTGAAAGGAATTTCTCTCTTGATAGGCAAGCCAACCAATGCTGAGTATTCTTCTAAAAGAGGTCCCAACTGAAAGTCTTTAAAGGTGAAACACCTCAATGGGGGGTCATAGAACTGAATGCAGGTATGGATTAGGCTTCTCTGAGATGGGTCCATATCCATAACCAAGTCAAGTATATCCCCATAATGCTCTCTGAACAGAGGTATGTGCTCTGGAGTGATCAGGGTTTGGATCCTCCTGATGTCTGATAAGTCTGGTTGGAAGAAATGGTAAGTGATGTTGCTTTTCTTTGGAGCCATGAGTGCTGAGGACTGAGTAGAATAAGTGCTGATGAAGATGCTGAGAAGTGGGCCACCGGCTGGCTAGTGCAAGTAACTGAAGTATATGGCTGACAAGCTGAAGCAAGATGCTGGTGGAGACAGGTCAAAACTGCAGATGGGGTCAAAACCAAAACCAGATAAAGGTGGATACCCTGAAACACAAATAAGCACATGTTAATATGATGCAATGAGTATGAATGCAGATGATATGCAAAGGGTTTGTGACTGAGCTGGATCTGATTAACTGCCTTGGTTTAGATCCATGTGTGTTCAAGAATTCCAGATGGAGGTCTATAAATCCAGTAACCAGGGTAGGGGACTCAAATAAAGAGCCACATGTCCAGGGTTTTAGAATCACAAGAACTATCCAACATGGAGCATTCTTAACAAAGTCAAAGTAACAGGGTATTCTGAGGTCAAGGTACCTGCAAACCTGTAAACAGCCCAACCCCCTCACAGGTGGTGATCTAGAACAAGGATCCTCAGACTTGGATCAGTTATGAGAAGTGTAAACACTTCTAACCCGGAGGTACAGTGTTTACAATAACCAATAACAATTCCTCCTCTAATTCACCTCAGTTTCTGAAGGTCAAACTAAAAGGTCATCCAGACTTAGCAGGCTTCCCAGATCCCCCTAGCATTGCAGGAAATCCGCAACACAGAGTTCTCAAGAAGAAACCCATGTCTGAACCGTGTTTCATATTCCCGCACCAGACCGAAATGGAATGGGAAAGAATATGATTCACTCTATCCTAGGTGTCACTCAGGTCCCAGGTGTAGGACCTTAACTCTCAATGAAATACCCACCCACCAAAAAAACAAGGAAACCAGATCCAGCCAGCAACAGTGACAGTATGATATATACAAATGCAATAAAGAAAGCGGTAAATAAAGCTGTACAGAAAGCAATAAATAAAGCAAATATACAAACACAAATAACACATAACACCCCAATAAACACAAATCAATCAAGCGCTAGGAGGAACCCACAAAAAGAACCAGAAGCCCTGGTTGCAGTATAAGGGTCCCCAGCAGAGTCGCCAAGCTGTCGCTCCCGACAAATGACACCGGGTCCGATGAAGGTACAGACGCGAACGGTCGGCGAAGGGAACAGTGAGAACACACAGCCGTGAACTCACTGGAGATGAAAAGAGTCGCCAGCTAGGCATTTTTATCCCGGAGGAAAGGTAATGCTGCATAGACCTAGAAAGAGATGGATAAGACGGTTGCGAACCAGAGAGACTGAGAAAGGGGGTTGGTTACAACCTGGGAAGGTATTAGCACCCAGATTGTCCGCCGTACTCGACGGGATCCACGCTTGAAAGATTTGTGTTTTAAAGGGGTAGTGTCAGTGCAATCTGTGTATAAAATAGCTGGAAAAGATATACAGGTGTCAGTGTATGATGTATAAGTGATATGAAGTATGAAAGTGTCAGTGTAGGAACAGGATGAAATGCTCAAGATCATGAGGCTAAAGAATAATGCTAGAAAGAGGGGGAATATACAGAGACTTTTGTTCGATAACTGTTAAGTTATGCCTACGTATCCTCTCGTGCAATGAGGAAGTCAGAACACCGTAGTTCGACCCAAAGAGACTGAGAGGTGAATTGACTTGATGAACTGCTTGCTTGTCAATGCTCAAGTGTATGACCTGTCTGGCTCAGGTGCTTACTGTCTTGCATTAGACGGAAGAAGCGAGTTCTCGTTTGTGAGTGAAGATGATGAGAAAAGAATCCCGAAGGAGACGATTATTGTTTGTTTTTTTTTAGTCTTCAGTCTTTTATTGCTTTTTGAAGTTTGTCATAGGATAATGAGCTTAAGTCTAAACCAATGGGTTAGTAAACTCATCACATCTTCCCTCTGGTTAGGGGTAATGAGAATACCTTAAGTGTGAAGTCAGATTCTCACACTTAATCACCTTTGGTGTAGGATTAAGATCATTAACCTACTTGTGATTATTTAGATGTTTTTGGTGTTTTTGTTTAGTGTTGAGTAATGAGGTTAAGCCATAATCAAGGATTAAACAGACTCATTACACCATCCTAAAAGAAGGATGATAGATGAGAATGTTTAAGCTGAGGAAGACTCCTCAACTTAATCCATGATTAGGGATTAAACCCATGACAGAACAAGCCTTTGATTAAGAGGATTTTATTTAATGGTATGATGATGAAGTGTTTTTTATGGTTTGTAAGACAACTTGAGGGGGACTTGTCCATTAACACTAGGGTTAGTCCTTCTTGACCACTTAAGGAAGAATTAGAACCCTAATGCAAGGCCCAAGTTTCAAGTGTAATGTCTTGATATTTATTAGATGAATTGATTAAGAGATTTAAACACCTTAAGGGTTTAATACTTAGGATTAAAGTTATACACTCCATCCTAAGAGAAGGATGCAGGCATAACCCTAAGCACAAAGTCTTAAAGCCTTTAGGGTTTAGTCCCTGATTATGGGATGAGAAGAGAAGACTCAAAGAGAGACACAAAGGTAAAAACTATGAGGGGGACTAATCAAAACCCTAATTCATTATCATGCTTGGATGATCCTAAGGTTTGTGAGGTTTTCAAGAACAATCTTCAAAGGAGCCACCAGGAAGCAGATGAACAAGATCAAGGGAAGCAAAGTGACTTGCTTCATTCAAGAAGTCAAGTCACTTGAAGAAAGAAAGTGGGAGAAGCAAGAATGAGCAAGCTCAAACTCAAACACATGTATAAATGCAGCATGCTATGCAAGAGAGATGAGAAGAAAAGTTATGAGAAATGAAGGCAAATTCATTTCTCAAGTTTACTTACCACCTGAAATGTTAGAAACAAATGCAATGCAATGCTAAATGAAATGAAATGACATGATGCTAGGCCAAACCAGAAGCATGCACATGATGATTATGATGTTATGAAGTGCTGCAAACATGAGACAAGGCATAGGGATGTTCATACAAAGTCATGGATGCAAATGATGCAAGTTAAGGAACATGAATAAACATGAAATGTCATGAAGCATACAAGACAAATGGCATGGCAAAGATGTAATGCAATGATCAATGATGCTTCATACATGTCTTAAGATGTCAAATGAATCATAAGAATGCACAAAATGCAATGGCAAGTCATGTTATGCTAGAGAATGCAAGAAGGATGCAAATGGAAGCCCAAATTAGGGTTTATGGATCAAACATCAAACACAAACCAAAAACAGAAGCAAACCTCATGATAAAAAATGGAAAATGGCACCCAAAGAAAACCCTAGGCCTATGATAAACCACTGCCCAAAGGGGAGCTCTCAACTCTCAATCAAACTCAAGATATGATTTTTTCAAGTTATTAGGGTTTTTTAGGGTTCTTATCAAAACAAATGCCAATCAATTAGAAAATGCAAGATCAAATCATGGCCTTTTTATCCTTGAAAATACATGTCAAATGGAAAACAAAGCAAAAAGAATCAATGTCTCAACCTTCACCAATAGGCAGAAATGAATTTTTAAACTTGTGATCAAAATAATGCACAAAATGAGATTTAATTCCATGAAAAATTCTTAAAATGCATCAAGATCAAAAAAGAAATTTGGTTTGAAGGTTGGACAATGTTTCTAAATGTCTTAGAACATTTCATGAATTTTTTTGTAATTTTTAAATACCTAAAAGTATTTTTAATTAATTAATTCTCATTAATCAATTAAAAATAAACTTTTAAATATTTAAAAATACTTTTTAAATGATAAAAAATAAAATAAAAATGTTTTTTGTGTCATAATAATTAATAAAACCTTAAAGAAAAAGTTTCATAATTTTTATGAATTTTCTGCTATTTTAAATAAATTGTACAAATTAATTGAAATAAAAATGAAATAAAACAAATAAAATGAGAAGTAATCAGAATGGACGCATGAGATTGATTCTGAGTTTAAAAGTGTTGACTGCGCGCGTGATCATGTGGCTCACATTCAAACTTCTAAAACTTAATTAATTATTTTAATTAATCCTGATTAGGGTTTAATGGAGAATCTGGGCCATCAAAAAGGGTGGGAAGTCAACCAGTCAACGCAATCCTACGCTCCTCATTCAAACTGGAATTAATTACACAATTAGGGCACAAATGACTTTCAGGTGGCCGGAGAAGACTTCCGGTCGTCTTCTCCGGCCAGAAGCTCACCTGAAAATCACCCAACTTCCTCAAAACGTAATATAAATGAAATCTATGAATTGGGAAACGTTCCTCTCACTCTCACGAATCAAACCCCTAACCTAAAACAAATTTATCTTTCCTAAATCATCTGAATCGAAGAGGGAAAGTTCTAGGGTTCGTAAGCTTCAAACACAAATTAAATTCTCAAAACACAACCATTCCAAAAACTAAAAGCATCAGGATGATCAGGAGAGCATAAAGAACAAGTTTGTAACAAGAAAAATCATTTCTGGAAAAATTAATTTCGAGCTACCTGAGATTTGCAACTTTCAATTTAGGAACTTTCAGGCCTCTTCCCTCAGTGCAAGCTGCTCCTCTTGGTCCTACAAAGGTGCTTGAATGCTCAAAATGAGTTTGTGTTGGCTGGAGAAAGAGATTCGAATGCTCCTGCTTCAGTTCAGTCAAAAATGGCAGATGAGATTCTGGCACTTTCAGGTCATGGTGATGGGGTGTTTAAGGTCCAGATGATGTGTATAGATGATCTGTGGTGTTGGTTTGTGTGTTGGAGACTTGTGGAGAGAGATTCGATAGAATCTGCAGCTTGAGGTGAATGATGGCAATGGAGTTTTCAGGCTTGTTTCAGGCTTGTGCTTGGGGTGTTTCTTGTCTATGAGGTGTGGTGAGTTGAGTGATGATGAGAGTTCTAGTGTTTGAAGACTGTGGAGAGTGATTCGAATGAACTTGCAATGAGGTGAGTTTTTGTGAATGTGATCAATGTGTGTGTTTCAGCCTTGGTTCTCCTGTGTTATGGCCAGCAAACTGATTCAATAAACAAATGCAAGTGGCTGATGGATGTGACCTGGCCTGCAGAGATAGGTGTGGCTACTTTTGCTCAAAGTCCACTTTTGTGTAAGATAGGGCATGGCTCAAGTTTAGGCAAGTACAAGTTGGGTTCTGGTGCAGCATGGTGAGTGTGAGAGGCTGGCTTGACTCAAGGCTCAATGCAGCAAGTTGGTGAAAAGCTCATGAGTGTTTTGCAACTTGGTTAGCTTTATGGATCACATGTGATAAAGTCTTGTTATGCAAACCAAACCATGAGCAAACTTGATCAAATTCTGATTTTTGTGACTTAGAGGATGTTTACATAATGGTTTGACATGAATTAGAGGCTGCATAATGCATTGGTTCAAGACTTTGCAAAATTTCCAATTGGTGCATAACTTGAAAAACAATGATTTTTGCTAACTTTGCAATGCCATAACTTTTGATCCAAGAAGAGTTTGATCATGTTCTTGTACTTTTTGAAAAGGGAAAGATGAGATCTACAACTTTCATGACCAAAGTTTTTCCATTTGAAGCCTTTTTGAATCATGAATCAAGGCTTGAAAAATGACCTAAAATGATGCATTCTTGAAAAGTCAACTATGCCCAAAAAGTCAACATTTGCAAAAACCCTAAATTCTTGATTTTTATGAACTTCAACCTTCTTCCATGATCAAATAAAGATCATATACACTCAAAATGATGAAGATCACCCATTGGTTGGGTCATTGGGGGCCTCAGATGCCCTGATTTTGCACTGACTTGTGTGAAAAGTCAACCTTTGATCAGATGACTTCCCCATGGAATTTCTTCATAAAAATTGATATGCATACTCCCTATACCATATAGAGACCAATGGAAACAAGAATGACCAAAAAATTTGGAGTTATGGCCTCTGAAACCAAAACCCTAATTTTCAGTCAACTGTGCAGTTCAAACTAGCTCTGCATCCACTCAAACCCTAGTTCTTGTGATTCCTTTGCAATTTTGACTTTGAGGAGATGAAATATGATATAAGAACACACATGGACCCCTTTGAGTTGATTGGTGGCCTTTGGAATGGCTCAAAAGGCTTTGGGATTGCTCAGATCACAAACCCTAGGTGCAGATGCCTTGAAAGCTATGCAGTGAATCAAAAATGAGATGTGAGATGATATGCTTGTGTTTATGCATATGAGATGATCACAAGCCATGGTGTGAATGGGTGAGGGCAAATTTGGGGTGTTTACAGTATCTCATGAGGGCATTTTAAAAAGTACAAGAACCACCCATAATTTAAATTGAGCAAAGAGATATAAGCCTCCCAAAATGGCATTTTCAAACATGTCTTATACAAGATAGATTTAGTGCATTTTCTTGAAATTTCCATAGTTAATAAATTACAAGCCTTGTCATGCTTCTAGAATTAGAATCTTATCAAAAAAACTCATCTCTGGACCCTAAAGCCTCACAAGTCAAGGATTTATCACTTAGGAATGTGACATTCAAGATTTCATTCCAAAAGTCTTCAATTTTCTTATGGAACATTAAAGAGATGCATTGAGGTGGCATGAACTGAGGCAAAGTTATCTAAATGAGTCAAGTCTTACACAACAATCAGAAGACCTACACTTACAAAGTTTAAAGTAATTCAATGGCTGGAGGAGAGTTTAGACACATAACCATACAAATTGGACAATAGCATGCTCCCTCATCCAATCACTATCCTTACAAAACAAACGTCCTCTACTATAAATGAAGGTCAATTGTGACTGATTTCAACACTCCGAAACATAACAAAACATGTTTTCTCTCATTTCACTCTCACACTTCAAAATTTTCTTCTCTTTCAAGTAACTATCAAATTTTGAAAGAGAAAGAATTTATGTAAAAAAGTGTAGACACATCATACACATCATATAGAAGTTATCCAAACACTTCTCTATGATCTGTAACACGAAAATCACAAACCTCCATATCCACCTTAAGCCATCTTGCAGTTGAGGTACCACAAAGGGTTGCAGATATTTTCAACTCATTCCACGCTTCTTAACACAATATATAAGGTCCATTTAAGTTTTCCAGATCATCACACAACATATGTAACACCTCCATCATATATTTTGATTCCTTATTGCAAGACGTAAGCCTGAACTCTCAAACTCCAAACTACATGCATCATAAATTTCTTTTCAAGTTACCAACATGTTTTTGGTAGTTTATAGGGTGTTTCCCCTCAATCAATTGCTATTATTGTTGCTTATATGAGACTTCATAGTGTTTATGCAAAATTAGAATTCATGTGGTTTATGCGAAACATCCCACTCCATACTTATAATAAATAAAATTAAATGGTACCATCTTGTTCCTTGTTCAAAAACGAGTGAGATTGGTGTTTGCATCATGCAAAATCATTGAATAATCAGAGAAATTAGTGAGATTTTGCAAATCATCCATGGTGTGGGCACGAGGAAGAAGAACAAGACCATTGGCACGCATTTTCAAATTGTTTGAATTTTTGAATTTTTAATTATTTTCTTAATTGACTTCAAAAATTAATTTCTCTTTCATTTTTAATGTTTTTGAATTGATTCTTTTTTTTAAAAACTAATAAAAATGTTAAAATATTTTATTCCACAAAAATATAAAAAAAAATTATTTATTTAATATATTTTTAATTTTTGTAAATAATTTCTTTTTTATTTGTATTTTAGCATTTAAATAAATTCTTTTTGTGATTTTTCAATATCAAATGAATTTCAAGACATCATATGAATAAAACATGATTTTTTAAACATTTATCCAAGATCATAACATGTGTGTTAAATAAAATGTGATAATTTCCATCATTTTATTTAATTTTGTTTTAAAAAAAATGGCATTTTAAATAAAATTAGGGTTTCTCTTGATTTAAATTCTCAAAACCTAATCACGAAAACTATGGGCTTATTTGTAGAGTGTAAGACCCAATTCTTTTTCTTTTAAATTAATTTTGGGCCTCAATTATTGTATAAGTCCCAATAAAATTTTCACAATTTCGGCACGATCATCGTTTTCAAAATATTCATCTAGGCATTTCCTTGAGTTGTAAGCCTCGTCTCTTCTTCAAAATTACTAATGGGCCTCTTTATAGAGTGTAAGACCCAACCTTCTTTATTTTCAAATTATTTGGGCCTCTAATGTAGTATAAGTCCCTATGCAATTTTCAAAATAATGTTGCATTCACTATTTTTTGTTTCAATTGGGCCTTTCCTTAAGTTGTAAACCATAACATTTTGTACATAACTTCTATTTTAAACAATAATATCTTTTTTAAAATCATCATCCTTCTTTTGGTACTAATAGGAGCATTATTCCAGGTGAAACTGCTCTTAGACCAATTGGGCCTCTCTTAGGAGTTATAAGCCCCAAATTCTTTTTAATAACTTCAAATGTTTTAAACATCTTCCACATTCTATCTTATTCAAAAATGATTTCAACTATCAATCATCTCTTCAATAATCGAGGCATCTCCTTGAGCTGCAAGCCCCCATCAACCTCATCAAATTCCATCAATCTTCTCAATCTTTAAATTCAAATTCAAAGTTTAATTCAAAAATTTCTTCAACTTCTCAATCAATCCTAAAACACATCAATCAAATCACAATACATCTGAGCCTCTCCTTGAGTTGTAAGCACCAAATATCTTTTCAATTCAATGCACACATGTTTATATATTTGTTCACATATATGTATATATACTTATGCATATCTGTTTAAGTTTCCCTTAGAAGTTCATCCCTAGTTTAAATTTAGATCAAATAGTAGGATTCTTTCCATGTGAAACCCTAGTTTAGACAACTAGTTCCCACATAGGAAACACCCAATACAGTCTAGCCTCCTGTTTGGCTTAATCAATATGGACATAAGAAGGTCATTATTCTTGGTGAAACTCTTCTTAAGACTGTCAATAGGATTTTATTTTAGTTTTATAACTCTATCTACAAAGGAAATTCAGTTCCCCAAAGAAGATTATTTCCAGGTGAAACTTCCCTTCGAACATGAGGCTAGACTTTATTTTCTCCCTTCGAACAACTCAATACAGAAGGAATAATTCCTAGTGAAACCTTTCTTGAAATTTACTCAGCCTCATCATGGGCTTCATACAAGGACCAATATGTCTCTTTAAGGTTCTTCTCAACCTCCTCTTGAGCTTTGTAAAAGGACCCACGGGCTCCCTAAAACCATATGATAGATCCTTAATCATTCATCACCATAGATCCTCAGAAGCATCAAAACTTGTATGACTCTGCTACCATTTATTCCTTGAGATATTCCCACAACCATCATCCTCTTGGGCTTTGCACAAGGACCCACAAGCTTCCTAAAAGAATATTATAGATCTTTTTCATCCCTATCAATCACAAATGGAATTTCCCCAGAAGAATCAAAATCTCAGGATAACTTATCGCACCTCAATGGACAAGATAACCTCCCCTTGGGCTTTATACATTGATCTCTCCTAATCAGAGTAAAAACCTCTAGGGTATCCTCAACCATCAATAGGAAACAACTTTCCTCTTTAAATCCCATATATATTCTCCTTTTGGGCTATATACAAAGGTAATTTTTCCACAGTAAGATAGCCTCCTCTTAGGCTTTGTACAAAGACAACTTCCCTATAGCTGTTAGCCTCCTCTTAGGCTTTATACAATGATTTTGCCTCAGTAATCACCCTTGTCTTGGGCTTCATACAAGCATACTTGGAAAGTATCACTCTCAATGCATCCACAAGGATCCATGAGCAGTTAACCTCACAAGGAACTTCCCCATTGGATCAGTCTTCTCTTAGTCTTTATACAACGAGTTTTCACCAATAAACATCAATTCCCCAAAGGATTCAATCATTCAAATATCCATAATTTCTCACAATTTCTCAGTGTTCAGCTTCCTCAAAGGCTTCAAATAAGACATTCCTCAAAGGCTTCAAATAAGACATTTTCTCAACAAATAGCCTCAATCTAGGGCTTTGTACAAGACATATAAAATTCCCTTGAGTCAGTCTCTCACAAATTAAACTCTTCAGCCATAATCTTGGGTTTTGTACAAGACATATAAACTTTCTCCAGTAGAGTCAGTTTTCTTTATTTAGCTTCAACCTTGGGCTTCAATCAAGGCACATAAAAAATCCAAATTCCTCTCCTTTAGAGACGACAAATTCTTTCAATCACTCTTTTGGCTTCAATTTTGGGCTTTGAACAAGACACGCAATATTCAGCTTCAATCTTGGGCTTTAAACAAGACACTCAATACAACCTTCTCTTGGACTAAAATCAAGACACAAAAAACCTTCTCTTAAACTCAAATAAAGACACAAAAATCCTTCTCTTGGACTCAAATCAAGACACACCTCTCAACCTAGAACTTTCTCGTGGGCTTTAATCAAGACGCACATCTCAATCTATAGCTTCAATCTTGGGCTTTGAACAAGACAATCAAATCAATTTTTTTAGCTTCAATCTTGGGATTTGAACAAGAAACAATTTAACCTTTTAGCTTCACTGTTGGGCTTTGAACAAGACACAAACCAAAATTTCCTCCCAAATATTTAGGAGGAACTACGATCGCTCTGATCTCCCAATTCTCTTTTTGGGGGTACGTATGCATGTGATCGTAAGATATTTGCGAGCACAATAAATAAAAACCCAATCAGGTCCTAAAACCCCTCTCTGTCTCTCTTTCTATCTACATCAAAAACCTTAATAACAACAAAACATCACTCTCCTATTTTATTTACCTAACTCTCGCCCAATCTCATTTCTCAGTAGAAAACAAGTAAAGCAGGACATATGTAGTATAAGTAAGCCAAGGATAAACTCTCTGATGAAATAACCAAAATACAGGGACCCAAAAATTTTAGAATTTGTTGGATAACATTTGCAAGCATGCTTGGTTTGACATACCTATTTCCCTTCTTTAACCAGCTTCATAGGATAAAATTTTAAATCAGAAAGTAGCACCAATGCGATAGCAATTAAAAACAATGAAAATCGAGGTACAATATGTTGGAAATGGTTTGAAGATTGATGCTTCAAATGATAATTGGTTGTCGTATAATATTAAAATTGCGGATATGAATGTTGATATCCCGACTCAGATTCACAATGCTCGTGTTACAGATTTGGTAACAGAAACTGGATATTAGATCTGGGAGATTATTGATTTGTGGAGGCCATCAGATCTTAAGATGTGAATTACAAGCATTATTCCTCCCTCTTTGGGTGCAGGCTCTGATGAAATTATTGGAATTGTTGAATATGGAAATGGATTTTCCGTCAAATAAATGTATTCCCTTTTGACTGATCAAACTGCAATTAGTAATCAAATGGATTGGCATGTTATTTGGAAAATTCAGTTCCCCAACGAACAAGAGCCTTTCTTTGGTTACTACTTCCAGATGACCTTCTTACTAACAAGAAAAAAGCTCGTTTCTTTGATGTAACATCCAAATTATGTAGAAGCATACTTCAATCTAAAGATTTTGATGAAGACAACCAGATTCAAGGTCATTCCGTGTTCGCAAAACGTCAAGCTTTCAATAAGATCAAGAACAAGGATATGCATTACTCAATGGAAATGTTATCATGTGAATCAAGCTCCTTATGCAAATGTTCATAACCTTTTAAGACTTGGACACAAGACTTAGGTATATCAAAACTCACCTCTTAATTGATATACAAGTGTTCAAATATAGTGTTTCATGATAGCATATTACATATACCTTTTTAGAAATTATTTGGAATTGGTTTAACACTTTAAACTTTAATATTTTTCTTAGTTTTAACAGTGTTAATCGGTTAACCAAATAGGTTAACCGGTTAACGGTTCAAAAATTTCAATATACTCAGTTAACGTTACAACGTTAACCAGTTACCTCTTTTGGTTAACCGGTTAACACTGAACGAATTTTGAAAAATTGTTTCTTTTCATTTGAAATAATTTTTGAATATTATACCTTTTCATTGGTTGTTTCATAAAAAATTCATACCCCTTTGAATGAGTGTTTTTGAAACATATATATTCTGAATTTTTCAAATGTGAAAGATACCTCCAAACATTTTCTCACTTAATTTTTATTCAATCAAAGTCACTCATTTTTGAATATTTTCAAATATTTCAAAAGTGTTCATATTGTTCATACCATTTCACATTCATAGATATTGAACACTTGCATTGATATTGTAAAGTGAACTTTGATTAAAAGGAGAAGATCAAACTTGTATTGATATTGTACAATTCATTATTCTCAAAAACAAACTCATAGAATTATTTCTATTTTTGACTTGTGATCCAAGGTTGTTGGACGCAAGGGTTAGTGTTTGCAAGAGGATTGTTCTTGCACTGAGGATTGTTCTTGCAAGAGGATACCATTTCAAATTCATAGATATTGAACACTTGCATTGATATTGTGAAGTGAACTTTGATTAAAAGGAGAAGATCAATCTTGTATTGATATTGTACAATTCATTATTATCAAATACAAACTCATAGAATTATTTCTATTTTTGACTTGCGATCCAAGATTGTTGGATGCAAGGGTTAATGTTTGCAAGAGGATTGTTCTTGCACACTATTTGATGTATAGTTGGTAGATAGTAGGCCTCACCGGTTTATGGTGCGATAGGTTGTACGATCTAGAACTATAGTGGAAAATCTCTTACGAAGTGTAAGAGGACTGAATGTACCTTCGGATTGTGAAGGGAACCAGGATAAACCTCTGTGTCTTTTTACTTTCTACATTACCGCTTTCATATCTTAGAAACTTAATCGATAAAGATACATCCACCGATAAAATAACCAAGAAACTTTTATATAACCTAATTCACCCCCCCCCCCCTTATGCTATCTCTGAAACTACAATTGGCATCAAAGAAAGTTATAGGTAACTTGTTCCTAGAGATCCAACATGGCTTCTGCAAGTACAAATCTGGTTTTCAAAGACAGTGGAAGTAGCAACAAGCCCCTACTCTTCTCCAGGGAATTTTTTGATTTCTGGAAAATCAGAATGAAAGCACATCTTGAAGCTCAAGGAGTAGGTATATGGAAAGCAATCGAAGAAGGTCCACACAATCCTGTAAACGTGATCAATGGTGTTGGAACCGCGAAGCTGAAAAGCATATATGATGAAAATGATAAGAAAAAGATTATAAACGAGAAATAGGAAATCACCATACTCCAAAGCGCTCTCAGTATGGACGATTTCTTCCGTTTATCACAGTGTAAATCGGCAAAAGAGATTTGGGACACCTTGGTAGAAACGCATGAAGGAACCACCAAATTAAAGAGATCGAGGCTAAACACATTGAGTCAAGAATATGAGATGTTACGTATGCAACCCGATGAATCTATTGTTTCCTTGAAAAATATATTCATCCACCTAACAAATCACTTGATTTCTCTTGGGAAAACCATCACCAATGATGATCTCAACTTGAAAGTCCTAAGATCTTTGACAAGGGAATGGAAATCGAAAGTGACCGCTATTTCAGAAAAGAAGAGTCTCTCAACAATGACATCCACATCCTTATTTGGTAAACATCAAGAGCATGAATTGAAACTTGGAGGGCTCGAGAAGCACGAATGTCAAGAGAAGAAGTCCAAGGGAATTGCCTTGAAGGTTTATACTAAGTGTCATACCCTAATTTTTGACCCTAAGATTTTTCGCATCTCATTTGCATCTTGCCTACAAACAAGATCACGCATTGGTTTGTTTATCCTTCTCAGGTGCATGTCTATGCTTCACGGGGGATCACTGTGTTTTTACTTGCTTTATTTGTTTATATTTGCTAACTTCTAAGAAAAATACAAAAATATGTCGCAGTTTGCTTCTTCTTCTCCGTGTGCAGGTTTTCAAAGGCAGGGCAGTGATCTTAATTCAGATGTGGTTGTTCAGTTATGATTCGATTCATATGGAATTTTGACCTAATCTTGGTCAAACTATCAAAAATTGTTTCAACTGCAAGTTATTTGTGCCAGTGGTTCATTTCTCAGACAATGCGTATTCAAAAGTTTAAGCCGTGTTGCGTGCTAATATCATCAGTTTATCAGGCAATGTTCTGTGTGAAGTCTGATTTGAATCTTCAGTATTAATCAGTTCATCAGTGATTCATCTGTGGATTAATTTTCCTCAGTATGGATTCAAATAATCAAGGCAATTTCTAGACGCTGGTTGTGGCTTAATTTGCAAATATTCAGTGGTTCAGGATTGGTTGTATTCATTCTAATCAAGTGGCTTGTGAACATAATCAAGATCTGGTTTTGGGCTAAAGAAATCATCCATTATCCAATTTTCTATTAAACCATTTCCTTTTCAATAACCATTTTCAATTATCATTTAAATCCCTTTCTATCCTTTTATCATTCAATTTCCATAAATCCAACTTCCGATTTTTATTCAAAAATTAACAGCCATTTTATCCATCATTATCTTTTTTTTAAAGAATCGAATTTTTATTTTTTTACCATCTTATATTTCAAATGACAAATATATTATCCATTTTCCATTATCCAAACTCATAACAATTAGTCCATATACTTTTTTTTATTAAAGCCCATATTCTTAAATTCACCATTATAAAAGTTTGTACCAAAAAAATAAATAAAAAAAGCCAATCGAGGCCCACACTCCAATTTTTTTTCCAGCCATTCAACACCCACACAAGTGAAACAGGTTGACTTTGCTTGAGCCCACATCAATTTTCAATTTCAATACTTTTATAGCCACATGATTCACACCGCAAAATCTTCAGCCGTTTCTGCATTTCCTCCAGCTTTTCCCAATTCAAGTACACAAGCCATCATTCATACACCAACACTCAAAGCCATTAACCCAGCTTCCATTACAAGCTTCAGCGAACACACCAAGCACGTGTCCCACTTTTTCCAGCCGCAACATACACACACACACACGAGGCACTTATCAAAACGCAACTGATTAGAGTGTAAAACGTCAATAACACGCTCTCATCAGTCACACAACTTCACCCTTCAGGGAAAAACGAAAAATGTAAATTACAATCAACAAAACGCAGCGTCAAGCATAAACAAAACGCAAGTGAACAACAAACCCAGCACCTGTAAAATGCACGACTTGCAACATTAAACGCAACACAAAGCAATTAAACGCAGAAAAATTCAAACTGAACACGCCTATTTCATGACTCCAAAACGCATCGATCACAAGCACAAAACGGAAACCACGGATTCCTTCATTTTTCTATAAATTTAACACCTCTCACACTTCAAAGGGAAGCTTAAAAAGCATTCCAAATCGCTGCCAAAATAGAAACTCAGAATTTCAACCTTCACAAACCAAATCTTCACCTTCATTCAATCTACCTTCCTCAATTAAACCTTCAAATCAACCTTCAAACTTTAACCTTGTTTTTGAATTCAAACTCATAAACTCAACCCTAAACTTCTTCACCTGAAAAACAAACAATATACCATTTTCATCTCAGCAAGCTCACAACATCAACAACAACAAGATAAATCTGAAAAGAAAAAAAGAAGAAAAAAAGAAGAGGAAGAAGAGCGGCTTTGAAGAAGAGGAACGAAGGTCTCGGGATTTTGAAGAAGAAGATCCAAGGTATTTCCACGATGTGATGGAGATTATAGAGTTGGCTGCATTTTTTTTTCTCATTCTCGTTTTTGTGAATCGCGTGCGACCCTTGTTTCCGTGGAGGAGAAAATGAATTTTTCTTATAACCTTGTTTATTCATTTTTTTGGTTCAAATAGTTTGTGTGCTTGGGCCTATGTGTAAACACCCCAAATTTTCCCTCACTTGTTATCACACCAGGGCTTGTGATCTTTCATTTTTGCATTAGCATAAGCATATCATCTCACATTGCATTTTTTTTCACTGCATAAGTTGCACAATTAGGGTTTGTGATCAGGAGAATCCAAAGAAGTGATCTGAGCCATCTCAAAGGTCTTAAAGCTTTCCAGGAGGGTACATGTGTGTTCTATGATCTTATTATGCTCCCCAAAGTTCATGAAAGTTAAGGGATCACAAGAATCAGCAAAGGCATGGAAGCAGAGCTAGGGTTTTCCTGCACATATGACCAAAATTAGGGTTTTGGTTTCAGAGGCCTTAACTCCAAAACATTTTGGTCATTATTGTTTCTAATGTTCTTAATATGTTATAAGGATCATGTGTACCAAGTTTGATGAAGAAATTCATTATGGAAGTCATCTGATCATTGGGTAACTTCTAGAGCATGTTAAGTCAAAATCAGGGCATCTGAGGCCCCCAACAATGGAACCAAAGGGTCATTTTCATCAAATTTAAGTTATATGATCTTTATTTGATCTTAGAAGTGGTTGTAAGTTCACAAGATTGAAGAATTTTGAGCCAATTGCAAACTTGCCATTTTTGGAAATGACTTGAAATGCAAACTTTCCATTTTGGGAAAGATTTTCAACCTCCTCTTTCATGACCAAAAGTGCTTCAAATGAAAAATTCTTAGGCATGAAAGTTGTAGATTAGGTCTTTTCCTTTTCAAAAAGTACAAGAACATGTCTTGATTCATCCTAGAACTCAAGATATGGCCTTTCAAAGTTGGCAAAAATCACATAATTTTCAAGTTCATGTCAAAGAGGGATTTTTGCATATTGGCATTTCAAGCTTCTACAAGACCTCTAATGTACTCAAATGTGACATAACATGTTCATGCAACATTTCAAGACCAAATTTGTGCCTTGGATCACAAGTTTTCATGCCTTATCTTCACAAAATATCCAAAGAGGGAATATTGCAAAAGCTATGATTTCTCATAAATCAAGTGTTACAGCTCATCAAATTCAATCCAAAGGTCCTCCATGAATCAAGCTGAGGCAGGACAAGCCATAGAAACACTTCTGACCCTTGCCATGCTTGTGGTACAACACTTTTGACTTTTTTGCAAAACACACCATACCAATCAAGCTGTGCCACTGCCAACTTTCTAACCAATCACAACACATTATACAAACCTCAAGCAACACAAAACACATAACATTCATGCCTGAATCCAACCCTAAGCTCAGATTGCCAAGGACTTGCAAAAACTTCAAGTCTTCGAAACTCATTTCCTAGCCACTCAAACTCACTCATTCTTTCACCATTCACCTCAAAATCATCCATAGAACACAAAGCACCCTCCATTTTGCCCTAAAAGCCATTCTAGCAAAAATACGATTTCTGCCAAACCAGAAATGTATCACACAAACCAACCACTCTAAGCTTCATTCAAGCTTGCCAATAGCCTTAGGAGGTCAAAGGGGACTGGATTGCACAAGGGAGAGGCCCAGAAAGCTCAAAAATTGCAAAGCTTCATCTCAGGTATCATGAAGAACATTTTTTCCAGAACTCTTGTTTTATGTTCCTAAATGATTCTACATGCTTCACTGATCATTGTGATATGTTTATTTTCGAAAATGGTTGAGGATTGAGCATGTATGTTGTTTCTGAATGTTTTTGACCTAAAGCTTGTTTGATTCGATTCAGTTGATTCATGAAATATAAATGCTTTTTGATGCTTGATTCTTGTTTAATTTTTTTTGGGGGGATGCATTCTGGAGATTTTGGGGGCTTGGGGTAGCTTATACAGAGAGATAGGGAAGAAGAGTCGCCGGAGAAGACGACCAGAACACTGTTTCGATCGCCTGAGAATGATTAGGGCTAATCTCATTAATTAACTAAGTTTAAATTCTGACCCTTAGATCTTAGGTTTACCGCGCGTGTGAATGGCCCAGATTGCCTCATTAAAACTCTAAACATAATTAATTAGTTTAATTAAATTAATTTGCACAGAAGCAATCCCAACCAACCAATAGCGCGCCAGTCAACTGACCCCTCCCCAGTTCAAATCCTGACCACTGGATTCTTTGACTTTCATTTAATTTCATTTTTATTTCATTTAAATTCATTTCTTTTGTGCATTTTATTTAAAATAGCTAAACACATCAAAAAAATATGACCTTTTGCATTTTGGTTTTAAATATTTTTCTCAACTTGAAAATAATTTTTATTTTATTTTTTGTATTTAAAAAGTTTTTAAAATATTTAAATGTTATTTTTAATTAATTAAAGTATTTTAATTAATTAAAAATGCATTTAGGTTTCTAAAAATCACCAAATAAATCATCAACCATTCCAATGCATTTTGAAACATTTTCAAACTCTTCATACAAATTTCTTTTTAGGTTTGATCTGATTTTCATAATTTCCTTTGAATTAAGGTTCTTTAAAATCATAATGTTTAACCCTAACTTTGAAAAATCATTTCTGCCTAACCAAGAAGAGTTTGAACTTGATTCTTTTTGCATTGTTTCATAAATAGCATGTAGTTTCTAGGTTATTTTACTCATGAATTTATCTTAAATTTTCAATTTGATTTGCATTTTTCCTTTTGAACCACCCAAAAACTCTAGCAAACTTAGGAAAATCATAACTTTCAATAGGTTAGGCTTCTGACATTCTCCTTTGGGGTGTGACTTAGTATGGGATTAGGGTTTGTTTGAGCTTGATTTTAAATTTTTGTCATGTTGTATGATTCTATTTTGTCCATTTGCATCTCATACTTAAGTAAATCCCTAATTTCTCATGTTCATTTGCATTCACCTTGCATATTCATCCTCACATGAACTTTCCATGACATTTCAAGCATTCATATGTCATCTTAGACCTCTTAGGACATGTTAGAACATTGCTTGATCATTACTTCATTCATTTTCCATATGTTGCATTCATTTCATTTCATAAACTTCCATGTGTTTCCATGCTTCTAAGCATGCTTTCATGACATCTCATCCTTGTATGACCATTCATATGCACATTGTATGACATTGCATCATTTCATATGCCATTTGCATTGCACAAAAACTTCTGACTTTGGTCTTTAAATCTCATTTCATCTCATTTCAATTCATTTCTTTATGCTTTACACCTTATGCATTCATACTAACCATTTCAGGAACTTTTGGTAAGTTATTGTGGGAGGTGGATTTTCCTTCACTTCTAAATTCTTCTTATTTTATCCATATGCATTTACATGTCCTTGAAGTGAATCTAATTCACTTATGTTCCATCTTTCTCACTTTCATCCTTTAAGTTACTTATATTATTAGGAAGTAAGTAACTTATTCTTCTGCTTCCTCCTCTTTTCATCTGCCTCTTCCATTGGTGGCTTCCTTAAAGATCCTTCCTTTTAAGCCTAAAAAGCCATAGGATATCCAAGCATGATAATATTTAGGATTGTGTTTAGTCCCATTTATCTTTTTACCTTTGAGTCTCCTTGAGTCTCTTTTCTCATCTCAATAATCAGAGACTAAACTCTTAAAGTTTTAGGACTTTGGAATTAGGGTTATGCCTGCATCCTTCTCTTAGGATGGAGTGTATAACTTTAATCCTAAGTGTTAAAACTTTAATTTGTTTAAACCTCTTAATAAAATCACCTTAATAATCAACAAGAATTCATATTGTAACTTGGGCCTTACATTAGGGTTCTAACTTTTCCTTATGGTTAAGAGGGACTAACCCTAGTGTTTAATGGACAAGTCCCCATCAAGTTGTCTTACAAACCATAAAATACACTTCTTAATCTCATCCCTTAATTAAATCAACCTAATAAAGGTTTGTTATATAATGAATTTAATCCCTAACCATGGATTAAGTTGAGGTATCTTTCTCAGCTTAAGTGTTCTCTTCTATTATCCTTCTATTAGGATGGTGTAATGAGTTCACTAATCCCTGATTAGAGATTAAACTCATTACTTAACACTAAACAAAAAAAACCAAAATATCTAATTAATCACAAGTAGGTTAATGATCTTAATCCTACATCATCATGGAAATTAAGTTGAGATGAATATCTCATACTTAATTAGGCTAATTATCCCTAATCAGAGAGGATATAATGAGTTTGAAAGCCTTTGATTTAGGCTTAAGCTCATTAACTTATGCAAAACACCAAAAACAATAACAAAACTTAAAACACAAAAATAAGCAATAAACGTCTCCTCCGGGATTCTTTTCTCATCACACTCATTCATAAATGAGAACTTGCTTTTTCCTTCTAATGTAAGACAGTTAGCACTCGAGCCAGACAAGTCATACACTTGAGCATAGACAAGTAAGCAGTTCACAGTCAATTTATTTCCAGTCTCTTTGAGTCGAACTACGGTGTTCTGACTTCCTCATTGCACGCGAGGATACGTAGGCATAACTTAACTGTTATCGAACAAAAGTCTCTTTGTCTTCCCCCTCTTTCAACATTCTTTTCATAGCCTCAATCCCTGAGCAATTCACCTTTTTGCACTGACACATGTACATTCATTCTTAGCTTTAGCACACAAATAACACATACACTACCCTTTTTAAAACACAATCTTGTAAGCATGGATCCCGTCGAGTACGACGAACAATCTGGGTGCTAATACCTTCCCAAGTTGTAACCAACCCCCTTTCTCAGTTTCTCTAGTTCGCAACCGTCTTATCCATCTCTTTCCAGGTTTATGCAACATTACCTTTCCTTCGGGATAAAAATGCCTAGCTGGCGACTCTATTCAATTCACCTTCATTCTCTCTCTTTGCCGACCATTCGCATCTGCACCAGGATGCAAATCTCCGAGAGCGGCAACTTGGAGACTCTGCTGGGGACATCTATCTTGCAACCAGGGTTTCTGGTTCTTTTTGTGGGTTTCTCCTAGCGCTTGTTTGATTTGTGTTTATGGGGGTGTTATGTGCTACTTGTGCTTGTTGTTTATTGCTTTATTTATTGCTTTCTGTACAGCTCTATTTACTGCTTTCATTTACTGTTTTAATGCATTTCATATTACTGTCATCATATCATGTGCTGGATCTTCTGTTTGCCTTGGTGGGAGGGAATTCAGTGAGTAAGTATCCATACCTGGAGCCTGAGTGACACATAGGATATATTGGCTTCATATTCTTTCCCATTCTATTTCGGTCTGGTGCGGGAATATGAAACACGGTTTAGACATGGGTTTCTTCTTGAGAACTCTGTGCTACGTATTTTCTATAGTACTAGGGCTATCTGGGAAGCCTTCTAAGTCTGGATGACCTTTTTTTGACCTTCATCATCTGAGGTGAATTAGAGGAGGATCCTTTATGGTTATTGTAAACATTGGACCTCCGGGTTAGAAGTGTTTACACTTCTCATAACAGATCCAAGTCTGAGGATCCTTGTTCTAGAACAACACCTATGAGGGGGTTGGGATGTTTACAGGTTTGTAGTAACCCTTGGCCTCATCATACCCTGTTACCAGATTTTTTTTAAGGTTACATCATTTTGGACTATTCTTGTGAAACCTTGGACTTGTGACTCTTTATTTGAGTCCTCCACCTGGTTACTGGTTCTCTAAGCCTCCATCCGGATTTCTGAACACACATGGACCTTATCAAGGCAGATAACAGATCCGACACTTGATCACGAACCCTTGAATATCATTCTGCATACATCATTTTGCATCATTTTAACATTTTTCTATTTGTTTTACAGGGTATCCACATCTTATCTTTGGTTTTGGTTTTGACAGTTCATCTTCATCAGACATATTCACCAGCCATCTCCTTCAGAGATTCTCTTCAGCACCTTAATCAATTATCTTCATCAGTGTTTCTCCACAGTTATCTTCATCAGCATCCATTGACAGTATGGACCCATCCAGGAAGAGCAACATCACATACCATTTCTTTGAGCCCACTCTGGCAGATATCAGACAGATTCAGACACTCATCACTCCTGATCATATCCCTTTATTCAGGGAACATTATGGTGGCATTATGGACATGATCATGGACTTGGATGCATCATAGAGGAGTATGATCCACACTTGCCTTCAGTTCTATGACCCTCCACTCAGGTGTTTTACCTTTCCAGACTTTCAGTTAGGCCCTTTGTTACAGGAATTTTCCATGTTTTTGGGGGTCCCCATCAGGAGAGGGATTCCTTTCAACCCTGAGATGACTACTCCCAGGAATGAAGATATAGCTAAGGCTCTGTATTTGGAAACCACCACCATTGATCAAAATATGACCACCAAGGCTGGAATCCTAGGCCTCCATTTGGATGTTTTGATCACTCAGGCCACTAGTCATGCTGCAGCAGGGAAGTGGGACACTGTTTGTGCTCTTTTGGCCCTTAGCATATATGTTATCATCTTGTTTGCATACGACCCTAAGTTTGTAAGCAAGAATTATATCCATCTTTTATTGCTGAAGAATCCAATTCCTACCTTGCTCGGGGATTTCTATTACTCAGTGCATCAGAGAAATGAGAAGCAGAGGGGAAGATTAGTCAGATGTTGTGCACCTATCTCCTATTGTTGGCTATTGAGACATTTTCCAAAGAAATAAGCTTTCTTAAACCCTCATCAATTAAGAAACTGGGCTAAGAGAATGATTGCTCTCACTTTAGAAGACATCAGGTGGTGCACTCAGAGCACCAAGGGCAGAGACATAATCACCAGCTGTGGGCAGTATCCCAATGTACCCCTGATTGGAGTGAAGGGTTGCATCAACTACAACCCTTTGCTTTTCAAAAGGCAATTAAGGTATGCCTTGGTACATGCACCAAGAGAGCAAGACTTATCAAAAACCATTTACTGTGACATTCAGCATAACCATGCCATTGTCTGACAAGCAGCCTGGGCTTGGGATAATATTCAGACAAAAGGGACTGCCATTCTTGGCAAGTGCAACAACATAACTTCAGCTCAGTATCTTGATTGGTCTCGTATCAGAGGACAAATCACCCGTATGCCATTCACCTTGGAGGATGTGCCTGGACCATCAGCAGTAGAGCCTGTAGCTACAGTTAGTTTAGAAGAGTTTGAGAAGTTGAAGGAAAGGAATACTCGGCTTTCTGAAGCTCTGAAGAAGACCTTCTGGGAGAGGAATGATAGTCGTCTAGACAATGAAAGGTTAGAGAAGCTCCGGATCGAGCATATGACCAAGATTGATAAGACAGATGATTACATCAGAAGAGCCCGGGAAGGGGAGTTGGTATTGAAGAATGCTTGCAAGGAAGCCAAGATTCAGAAGGCCAGAGCTGAGCACTACATGGAAGAGTGTCAAGCTAGATGGATCAGAATCACTGAGGCCCGTTTACAGGAAGATTAGAAGACCCAGGCCAAGATAGAGCAGCTAGAAACTAATGAGAAGAAGAATCAGGAAGCCTTGTTAGCAACACAGAAGGAAATATCTGAATTGAAACTCCGGGCAGGGTTGAAGAAATCAAAAGACCAAGACAAGTATAAGAAGTTGACAAATGTTATTGCCACCAGGAACCTTCTTATCAGGACCATCACAGAGCATACGGTTGGCCCAGTGACTGATGCTCTCCTGAAGGAAGTCAGAGAGGATGATTATGGGCTAGATGTTTGATTTCTTTGAATTTGTACTTCATTTTGTTTGTACTTTTGTTTTTTGTTGTTGTATTTTGACCCACCATGGGGATTTGTTGTAATCAAAACTATGTATCTTTACATTTTGTAATATATGGTTTGTGTTTCGTGCTTCATTTCTCTCCAACATCGTCATTCCTCGAGGTCTGGAAGGTCAAAACCAAGGAACCAAACCGGATACCCTCGGAAGACAAATAGACATCCTGCATTGCATGCTAACCTCATTTTTTGTTTTGTAGGTATTTGTTTTTGTTGTTTCTCACTTTGTTATGGTTTCAGGAAACATTGCTCGTAGAAGGGTCTTCCCCATCAATAGAGTTCACCGATACCCGACAAGAAACAACCTTCCGAGCTTACAATTGGATCAGGTTCAGCAAGATCTGACTGACGTGAGAACCCAGATGGCTAATCAAAGAACTGAGATGAGGGCTCAGATGAACTAGTTTATGGCAGTAATGACTGGGTTGGCCCAAAGCCAAGAAAGACTAAGAGAGTTGGTCGAGCGAAAACTCCTGAAGAAAACCACCCAACTACAGGGGGTACCAGCAACAATGTTCATGTACAACCTCGTACTGATCCCCCGGAGTTTGGATCTCATCTTAACCCTGACATTAATGCTATCAGGAATACCCAGGGTAATACAGGAGGGTGTGCCTTGCAAGAGGACCCTCAGGAGGAACAATTCATTGTAGTTGGGGTAGGAGATGAAGTCTATGATCGTCGCCTAGACGAGATAGCAGAAATGTTGAGATCTCTGGAGTCTCAAAACTCCTTAGGGTTTGATGTTATGGATATGGGGCTAGTGGAAGGAGTTATAATTCCTCACAAATTCAAACCTCTCTGTTTCGAAAGATATAATGGAACATCTTGCCCTCTCACCCATCTTCAATCTTTCCTGGGAAGATTAAAGGCTTACACCATGGATGAGAAGTTATGGATGTTATATTTCGAGGATAACTTAACCGGGGCATCCCGCGAGTGGTACTCTCATCTAACTAGGGAAACCATTAGGAATTGGAAAGATTTTTTCGATGCTTTCATTCGCCAATATCAATACAATCTAGACATGGCTCCTAACAGAACACTTCTAATGGGAATGTAACAATCCTCCAGGGAAAGCTTCAGAGAGTATGCTCAGAGATGGAGGCAATTAGCTGTTGCCGTTCAACCTCTAATGTCGGAAAGAGAAATGGCAGATATGTTTATGAACACCCTCCAGGGGACATACATTGATAGGTTGGCTGATTTCTCTTCCACTAGCTTTGCAAACATGGTCATATATGGAGAAAGGATTGAGAGTTTATTGAAAATGGGAAAGATTTCTGATAACGGCGCCAGCTCAAGCAACACAAGGAAACCTTTTGCAGGGCCTCGAAGGTCCGGTGAAACAAATTCAATACACATGGGCAGAGGAAGACCCCAGTATATGCCAAGATCAATTGTTGTTGTCACAATTCCCACTCCACCTCCTCAACAACAATACACTTCGCAACTACAACAGTTCCCTCAACAACATTTTCCTCAACAAAGGTCCTATAACAACAACAACAATCAACAGCAGCGTCCTTTCTAGCAAAGGCCATATCAAGTCAACAGGGTAATTGAGCCTATACCAATGCCCTATGCCAGTTTGTTACCACAACTTCTGAAGCTTAACCTTGTTGAATTAAGGACTCTGGCTCCACCAGATCCTCAGAACCTTCCACGGAATTACGACGTCAACGCCAGATGTGGCTTCCATTCTAATGCACCTGGTCACACCACATAAAAGTGCAGAGCTTTGCACATGAAGGTCCAGGATCTAGTTGATTCAAAGGCTTTAAATTTTGCACCACCTCCTAACGTCACAAAGAATCATATGCCCAGCCACGGGGGGCCAAGGATAAATGCAATTGAGGAGGATCAACCCATGAATTTAATTGAAGATACTGCAAGCATTCAAGCACCTTTGGCAGAGGTTAAAGCTCAGCTTTTAAAATGCCATGTGTTCCCAGGTTGTGAGGCCTACTGTGAATCTTGCAAAGTTTCCGTCAATGGGTGTGCAAGCTTGAGAAGTGACATCAATGGCCTTATCAGAGAAGGTATCCTACAGATAACGTCAACGGTTTCTACAACATCATCAACTCCTTTTACAGCAACAACAAGTACTCCTCCTATAACTTCAAAAACAATTGTTCTGACGGACTCTGCTACAAAGTCCACAACCATCTCCTCCATCACTTCAACAAACACTACTTCAACCGCATTTGTTTCTACAACTACAGCAACCATTAATGACGACGTATCCACAGTCACCATATACTACGACCCAACAATGGTCCCTGATTGCAACAATTTCTAACAACAATCTCAACAGCCCAGCTTCAGTCATTCACCACCATTAGTCAGAAGTCCCATCACCATATACTATGATCCACAGACAATAACAGTTCCTACCTCCGCTGCAGTCAGTCTAGTCACCATCATGGTACCTGGACCCATTCCATATGAAAAAGATAATGATGTACCATGGCACTATGGTTCAGACCTCTACTGCGACGGGGAGAGAGTCCTTATTGATTCTTCATCTCATACACCACAGGTGGATAATGTCGGGGGAGGCGGAGGCTTCACCTGAAGCAGACGTCTTTTCGCATCACAAGTTCCAAGAGTTAATACTGAGGCAGAGATTGCTTCCAAAGCCAAAGGTAAAAATGTGGTGCCCGAAGAATCAGTGCCAAAAGAATCTCATAAAACATCCTTTGATCAAGATGCGGATGAATTTATGAGAATAATAAAGAGAAGCGACTATAAGGTTGTGGATTAGCTCCACAAGACTCCTTCCAAGATCTCCATCTTATCCCTGCTATTGTGTTCTGAAACCCATCGGGATTCCTTACTTAAAGTCCTGCACGCAGCCTACGTGCCTGAGGAGATCACGGTAAATCAGCTAGAGACAGTGGTGTCTAATGTTAATACTAGCCATGGGCTAGGCTTCACCAACGATGATTTGACAACGTAATGTCGTCATCATAACAAGGCTTTACACATCACTCTGGAGTGTAAAGGGGTTGTGCTTTCACATGTTCTAGTTGACATTGGGTCTTCACTTAATGTCTTGCCAAAGAAAGCCCTTGTCAAGCTTCAATATGATGGCATTGCTCTCCGACCAAGCAATTTGGTGGTCAGAGCTTTTGATGGTTCCAAGAGGTCTTCTCTTGGAGAGGTGGAGCTGACTATGATAATTGGCCCGCATGTCTTTCAAACTACTTTCTACGTGATGGACATTCAGTCGGCTTACAGCTGTTTGTTGAGTCGACCATGGATTCACGCCGCTGGCGCAGTTACGTTGACCCTTCACCGGAAATTGAAATATGAGTGGGAAGGGTAGATTATCATAATCTATGGTGAAGAGGATATTTTTGTTAGCCATCTGGCCACCTACAAATACATTGAGATGGATGGTGAAATCCACGACACCATGAGCCAAGGTTTCGAAGAACTGAACGTCAATGAGGCGACAACTGAAGTATTTGCTGCATCGCAGGAGGATATGATGGGTACTTCAATTGTCTCCTATTAACAAGCTCTGAAGGTTGTTGAAGATGGAAACGCCCAAGGATGGGGCAAGCTGCTACCGATGGAGAAGAAGGAGGACAGATTCGGTTTGGGTTACAAACCATTCCGACACGATCAAGCAGAGGCTGCCAAGAAGCCCAAGTTCGTGAGTGGGGGAATGCTAACCCCAGATGTTGTCAATAACGTGGAAGACGAGGTGGAAAGCGACCTCAACCTGGAGTGCTGGATTCGTCCATGGATACCGGGCCAACAAGTCCTTAACTGGTCTTCCCAGGAAATTATAAGAGTTACTCTTGCAGAGTAATTATTATTTCCTGCTTTTAGCATGCATCAAGTCCTACATCTTGCCCAAGGTGTCAAGACTCATTTTGTAATAGGGCCATATTTGTATTTTTGTGAAAATGGAATATCAATGAATATTGGACATCTTTTGCAAACAATTTTCTCTTTCGCTCACTGTCTTTTCATTTTTCGCACAAAACAATAAAATGGCAATGTTTTCAAAATAATAACTTCATTTATACTTTTTCTAAACAAGATTAAAATTGATCACTAAAAAGAACAAATCTCAACCCTTGCAGAGATTATCCTCCAGATTGCACCGACAACAACACTAATATGACCTTGTATGACTTCGACAATCCAATTAATCAAGCAGATGAAGGGGTTGATGAAGACTATGAGTTGCCTGAAGAGTTAGCCAGGTTGTTGAGGCAAAAAGAGAAAGTGATTACTCCTCATTAGGAGGAAATTGAAACTGTTAATCTTGGTACCGAGGAGGATTTGAAATAAGTGAAGATTGGGGCCAGTCTGCAAGCTCCAGTAAGAGAATAACTTATCAATATGCTTCGGGAATACGTCGACGTCTTTGCTTGGTCATATCAAGACATGCCAGGTCTAGATACGGATATTGTCATGCACAGGCTACCATTGAAAGAAGATTGTCCTCCTGTTAAACAGAAGCTACGCCGTACTCGCCCAGATATGGCCATGAAGATCAAGGAGGAAGTACAAAAGCAGTGGGACGCCGGTTTCCTTGTTGTAACTAGTTACCCGCCGTGGGTTGCTAACATTGTACCTGTGCCTAAGAAGGATGGAAAGGTGCGTATGTGTGTGGATTACCGGGACCTGAGCAGAGCTAGCCCGAAGGATGGTCGACAACACAGCTCAGTTCTCGGTATTTTCTTTCATGGATGGATTTTTTGGGTATAATCAGATCAAGATATCTCCCGAAGACAAGGAAAAAACAACCTTCATCACACCTTGGGGCACATTTTGTTACAAGGTAATGCCATTTGGACTAAAGAATGCCGGTGCAACTTATCAACGGGCTATGGTAGCATTATTCCCTTACTGAAGAAGATCATCTGGTGAATCTGCTGAAGTTGTTTAAACGTCTGAGGAAGTATCAGCTAAAATTGAACCCCAACAAATGCACATTCGGGGTACGTTCTGGTAAGATGCTTGGGTTTATTGTAAGTGAAAAGGGAATTGAGGTTGATCCTGACAAAGTCAAAGACATTCAGGAGATGCCTGCACCTAGGACTGAGAAAGAAGTTTGAGGTTTCTTAGGTAGATTGAACTACATATCAAGGTTCATATCTCATCTCACTGCAATCTGTGAACCTCTATTCAAGTTGTTGAGAAAGGAACAAATAGTCAGGTGGAACGACGATTGTCAGAAGGATTTTGACAAGATCAAAGAGTACCTGCAAGAACCTCCAATTCTCATGCCTCCAATTGAACGAAGACCTCTGATAATGTACCTGACAGTATTAGAAGGATCAATGGGGTGTGTGTTGGGCCAGCATGACAAGTCTGGTCGAAAAGAGTATGCAATATACTACCTAAGCAAAAAGTTTACCGACTGTGAACAACGTTATTCACTACTCGAGAAAACTTGTTGTGCGTTAGCGTGGGCTGCTCGCCGACTAAGACATTATATGTTGACTCATATTACCTTGTTGATCTCAAAAATGGATTCGGTCAAGTACATATTTGAGAAGCCAGCGCTTATCAGAAGGGTTGCAAGATGGCAAATGATTCTGACAGAGTATGACATTCAGTACACTTCTCAAAATGCCATCAAGGGCAGTGTATTATCTGACTATCTAGCTGAGCAACCCATTGATGATTACCAGCCCATGAGATTTGACTTCCCTGATGAAGACATCATGTACTTAAAAGCAAAAGATTGTGAAGAGCCAGTTCACACTGAAGGGCCTGACCCAGAAGAAGAATGGATTATGATGTTTGACAGGGCTGTCAATAAGAATGGTCGTGGAGTTGGTGCAGTGCTCATTACACCTAAAGGAGTTCATATGCCTTTCTCGGAAAAACTCACCTTTGCATGCATTAACAACGAATCTGAATACGAAGCATGTATCATGGGACTTGAGGAAGCCATTGACCTCAGGATCAAAACATTGAATGTATTTGGAGATTTAGCTTTGGTAATCAACCAGACCAACGGCAAATGGTACACTCATCAGGAGCATCTGATTCCATAACGTGACTATACGAGGAGATTATTGACTTTCTTCACAATAGTCAAACTTAAGTACATCCCTCGAGATGAGAATCAGTTTGCGGACGCTTTGGCTACCATTTCCTCCATGATCAAAGTTCAAACTGCCAATTATTTGCCCCGGATCTTAGTATCCAGATTTGACCGACCGGCATATGTCTTCTCTGTGGACATTGCTATTGACAGCAAGCCTTGGTACCATGACATCAAATGTTTCTTGGAGAAATAGACATACCCACCTGGAACATCATCCAATGATAAGAAGACATTAAGAAGGTTGGCTGGCAGTTTCTTCCTCAATGCTGATGGTTCATTATACAAGCGAAACTTCGACATGGTCCTGCTCAGATGTGTTGACAAGAAAGAAGCAGACCTACTTATGTACGAGGTGTATGAAAGTTCTTTTGGTACCCACGCCGGAGGACATGCGATGGCAAAGAAATTATTATGATCAGGTTACTACTGGATCACAATGGATGCAGACTGTTGTGCCTATGCCAAAAAGTGCCATAAATGGCAGATCTACGCAGAAAGTTTCTTCCTTTGAACGTGATGTCTTCACCTTGGCCCTTTTCCATGTGGGGAATTGAAATGATTGGAAAGATCGAACTGACTGCTTCAAATGGTCACAGATTCATCTTGGTATCCATTGATTACTTCACCAAGTGGGTTGAAGCAACTTCGTATGCAAACGTCACAAGACAAGTTGTAGCTAGATTTCTGAAAAGAGACGTCATCTGTTGATATGGAGTTCCCAAGCGAATCATTACTGATAATGGTTCCAATTTGAACAACAAAATGATGGCAGAACTGTGTCGCGACTTCAAAATCCAACATCACAACTCTTCTCCTTACAGACCAAAGATGAACGGCGCTGTTGAGGAAGCCAACAAAAACATCAAGAAGATTGTGCAGAAGATGGTGGTTACTTATAAAGACTGGCATGAGATGCTACCATTTTCCTTGCATGGGTACCGAACCTCAATCAGAATGTCCACTAGGGTAACGCCTTATCAGCTTGTGTATGGTATGGAAGTTGTCCTACCTCTTTACGGGTAACGATGGATGTGAAGTTGGATGAAGCAGAATGGGTCCGGTCTCGGTACAATCAACTGAATCTGATTGAAGAGAAGATGTTAGCTGCCATCTCTCATGGGCAGTTATATCAGAAGCGAATGAAGAAAGCCCTTCGATCAGAAAGGTAGACCTCAGGAATACTAAGCGGGAGAACTTGTTCCGAAGAGAATCCTTCCTCCTCATACAGACCACAGGGGCAAATGGACACCAAATTATGAAGGTCCCTATGTCATAACCAAAGTCTTCTCAGGCGGAGCACTGATGCTCGCAACCATGGATGGTGAAGACTTCCTGTCTCCTGTGAATTCAGATGCAGTTAAAAAATACTTCGCATAAAAATGACCCGCTGGACATAAAAACAGAATGTAAGTCCAGGAAAAAATAAGACATCCTGGCGAGTCAAAAACAGAATAAAAGACTCGGGCAAAAATAAGGGGAAAATTGAAAAAAAATGTGTACACCCGCTGAGTTGAAAAGCTGCATTGGACAGCTCAGGCAAAAATGGGTATCCCGGTGGATTGAAAACCTGAAAGGGCGATCCACGCAAAATCAGGGAATAAGCGAACAAATGCATTCTGAATTCGTCTGTATCACTCATAACATGACAAGCTTCGAAAGGATAAAGCGTCATTCTGAATCAGCCTTCTTCAGAAAGCAAGATAAGAAGAGCGTCAAGGTCATACAGGTCATAGCAAAGGAAGCTCATTGGAGTGTCATCGTCAACATTGCCAACACTTTTATTTTCTCAATTTACAGAAATCTCCTCCTTTCAGGGGATTCGCTTCTTTGACTGTACTTGCCAATTCAGGGCACATAAACTAATAAAATAAGAGTTTCCAGTCACATTTTGTTTTGTACATTTTTGTTTCATTTTCAAAATGTCCAATATTCATAATACAACACTTGCATAAAACATATGAGCAATTTTTTATAAAGTGCTTGCAGGAAATATATTTACTTTCAGGTAAATCTAACTCCTATGACGGAATCCGGTTAAGGATACCTCGGTGTAACACCCCAAATTTTCTCTCTTCATTTTAAGCATCATATCACATCATATTCATCATGAACATATCATATGTTTAGCATCCTAGCATGGAAAGATGAGGCATGACATTCTTCATGTCCTAGCATTAGGCATATAATCATCTGTGGAGGTTCTTGAAGCATCACAAGCCATGACAAGGGACTCAATGGTTTTGTACAAGTCCTATGAGGGGTCTACATTGTATTTGCAAGATCAAGTTCATTTGCAAAAGCTCAGAAGTTTGAATGATCACCAAAGATTCCAGGATAGGGCAAAGCTTCTAAGTAAGGGACCTAAACTAGGGTTTGAGATTCAAGCATCAAAACCTCACAAATTTGGCCATTTCATTTGGGCAAAGACTTCTATATGTCAAGAGGATCCTAGGTACCAATTTTCATGGAAAAATTCCTTGTTTAAGTCAGGAAATTCTTCAGTTGCTTGAAGATGAAGTAATTGGTCAACTGTGCCTTTAAAAAGTCAACTGTGTGATTTCAAGGGGTCCAACCCATTTTTTCTAGCCAAGGGGTGTCCTTACATTGTTATAAGAGGTTTGGAAAGTTCAAAGTTCAAGAATTATGAATATTTGAGGGTTTTTGCAAAATTGGTGCAAAGTTGGTTTTTGGAAAATTCCATTTTTGGCAACTTTTGCCCTAAAATTCAAGTGAGCTTAACATGATCAAAAATTCTTCAAATGTACCAAAGTCAAACATGTAAGTTGGAGATTAAGATCTCCCATTTTCAAAAAGTACAAGTAATTTTTCATAGGATTCATGGTTTGCAAGCTAGGCCCCTCGAAAATTTCACTTAAATTAGGGCAAAACCAAAAATTCATGCATGCACCAAAAGCCAAATGATGTGAAACTTAATTTTAAGGCTTGGAATGGATCAAGTTTGTTTCCAATGTTAAAATACAAGTCAAATGGAACACTTTTCTCCAAAGAATGCATCAATTTCGTGCCAAACAAGAATGTCACTCCAAAAATGCAAAATTTGCATATTCATGAGGAAAGTGTGATACCTTAATCTAATGGCCAGGATTGGTTGGATTATAATCAAGGGATGGATTTGGATTGCACATGGGCTGAAAGGCCAAGGAAATCATGAGCATTGCATGCTCTCATCACAAATTGCAAAATTTGCAAAATCACCAAATTCTCTTGATTCACACGTGCAAACTCTTTCATATTTTCAGCATTGGTTTATGAGGTCATATATAACAAGCTAGGGTTTCAGAATCACACAACTCTCTCTCTTTCTCTCATTTCAAAGTTTGTGCATAACTTGCAATTTCTCTCATATCTCATCATACACTTGCTCAATTCAAAAACCAGTGGTAGATCCTTGATCAGTGCAAGCTTAGGATCACAAATATCACCATTATTCAAGCTTTCTCTCAAGATCAACAACCTTGCCATTTCAGGGCAGGTGCTTGTAAAACTCAAGATCCAGACATCTTCAAGGCTTTAGATGCATTTATTTTGCATCTAAAGTGAATTTGGAGTGATTTGCATCCATCATCTGGTCTTCTAGCACATTGTTTCAAGATTTGTAACTCAGGTATGGCTCTAAATCTTAAGATCTGAAAATGAAATTAGTTGTACATTTTGTGATCTGTGATGTTTGTTGGTTACTCTGTTGGTATTGGTTTCGAAAATGGTGCATTGTAGTGTTAGATATTTGAGTTTCAAGTTTCATGGTCACTTCTGATTTTGCTCGATCCATAGGATTCTTTGGTCTAATGAAAATTTCAATGTCATTTTCGTGATCAGCGTAGCCTAATTACTAAATCTGGAGCTTATCATTTATTTTCAGTGTGTTTTGTTCATCTGGTTTGTCTTCCAGTGCCGGAGCCCTAGCTCCGGTCACCGGAAACTGTGTTTATGTGAGCTAGGGTTTTGAGGTTGAAGATGACCTCTGGTCCATTGGATCTTGCTTCTGTGCGTCCCAGATCTGGCCACGTGTTTATGAGTCCACCATCCCAGTCACGTGGTTTCTATGTTCTATTTTAATTCAATTTGTTTCTCACCTCACACTAATTATCATACGTCATCACCTCACAACAAATGAATCAGACACGTCAATTAATGAGAGGAACACAGCACGCGTTGGATTGATCCTATGGTCCTTTGTTTTTTCATTTATTTCTCTGATTTCCACCCAGCATAATATAAACCAGCGTAAATTGGTTGGGCTTCCATTGCTTTTCGCACCTTCCCCCCTTGTAAGCCCAATCCATTTCAATGTAATTTCCTTCTATTTCCACCCCCATCTCCCATTCTCCATTTTATTTCTTTTCTTTTTATTTCTTTTATTTCCTTTTGCTTTTTAATTATTTAAAATACTTCCAGTCATAAAAAAATCCCAAAATAATTCATGAGTGTTCAATTGAGTTTTCCTTAATTTTCTATATTTTTATTTTCCATTTTTTCCCATTATACACGTGTCCATTAATTGTCCATTTTAATTATTTCCTTTTAAGCCTTTTTTTGAGTACACTGCCTTGTTAATTTTCCCTAGAGTTCATTATTTTGAGTTTTGTGTTGATTCTTTTTGCTTTGGATTCCTAAGAGGATGTACTTTGTGTGTGATTTTTTCCCTGATTTTTAGAAATTTGTTCTTTGTGTTTTGGTCTTTGCCTTGTGATGTAAGTTTCTTAACCTTAGTTTGTGTTTAAGCCTTCTCTTGACCTATCTAGCTTCTGAATTTCTTCCAATCCTTTTGGCTCATTGTTATATCATTTTTGAGGATCATTTATCCTAAGTTTTGGAATTTTTAGATGCATATTTGATTTAATGTGAATTTTGCTTTGTACCTTGTCCCATTTTGCTTCCTTTTGATCATTAGGTCTCTTATAAGCTTAGAAGGGCACTTGTGCCAACTTCTTCTTCTCATTTTGGGGTCTCTTTGGGGTATGGGTTCCATTCTGGTCTTGACTTAGGGTTTATGTCTTAGAAACGTTTGTGTTTGGCTTGACTTTTAAGTTCTTCCTTTTCTTGTGTACTTTCACTTCATTTCTTCATTTCTTTCCTTCCATTATGTGATTGTTTGATTTTGTGTGGCTCTTCTCCTTGTCTCTCTTGCTTCTAAAGCATTTCTTCAACTTGTTTTGGTTCTGTTTGTGTGCCTTGAGTCCATGTTTGTGCATTTTGCTTTGCATATCATTAAGTTTACATTTGTTTTGTCATGTGTTCCATGTTACATCATATTTTGATTGCATGCTTCATTAATCATTCTCATGACTTGCATATCCATTGAGTATTTGTATATATGACTTCACTTCTATTTTTGTGATGTTGGCATGTCATTTGCTTCATCTTGTTTTGCTTGTATGCTTGTTGCTAACCTTGCAGGGGCTATGGTAAGTGTGAGGTGTGGAAGTGAGTTCCACAATCTCCAAATCTCATCTCTTCTTCTTATTTCTTATTGATGCTAACCCTTTGCATGTTGGGCTTAGGCCTTACTCATCTCATACTATTCTTCTTCTTCTCTTCTTCTTTCTTTCTTCTTTAGGATAGAAAACACTTAATAAAGTTTGAAGTGATACCTTGAGCAATAGCCTTATCCCATGAGGTACTTGTAGTCTTCCCATCTTGGGATAGTACAAGCTTACCTTGTGATGCACAAGTCTAATCAAGGTATCTTCTTCATAAAGAAAAGCATAAAAAACACTTCTTCACTATAAATACCCAAAACACTTAATAATTTAATGAGTTAGTGAGCTTAGGCCTTAATCTTTGGGTTCATGTTTTGGGGATCTTCTACTTACTTGAGTGTGCTTGTTCTATTATTCCATCTTGGAATGTAGTGACAAGTATACATTCCATGGAAAAGAGCTTGAGTTCACTTCCTTGTGACACACTCATAAAAGCTTCATAAAAAACACAAACAAATAATCAGCGTCTTTCCTTTGGGAATTCTTTTCTCACCTCCTTCGCTCCGTACGCAAACTTGCTCCTACTTGTCATTTTGCAAGACGGTAACGCACTTGTCGTACGAGCCTGCAACACCTGAGCATTGACATAGGCAGTTCAAGCCTTAATTCACAAGCAATTTCCTTTCCACCCCTAGTTAGGGGAACTACGGCGTCTCTGATCCTCATTGTCCTGATGAGGTACGTAGGCAGCGGGGTAGGGCCCGTTCGAGCACAATCTTTATTTTTCCTACATTTTTCTCTTTGTTTTCTATTTCAGTTCTTTTCCCAATTTCTTTCCAGTTCATTTCATTTTCTTTGCAGCAACTTTCATTCTTACACCCTTTGAAATAGTTTCTTTGCAAGAGTGGATCCCGTCGGGTACGACGGATGATCTGGGTGCTAATACCTTCCCAGGTCGTAACCTACTCCCGAACTCAGTCTCTTTGGTACGCAGGACCCGTGTCCTTCCTTTTATTTTCTTCTGGTTTGTGCAACATTACCATTCCCGTTCCTTCGGGATAAAAATGTCTGGCTGGCGACTCAATTCCTTTCCGCGCCACTTTCGCGTTTGTACTAGGATGGAAATCCGGGGAGCGACACTCGGGGCACTTTTGCATTTTCCTTTGTCTGAATAGATTGCAGATATTCAATACAGACAATCTTTCGCAACATGGGGCATGTCAAGCAGTGAATCCCCAACATACTACTTCCCATAAATTATCTCATCCCCGAGCAAGGTCTCCCGAGCAATGCCTGACAGCCTCTCCCACAGCAAGATGGGAAAGGAATTTCCTACACCCACCAGAGTGCCAGATTCCTCTCATCCTCAGCAGAGTTGATGAAACTGATTCCCCACTGAGTTTCCTCCCCGGAGGAGAAATACCTGAAGTACATCCCCAGCTGAGTTGCTAAAACTTCCTCATTAAGGAGTTCCCCCTCCGGATAGATCTACCAATGATCTATTTCCCCAAGCAGAGTTCTCCCTCCGAACAGATCTACCAATGATCTATTTCCCCAAGCAGAGTTCTCCCTCCAAATAGATCCATCAATGATCTCTTCCCTAGCTGGGTTATCTCTCCAAACAGATCAGCCAGAGATCTTTATCCCCGCAGGATCCGAGCTTCGGATCATTTTCTCTTTTGCATAATCATAGCATTCACATCATATTCACCAAATAAGCGTAGCATTCTGTCTAATAAGGAGCATTACAGCAAAAATCAAACATTTTCATGATCACAAGCCAAGTTCGAGCCAGTCACCTGCAAATACCATCAATATTTCATCAGCAATATACACAAAAAACTCATATCCCGTGCAGATAAAAGCCAAAGCATCCCCTTTGCACCCTCGAAACAGATGTCTGCTTATACTTATACATGCTCTTTTCGACACTCGTCTGTGTCATCTTACCCCCGCAGGTCTCTAGAATACCTTTTACACTCTCAAATACGGATATTGTTTCACAGCTTGTACATGTTCTTTTTGGCACTCGTCTGTGTCATACTTCCCCAACAAGTCAAACACTCGTATGTGTCCCTTGCTCAATCCCTTTTGACACTCGTCCGTGTCATGCTTCCCCAGCAAGTCAAACACTCGTCCGTGTCCCTTTCCCAATCTTTCGACACTCGTCCTTGTCTTACACATACTTCACCAGCACTTATACATACTTATACAGAAACCTTTGATACTCATCTGTATCTTGTATATATCACTCCTCAGCAGATCAAACACCCGTCCGTGTTCCTTGCTTAACCGATTGATACTCGTCCATATCATCATCTTTAAACACGTGTCAGCGTTTGTTTCTACCGATACTCGTCTGTATCGTGGTTCTAAGGATGCTCGTTCGCATCTTTAATCTATACACATTGTCAAACACTTATACCTTTTATTTTTGAAAGCGTAAGCACCCGTCCCTGTTTGCCATTCCCCAGTAAGTCACCAACAAAACAAATTTCTTCTATCCGAAATACGTCCTATGTCGAGATACTTTCGGCAGCCGTCCCTTGCCAGGTGATCGTCCTTCACCTTTGGATGACCGTCCCTCATCCATTCCCTAGCGGAATTTCCATTATTGGAACCTTCTATCCTATATTCCTACTATGTCGTGATAAAGAGCATCCTCCCCCTGCTAGGTGATCGTCTTTCACCTTTTGATGACTGTCCCTCATCATTTATCCGATGGCCATCCCCATCATTGATTTTTGTTATCCGACATTCGTCTTATGTCGTGATAATCCCCGAGAGCAGCCGTACCCTGCTAGGTGATCGTCCTTCACCTTTTGATGACCATCCCTCATCATTTTATCTGATGGTTGTCCCTATCGTTGACCTTTTCTATCCGACATACTTCCTATGTCGTGATAAAGAGCAGCCGTCCCCTGCTAGGTGATCGTCCTTCACCTTTGATGACCGTCCCTCATCATTATTTCATTTATTCTTTAAGCCGATGGTCGTCCCCGTCGTTGTTTTCTTTACTTTCCATAAGTCTGGTGGTCGTCCCCATCATTTCTTTTCTCATTACTTTAACCCCCATAGAATCTTATTTCTATACCCGATGGCCGTCCCCATCATGATCTCTTTATTTCCCCAGCTTGTCGGTCGTCCCCGTCATTGCTTTACTTATCACTTTATCCCTAGCAGACGTCCTCTTCTCGATGGCCGTTCTCCATCATTTTCATTTGATAATCATACTATACTATCTTTTACAATTTATATCCCTTTTCTTCTTCTCCCCAGTGAGTGCAAATTTTGGACTGTCTTTGGTACTCAACCACAAGTTATCTTGTTTGTCTGTTAAGCCAGGCGCTTACACCCAGCATAACTAACTCATGCTTGAATAGGGGCAGCTGTAAACACCCCAAATTTGCCCTCACTTGTTATCACACCATGGCTTGTGATCTTTCATTTTTGCATTAGCATAAGCATATCAACTCACATTGCATTTTTGTTTCACTGCATAAGTTGCTCAATTGGGGTTTGTGATCAGGAGAATCTAAAGAAGTGATCTGAACCGTCTCAAAGGTCTTAAATCTTTCTAGGAGGGTCCATGTGTGTTCTATGATCATATTATGCTCCCCAAAGTTCATGAAAGTCAAGGGATCACAAGAATTGGCAAAGGCATGGAAGCAGAGCTAGGGTTTTCCTGCACAAATGACCAAAATTAGGGTTTTGGTTTCAGAGGCCTTAACTCCAAATATTTTTGGTCATTCTTGTTTCTAATGTTCTTAATATGTTATAAGGATCATGTGTACCAATTTTGATGAAGAAATTCATTATGGAAGTCATCTGATCATTGGGTAACTTCTTGAGCAAGTTAAGTCAAAATTAGGGCATCTGAAGCCCCCAACAATGGAAACAAAGGGTCATTTTCATCAAATTGAAGTTCTATGATCTTTATTTGATCTTAGAAGTGGTTGGAAGTGTCGCTCCCCGGATTTCCATCCTGGTACAAACACGAAAGTGGCGCGAAAAAAAGAAATAGAGTCGCCAGCCAGGCATTTTTATCCCGAAGAAAGGGAATGGTAATGCTGCACAAACCAGAAGAAAGAAGAGAAAGGACACAGGTCCCACGAACCAAAGATACTGAGTTCGGGAGTCAGTTACGACCTGGGAAGGTATTAGCACCCCAGATCGTCCGCCGTACCTGACGGGATCCACGCTTGCAAAAGAAACTATTTCAAAGGGTGAGGGTATGAAAACTGCAGCAAAAGAGATGAAAATGAAAAGAAAATGGAACTGGAAAAGAACTGAAATAAGAAAGCAAAAGGAAAAATGTAGGGAAAATAAAGATTATGCTCGAACGGGCCCTACCCCGCTGCCTACGTACCTCATCAGGATAATGAGGATCAGAGACGCCGTAGTTCCCCTAACTAGGGGTACTAAAAGGAAATTGCTTGTGAATTAAAGGCTTGAACTACCTATGCCATTGCTCAGGTGTTGCAGACTCGGACGACGAGTGCGTAACCGTCTTGCAAAGTGACATGTAGGAGCAAGTTCGCGTACAGAGCGAATGAGATGAGAAAAGAATTCCCGAAGGAAAGACGCTTATTGTTTGTTTGGTGTTTTTTAGAAGCTTTTTATGAGTGAAAGTTTGCATAGGTAAGTGTACCTAAGTCTTACTCAATGGGATGTGTACATCTCACATCATCCCGAAATGGAATGCGCAAGAGGCACACCTATCTATGGAGGAAATCCCCAAATCTAGTCCCATAAGTGAAGGCTTAATCACACTGGCCTATTACCATTATTAAGTATTTTTGTGGTTTTTTTGGTTAAGAAGTGTTTTATAACTTTTCTTTGTGAGGTATTCATGCTAAGACCTATCCACCACGAGTGATGACTCACACCTCGCCCCGAAACGGAACGCGTGCAAGTACCTCATAGAAAAGTCTCATGTCACATGAAAGTACTCAACCTTTATTAAGTGAATTAGAAATGAGTTTGAAGATGAGAAGAGAGAGCAGCAAAGAATCTCAAAGGAAAAATTCTAAAGGGGACTAAAATGATCCTAAGTGTTAACATGCATGGATGTCCTAAGGGTTAGTGAGGTTTCTATCCTAATGAAGAAGGAAAGAAGAAGAGAATAAGATAGAAGAAGAGATGAGAAAGGCCTAAGCCCAACAACAAATGGTTAGTGTACATAAACATAAGAGGAGAAGATGAGAATTGGAGATGTGGAACTCAATTCCCACATCTCACACTTACCATAGCCCCTGCAAGGTTAGTATGCAAACAAGTGAAACAAAATGATCAAATCAACATGATAACATCACACAATCAGAATTGAAAAGGTATGAACATATGCATAATGCAAATGCAACTCAAGGAAATGAGGAGAAGAAAATTATGAGACAAAAGATGCAACATGAAACACTTATGAGAACAAATGCACACTTATGAAATATGCAAAACAAAATGCACCAAATATGAACACAAGACTCACAACCAGAACCAAAATAAGATGAAGAATGGCTTAGGAAGCCAAAAAGATGAAGAGAAGAGAGGTACAAGACCAAACAATACCAAAATGGAAGCAAAAGAATCAAAAGATGAAGTGAAAGCACATAAAGAAGCAAATGACTTAAAGAAGAAGCAAACACAAAAATTCAGAAGACACAAACCCTATCCTAGGACCAGGAAGGTACCCACACCCCAAAGGAACCCCAAATGAGAAGAAAAAGTGGGCACAAGGGCCTTCTTAGGCTTATGAGAGACTTAAAGGTTCAAAGGAAGCAAAATGGGACAAGGTTCAAGACAAAATCCACAATAAACCAACCATCCATCTAAAAATTCCACAATTGAAACCAAATGATCCTCAAACATGTTATATCAACTAGCCAAAAGGATTTGAAAAGATTCATAAGCAAACTAGGCTTAATGGAGGCAAGAACACAAGTTAGGATAGCAAACTTATATCACAAGTTATAAGACCAAGACTCAAGAAATAAGTTTCTAAAAATCCAGAGTAAAATCACATGAAAAGTAAAAGGTCTTAAGAGTACAAAGCAAAAAGAATGGGATCAAAACTCAAAATATTGAAACCTATGGAAAATGAATAAGGCAGACTGGTCAAGAAAGGAAATAAAAGAAGCTAGGTGAGATGATGAATTAATTCTGACACGTGAAAAAAGAAATAAAATAAAATAAAAATATGATAAAATATTAGAGACATGAAATAACACACATGATTGTTTTGGGAATTTTTTCGTGAATGGAAGTATTTTAAATGAATTAAAATGAAACTGAGTATAAAAGAAAATAAATGGAGAAAAAGAAATCAAAAAAAGAAATGGAAGGTGGTGTAGGAAGCAAGCCTTTATGCTGAAGGACCAGGTATCAGCGCTGGAGTATGTTACTTGTTGTGGGAATTAAATGAATTAATAAAATAAAGCTGGGAAAAGAATGGGGGCGCAGGATTGATCTAAGGGTTGTGGTTGCCAACCTCATTAATTGAGGTGGCACCAAGTAGCGCTACCACTGGTTGGAACACGCTAAGTACTATGTGTTGTATTACATCATGAATTAAAAAATGAAAACAAAATTATGAAGAGATGGGAGCATTATAAGGGCTACGCGGCACTACCTTGAGCGCTGGATTTGAAGATCGGACGGCTACGGCTTGTCTTCTTCATATGGAACCCTAGGATGATCACCAACAACTTTTCGGTGACCGGAGCTAGGGCTCCGGCACCAGAATCCATGACAGAGCAAAAAACCACCATAATAAACAACCAAATAGTCTAGATTGACTAATTAGACCTCAATAAATTCAAATATGACCTAAAAAACACTTGAATCTCAATGGATTAGCCGGATCGAAAGAAATAAAGATTGACCACCAAACTTGAAATCAACATAACTCATGATATAATGCACCAAAATCAATTCTACAAAGTGCAGCATGATCAACAAACATCAAGGAACACAAAACAACAATCTAATTTCATTTTCAGAACATGAGATTTCAAGCCATACCTGAGATGGAGATCTTGAAATATTGAGCTAGAATTCCAACCAATGCGTGCAAATCACTCCTCTTACTCCTTAGATGCAAAATAAATGCATCTAAGGCCTTGAAATGGACTGTATCTGATATTTCACAACAAGTTGCTTTGAAATGGCAAGCTTCTAATTCTATGTTTTAAGCTCAAATGAGTGGTAGATTCTTGATCTATATGATTCACTGATCAAGAATATGGAAGAAGTTTGTGGAGAAAGTGAGAGAATCAAGAGATATCAAGCAAAATGCAAGGTTTCATGAAAGTTGAGAATGAGAGAATGAGAGAGATTTTATATCTGATGCAACCCTAATTCTCTTTGTTGTGACTTCACAAATGAGTGTTGGAAGTGTGAGAGAAAGTGCACGAAAATCAAAATGAGAAAAGTGTGATTTTGCCTCATGTGCACTTGGTGGAATAAGCATGCTATGCTCATTCTCTCTTGGGCCTCTCAGCATGTGTGAGTTTCATTTTCCACCCTTGATTCAAACCCAATCAATCCTGGCCCTTAGATTTAAGTGTCACACTTGTTTCATGATTTTTGCAAAATTGCATGTTTTGGAGGGATTTTTTCAAAGTGCACGAAAATGGCCATTTCTTTGGAGCAAATTGCTTCTAATGCAATGTATTTTAAGTTAGAAACAAGTTTGGGCCTGTACCAAGTCACAAAAATAAGATTGGAGCCTTCTTGCATTTGGTGCATTTTTGAAAAAGTGAAATTTGCCCTAGGGAGAGGAAATTTTCGAATGAGCCCTAGGATGATCCAGGAATCCTGTGAAAAAGTACTTGTACTTTTTGAAAATTAGAGCCCTTAATCTCCAACTTTCATGTTTGACTTTGGTCCATTTGAAGAATTTTTGATCATGTTAAGGCCACTTGAAAATTAGGGCAAAACTTGCAAAATTTGGAAAACTTCAAAAACCAACTTTGTACCATTTTTGCAAAACCCCTTAAATATCCATGATTCTTGAACTTTAGGCATTCCAAACCTCTTATAACATTGTAAGGACCCCTATTGGCCAAAAAATCTGGGTTAGACCCCTTGAAATTGCACATTTGACTTTTTATGGGCTTTGTTGACTTTTTCCTTCATCTGCAAGCAACTGAGGCATTGACTGACTTCCACATGGAATTTTCTCATGAAATTTGACACATAGGATCCTATTAACATATAGAAGACTTGGCCCACAAGAAATGGTCAAAGTTGTGAGATCATGGTGCTTGAATCTCAAACCCTAATTTGGGTGCACTGCATAGGAGCTTTGCTTTGTCCTGAGATCTCTGATGATCATGCAATCTTATGAGATTTTGTCAATGGACTTGATCTTGTAAATGGAGTGTAGACTCACCATAGAACATGTACAAACTCATTGAGACCCTTGTCATGGCTTGAAATGCTTCTGGGACCTCCACAGATGACCATATGCTTGATGCTAGGACATGAGGGATGCTATGCTTCATCTTTCCATGATATGATGCTGAGGAAATGATATGAGTATGATGAGTATGATGAGTATGATATGATATGATGCTTAAAATGAAGAGGGCAAATTTGGGGTGTTACAGCTGCCCCTATTCAATCATCAGTTAATCTGAAAAGGACGATAGTACGGTCTATCGACCATTCGAGATAAACTGTGGTTGAATACCAAGAAGACCAGAAATTTGCACTCTGACGAAGAATGCAACACTGGGGAATAAACCCAACCAGATGACGCTCTGGGGACTGCAGGGGAGAAAGAAGCAGACGAGCTTCTTCCGAGTTGAAACTGAAATTTGGAGTAAGAACATGTTGACAGACGAGTCTTCAATCAATCCTGTGACGCCAGGAGCTGGACATACGAGTCCTCAAAACACTTCAAGAACATAATTTGAGACAGACGAGTCTTCAAACAATCCCGTGACACCAGGAGCTAGACATACGAGTCCTCAAAAACTGCAAGAACATAACCTGAGACAGACGAGTCTCTTTCGGACTTACTTGTTACGCCAGGACCGGTAATGCACTAAAGTCTGTGGGATAGACATGCAATCAAGGTAGACGAACCTTCTTCATATATTATCCGCGGATATATGGTATAAGAAAGACGAGTCTTCTTAGCAAACCTGTGATGCCAGGTGCAGCAACAATAATTGGTGCCTGAGACGGACGAGCCTCCTTCGGATTTACCTGTTACGCTAGGACCGGTAACCATTTTGACATTAATTCCCACTCTCAGGATTTGAAGCCTCTTCAATACAGACGAGTATTGGATGATCATCAAGATAACACAGACGAGTACCAAAAGGTCAATGATACAGACGAGTACCAAAAGGTCAATGATACAGACGAGTATCAGACAATGAACTGAGAAACACAGATGAGCGCTTCAGGCAATGATACAGACGAGTATCATCCCTTGGTATAGACGAATACCAGAAATTCAAACACAGACGAGTGATTGGAGTAGCAATAGAAGAATACCAGGATAACAGCAAATCCTCACCTACAGATATAGGCATAACACAGACGAGTGCTGGGAATGACACAGACAAGTATCCAAGCAAAGCATACGAGCTTCAAACAGGTAAACAACATAGACGGGTGATGGGGATGATACAGACGAGTATCCACAAATATCAGGCATATCAAGCACAGACGAGTGCTGGAAAATTGCAGACGAGCAATAGTTGAAATTACACATCAAAGCACAGACGAGTGCAGCAAAGGATCCATTACTAAACACAGACGATTGTTGGGAAGTTGCAGACGAGCAACAACAAAGATTATATATCAAACACATACGAGTGTTGGGGAAGTTGCAGACGAGCAACGACAAATATCATATCAGAACACAGACGAGTGTTGGGAAGTTGCAGACGAACAACAGTATATGAGATATCACAACACAGACGAGTGTTGGAACTTACAGACGAGCAAACAGCAACTGATATAACCAAACACAGACGAGTGTTTGAAATTGCAGACGAGCAAAATCAAGGTAATCATAATCCACTACTGGGGAAAACAAACGAGCAATACCAAGGGGCCAACACAAACGAGTATTGAGAAACGCAGACGAGCGGTCACAAAGCATGATCTGGGGAAAACTCTGCTTAGGGATAACACAGACGAGTGTTGAAAAACGCAGACGAGCGGTAATAAATGCCTGATTGGCCATAAGAGCCACAACTATGCAGGGGAAGACAAGTCAAGAGGTCTGAATACCCAACTCTGACTGAGGTGATGAATACCTGGCTGAATCATCAAAGTACCCAAAAGTATGGAAACTTTGCTGGGGAATATTTCACTGACGGAGGTTAAAATCAAATATGAACTCTGTGGGGACAAGATCATCTTCAGACTCAGCTGGGGAAGCTGCTTGAACAATACTCTGGCTGGGGAGAGCATCTGCTGATTCCGGACTCTGAGGGGATATCAGGCTTTCAGTCCCACCTTCCGGGAAGGACTCTTGCTGAGGATAGAATTCTGATAATTCCAACTCTGGTAATGTCAGGCTTCAGATACCTGTTGGGCATACTCCACTGAGGAAGAATGGACTGCTACTTCACTGGGGAAGAAGAAATTGCTTGGGCTGCTGCCAAGGCTTAACATGGAGAAAAATCTCTGATGGAGATGTCAGGCTTTCAGATACCTGCTGGAAGAAATCTCTACTTGGAGAGGTACTCTACTGGGGAAGAGTAAATTGCTTGAGATAATGTGACGCCATCCTGCAACCTGCAACAACAGAAAACACAAGTGTGCCCCGGGGATTTGCATGGTATGATCTGTTCATCCATCGTCACCCGACACTCAAAGAGGGTTTAAAGTTTCCCTGCATGTCAGTTTTCTTTTCAAAATTATCACCATGTTCAGATGCAATGCTATTTTTGCTAAAAATTCAGGACATTTTGTAAACAAAAATAAACACACACAGCTTTTTGATTGAATATTCTTTTTATTGAATGGCCTCTGAATAGGAAAAGATTTACATCAGGAAGCAACCATCTAGAAAGAGGTAGCCACTATAAAATCGAGAAAAGAAATTATCCTAATGGCAATGTATACGGCATTCCAAGGAGTTACATTTCTGCTATGACCTGCATGTCTTCGAGACTCTCCATTCTGCTTTGGCTTTCTAAGAGGATGAGGAGACTATTTCCTATCCTTCTGATATTGTCAAGTTGTACGAAACGATGATATGGTTCAAATAACTCGAATCACAGTTGTTCGCTTATTCCCTTGTTTTGCGTGGATCGCCCTTTCAGGTTTTCAATCCACCGGGATTCCCTTTTTTGCCTGAGCTGTCCAATGTGGCTTTTCAACTCAGCGGGTGTACATTTTTTTGTATTTATTTCCCTAACTTTTTCCCTAGCTTTTTATTCTGTTTTTAGCTCGCCGGGATGCCCTTTTTTTGCCTGGATTATAATTCTGTTTTTGTGTCTAGCGGGTCTCTTTATGCGAAGTATTTTTTAACTGCGTCCGAGTTAACAGGGGACTGGAAGTCATCTCCATCCATAGTGGTGAGCATCAGTGCTCCTCCTGAGAAGACTTTCTTCACTATGAATGGTCCTTCGTAGTTTGGGGTCCACTTGCCCCTGTGATCTGAACCTGGAGGAACGATCCTCTTCAACACAAGCTCTCCCACTTGATATTCCCGAGTACGCACTCGTTTGTCGAATGCACGCTTCATTCTCCTCTGATAAAGCTGACCATGGCAGATAGCCGCTAATCTCTTTTCCTGAATTAGACATAGCTGATTATAAAGAGCACGCACCCATTCAGCGTCACCCAGCTTGACATCCATCATCACATGCAATGAAGGAATCTCTACTTCAACAGGCAGGACTGCTTCCATACCATACACCAGAGAGAAGGGAGTTGCCCCTGTTGACGTCCTGACTGACGTTCGGTACCCATGCAACGCAAATGGTAACATCTCATGCCAATCTTTGTAAGTGACAACCATTTTCTGCACAATCTTCTTGATATTCTTGTTAGCTGCCTCTACCGCACCATTCATCTTTGGTCGGTAAGGAGAAGAATTGTAATGCTGAATTTTGAAGTCCCGACACAAGTCGGACATCATCTTGTTGTTGAGATTAGAACCATTATCAGTAATGATCCTTTCGGGCACTCCGTATCTGCATATGATATCTGTAGATGTTTAGAATTGGCAGAATTTTTGACCAACAAGTAGTTATGAATTTAGTTCAAGATGTCACACCAGATGTTGTGACATTATCAAACAGAGTATAAGTAAATGAACTTAATTCAGGATGTCACACCAGATGTTAGGACATTGTATCAGTTAATGAAGTAAGTTCAGATTACAGGATGTCACATCAGATGTTGTGACATTGTATCAGTAAATGAAGTAAGTTCAGTTTTTCAGGATGTCACACCAGATGTTGTGACATCTCAAACCTGCTACCAGAATTAATTAATAACTAACAGAACTGAGTGAATTAAGGGAAGTTATCTGGAATTAATTATGGATGGATTAAAACAGAAGAAGGAGCATCTGTAGGGAGTTTTGTTATGTGACTTCAGCATAATCAGAAGAACTGAATCACCTAGAATCTAGGAAGTAACAAACCCTAATTCAAGGTGATGGCAGCATGCGTATCAGGACTGGATAAACCTACAGAAAGCCCAAAATCCAAACACCTATTTAAGCAACGGAAACTCTCAGAATAGAGTACGAAATTAAGAAGACCAAATAGGGAGTTTTGTGTTTTAATAGCAGGTTGTTTAATTGTACCACTTTATGAGCTTTTAAGCAAAAGTGTATTTGTGTCTTGATTGAAACTGTGAAGTAAGATCAAGCTGTTTTGTTTGAAGTATGACTTCAATTTTATTAAACTTGTAAACATATCACTGTGTGATTGAGGGGGAGTGAGTTGGTACTCATATCTAAGTTGTGTCTTAGGTAGAAATTGCCTTGGGTAGATATTAAGTGAAAGATTAAACTGAGTGGTTTAAGTCTAGAATTAATATTACTTATATTGGATTTCCTTCCTGGCTTGGTAGCCCCTAGATGTAAGTGTGGTTATATACTGAACTGGGTTAACAATTTCCTGTGTTGTTTTCCTGCACTTTAAGTTTTGGTCAAGTTGTCAAGTGTTTAAACATCTCATTCGACATCTCGTACCTGATCACAGAATTTCAATTGGCATCAGAGCAGGCACCCTGCCTGTTTAACTCGGTGAGATCTAGGGACTGCAAATTCTGGAAACATGGACAGAGATGTAGGATCTGTAAACAGACCACCTATATTGGATGGATCTAATTATGACTACTGGAAGCCAAGAATGGTAGCATTCTTAAGATCACTTGACAATAGGGCCTGGAAAGCAGTCAACAATGGATGGGAGCACCCTGTCCAAGACACCAAAGATGGAACAAAAGTGTTGAAACCTGAAGAAGAATGGAGTAAGGAGGAAGAAGATTCAGCACTTGGCAACTCCAAGGCCTTAAATGCTTTATTCAATGGCATTGATAGGAACATCTTCAGACTTGTGCATCACTGTGAGCTGGCCCAAGATGTTTGGGACACTCTCAAAACAACTCATGAAGGGACATCAAAAGTGAAGATGTCAAGACTTCAACTTCTCACCACCAAGTTTGAAAACTTGAGAATGAAGGAAGATGAGACAATTCATGAGTTCTACATGAACATCTTAGAAATAGCCAATACTTCTGGTGCTTTGGGAGAAAAGATGACTGATGAAAAGCTTGTAAGAAAGATTCTCAGATCTTTGCCAAAAAGATTTGACATGAAGGTCACAGCAATAGAAGAAGCTCAAGACATATGCACAATGAAAGTTAAAGAGCTCATTGGTTCCCTTCAAACATTTGAGATGGGAATGAATGACACAATTGTAAAGAAAAACAAAAGCATAGCCTTGGTATCAAATACTGATAAAGAAGAAGAAAATAATGAAGAAGAACCTGAAGAAAATTTATCAGAAAACATTGCTATGCTTGGAAGACAATTCAAAAAGATTCTCAGAAAGATGGAAGACAAGACCGGACCAAGTGGAAGATACACAAACTCTTATGAGAATAAAAGACCTTATGATGCTAATAGAAGGTCAAATTATGATGAAAAGACCAATCAAGAAAAAGGGATTAAATGTCATGGATGTGAAGGATATGGACACATCAGAAATGAATGTCCTACCTATTTAAAAAGGCAGAAGAAAGGTCTCTCCGTAACCTGGTCTGATGAAGACTTAGGATGTGATTCAGAAGAAGAATCAGCTAAGCATATCACTGCTCTAGCTGGATTATGTGAATCTGAAAGTGAATCCAGTGACGGGGAGCTTACTTTTGAAGAGCTTGTGCAATCATACAGAGAACTGGTTAAAAGGAGCACTGAAATATGCATGGAGAGTATAAGGCAGAAGAAGCAGATTGAGGCACTAAAGGATGAAAAAACAAGTGATCTAGAGATCATTGACACCTTGAAAAGTGAAGTAAGCCTTCTCAACTCCAAGTTGGAGCATATGTCCAAATCTGTTAGAATGTTGAACAGTAGCTCAAACACACTGGATGTTATTCTCAACAACAATAAACATTCAGGGGATAGAAGTGGACTGGGATTTAACAAAGTTTATAAGGTTGAAGCTAGCACCAGCAAAACTACTTCAAATTCCATACAGTCAAACAAGATGTCCCAACAGATGCTTCAACATCATGAAAAGACCACAAAGTCAAACATAATGTTCCAACAGATGTCTCAACATCATGAAAAGAACATAATGAAGAAGAAGTATCAAAGATGGAGATGTCATCATTGTGGAAGGTTTGGATACATCAAACCTCATTGTTACAAGTTGCATGGATATCCAAATCAGATGTATCAGCAACCCCCTAAGCAGAAGACAGAGGACATCAAGAAAGTATGGGTCCCTAAAGCTAGTCTTCATGCTGATCAAAGATACATGCCCAAGAACAAGTTCAACAAACAACCTGGGAGCTCTTCTAATGGACACTACACAGGGCAGAGGCATCAAAAGAAACCTCAATACAAATGGTCAAATAAGGGTGTTGTATATATAGCTCATACATCTCTAAGAGTATCAGCTAAAGAAGACTGGTACTTTGACAGTGGATGTTCAAGACACATGACTGGATTGAAGAATCTGCTAGTAGACTTAAAGTCATATTCATCCAGATATGTAACATTTGGAGATGGAGCTAAAGGAGAAATCAAGGGTGTTGGGACCTTGGACTGTCCAGATGTACCAAGACTAGATGATGTGCTGCTAGTAAAAGGATTGACTGCTAACTTGATCAGCATAAGTCAATTATGTGATCAAGGTTACAGTGTAAACTTTACCAAAACTGAATGCATAGTGTCCAATAAAGAACAAGAGGTTGTCATGAGAGGAGCCAGATCTAAAGACAACTGTTATATGTGGGAACCTCAAGATTTCAGTCTCACTTCAACTTGCTCTTTAGCCAAAGAAGAAGAAATGAAACTATGGCACCAAAGACTGGGTCATCTTCATTTCAGAGGCATAAAGAAAATCATATCTATGGAAGCTGTGAGAGGTATTCCTAAACTGAAGATTGATGATGGAAAAATATGTGGTGAATGTCAAATAGGCAAGCAAACCAAGATGTCCCATCCAAAGCTCCAACATCTGACAACTTCCAAAGTTTTGGAATTATTGCATATGGATCTTATGGGACCTATGCAGGTTGAGAGCCTTGGTGGTAAGAAGTATGCCTATGTGGTGGTTGATGACTTTTCAAGGTATACATGGATAAATTTTATCAAAGAGAAGTCTGATGTATTTGATGTATTCAAAGATTTATGCCAAAGAATACAAAGAGAAAAAGCCAGCTGTGTGGTCAGAATAAGAAGTGACCATGGAAAGGAGTTTGAGAATAAAAAATTCTTAGATTTTTGTTCTTCAGAAGGAATAAATCATGAATACTCTTCACCAATCACTCCTCAACAGAATGGGATTGTTGAGAGGAAGAATAGAACTATCCAAGAATCAGCAAGAGCTATGATCCATGCTAAAATGTTACCTTTGTACTTCTGGGCTGAAGCTATGAACACAGCTTGTTACATCCATAATAGAGTCACTCTAAGGAAAGGAACTTTGTCCACAATCTATGAAGTCTGGAAGGGCAGAAAACCCACAGTTAAGTACTTCCATGTGTTTGGAAGTAATTGTTATATTATGGCTGATAGGGAGCAAAGAAGGAAAATGGATCCTAAAAGTGATGAAGGGATTCTCCTTGGATACTCTATAAACAGCAGAGCCTATAGAGTATTTAACTCTAGAACCAAAGTTATCATGGAGTCCATAAATGTGATAATTGATGATGCCCCTGCAGATGTTACAAAAGATGTTGGAACATCTGCTGACAGTCAAACTGAAGCTGAAGAAAAGAATGATCATTCTGACTTCACTCAAACTGATGCAAGGACAGAACAATCCAGCAAACCTCCCTCCATAAGAATCCAGAAGGATCATTCCAAAGATTTGATAATTGGGGATCCCAACAGAGGTGTAAGCACTAGATCAAGAGAGGTGATTTCAGGTTCCTGTTTTGTCTCAAAAATAGAACCTAAAAACATCAAGGAAGCTCTTACTGATGAGTACTGGATTTAGGCAATGCAAGAAGAATTAGGTCAATTTACAAGGAATGAAGTGTGGGATCTTGTTCCTAGACCTGATGACATAAATGTGATTGGCACTAAATGGGTGTATAAGAACAAGTCAAATGAGCAGGGAGTTGTTACAAAGAAAAAAGCTAGACTTGTAGCTCAAGGATACACACAAATTGAGGGAGTAGACTTTGATGAAAACTTTGCACCAGTAGCAAGGCTTGAATCAATCAGACTACTTTTAGGAATAGCTTGTATCCTGAAGTTCAAGCTATTTCAAATGGATGTGAAAAGTGCTTTTCTGAATGGATATCTTAATGAAGAGGTGTATGTAGAACAACCTAAGGGATTTGTTGATCCAAGTTGTCCAAACCATGTGTACAAACTAAGGAAGGCTCTTTATGGACTAAAGCAATCCCCAAGAGCATGGTATGAAAGGCTGACTACTTTTCTTATCAAGCACGGGTACAGGAAAGGTGGAATAGACAAAACTTTGTTTGTGAAGGATGATGAAGGAAATGTCATGATTGCTCAAATATATGTAGATGACATTGTCTTTGGTGGGATGTCAGACAGGATGGTTAAACATTTTCTCACTCAAATGGAATCTGAATTTGAGATGAGCCTAGTAGGAGAACTAACCTACTTCCTTGGATTGCAAATAAAGCAAATGGAGGATTCCATGTTCATTTCCCAAAGCAAGTATGCTAAGAACATTGTCAAGAAATTTGGGATGGACAATGCTACTCATAAAAGAACTCCTGCCCCCACACATTTAAAGCTGACTAAAGATCACAAGGGTGAGAATGTAGATCAAAGCATATACAGAAGTATGATTGGAAGCTTATTATATCTGACTGCTAGCAGATCAGACATAGCCTTTGCAGTAGGTGTTTGTGCAATATATCAAGCTGATCCAAAAGTTAGTCATCTAAACCAAGTCAAGAGAATTCTGAAATATGTCAATGGTACTTGTGACTATGGCATAATGTACTTTCATGGATGCAAACCAATTCTCACTGGCTTCTGTGATGCTGATTGGGCTGGAAGTGCTGATGACAGAAAAAGCACATCAGGAGGATGCTTCTTTCTAGGAAACAATTTGATTTCTTGGTTCAGTAAGAAACAAAATTGTGTATCCTTATCTACTGCTGAAGCTGAATATATTGCAGCTGGAAGCAGTTGTTCACAGTTGGTTTGGATGAAGCAAATGCTCACAGAGTACAATGTCCCACAAGATGTCATGACATTGTACTGTGACAACTTAAGTGCTATTAACATATCAAAGAATCCTATCCAACATAGCAGGACCAAGCATATTGATATCAGGCATCATTTCATCAGAGATCTTGTGGAAGAGAAAGTGATCTCATTGGAACATGTAGCTACAAATCTGCAATTGGCTGATATATTTACTAAAGCCTTGGATGCTACCCAATTTGAAAACCTAAGGGGTAAATTGGGAATCTGTTTATGTGAAATATAACAGTTATGGAGATGTGCCAACATGTCATATGACATCGTGTGGCATGATCACCAGATGGTAACACCATTCTGGTCAAGGACTCTGGGTATTCCACTCCTAAAATTTCTCCAAGTAACGGCTACTTATAAAAATATCAGCTTGTTCTCAGCTATCCATCTTCTCATCATTCTCTCAAAACGAATTGCATTCTCTAACTACTTGTTCAGAATTCATCAAAATCATTCAAACCTAAACTCTTCATCCACCTCTTTCGAAAATGTCTCAACATCAAAACCCTAATCTCTCTGAAGAAATTCTCAACCAAGAGGATGTGGTGCATGCAACTCCCATCTCTGTAGTACCTATGGATTCAACTCCAATAGATGAAATCAGAGGAAGTGTTCCTCTTGCTCAAAAGCCAAGAACCCCTACTGTAAGAAGGGCAAAGGAACCTGTATTCAGCAAAGCCAAAGTCATGCCTTCATCATCAAACACCACTCCAAAAGCTTCAGAATATGTTGATGATTCTATAAAGGAACTGGTGAACAGGATCTTGTCTGAGCAAATAGTTGTGAGTGGCATATCTATCCCTCTGAACATCATGCCAGCTCCACAAGAAGAACAACAAAATCAGGCTGAAAAGGACACTCCTGCTCAGCAGGATGTCCCAATAGATGTTGAAACATCTGAGGACCAGCAAAAGGCCTCCTCTAATGATGCTGATGAAACATCTGAGGACCAGCAAAAGGCCTCCACTGATAGTGATGATGAAACATCTGAGGATCAGCACAAGGCCTCCACTGAAGATCAAGCCTCTGTTGATCCACCTGCTGAAGAGGAGACTGTTCAACCTCCTCCTGTTGTAAACATAGAGCATGATTCTGATACAGAAATCATTGCTTTTGTAAACCCTAGCATAGCCAAAAGGCTTAGGACTAGGAAGGAAAAGAATAATGCAGGACATGCAACTCCTGAGAAGAAGCAATCTACACCAAAGAAGGACAAAGCTAAAGTTGTTTTTGGTCCTACAAAACAATGGAGCAAGGTGAATACACAGAAGAGGAAAGCTGTCACCCCTCCAGATTCAGATGTTGAAGAGGATGTCCCAACATCCCCACCAAAGAAGAAACCATCACCCTCAAGGTCCTCAACTGTTGTTCCAGAAGCTCCTCTGGACAACATCTCTTTCCATCATGTGTCAAGTGTGAACAGATGGAAGTTTGTCTATCAAAGAAGGGTAGCACTGGAAAAAGAGCTGAGCAGCAATGCACTTGAGTGCACTGAGGTAATTGATCTCATCTCTTCTGCTGGCTTGTTCAAAACAGTGTCCAACTTCTCTCCTTGCTATGAGCTACTAGTCAAGGAATTCATTGTCAACCTCCAAGAAGACTGTGCTGATGGTAAGTCTACTGACTTCAGAAAAGTATATGTAAGAGGGAGATGTGTGGAATTCTCTCCTAGGGTTATCAACCACTATCTAGGAAGAGAATCTGATGGACCTAATGAGTTAGGAAAGACAGATAAAGTATGCAATGCTGCATAGGATTGGGACTGCAAACTGGGTTCCTACCAACCACACCTCCTCAATAGCAATTGGATTGGGCAGGTTCATATATGTTATAGGCACCCAAACAAAGCGAGATTTTGGGGCCTATATTTTTGATCAGACATTGAAGCATGCTGGAACATCTGCAACAAAGCTGCCAATTGCCTACCCTTCCTTGCTGTGTGGAATTATGCTTAGTCAATATCCAGGTATCCTCACTGAGAAGGACTCCATCTGCAAAAGAGAAAGCCATATGGCCTTCCACTACAAGCTGTTCTTGAGTCATCATGCAACTGATGTTGTAGCTCCCTCTGGGACATCTGCTGGTCCTTCAAAGGCAAAGTCTCCAATCTCCAAAGCTGCTTTGATTGCTGAAATGAAGAACACATGCAAAGAGCTGGATGCCAGAAAGCAGAAGCTTGAGGAGATTATCCAAAGGCTGGAGATTGAAGAAAGTGCTCAGAAAGCTGCTGCTTCTGATGAAGAAACTGAAGAAGAGGAAGACACTGAATATGAGGACTCTGAGTGAAACTTGTCTGTGAGGAATATGTAATGTTTGTTTCTGCATTGTAATTTTGAATTAGTTACTTTGGCCCCAATTTCTGTCTAACAAGGGGGAGAAGAGAACTGAAACTGAACAACAACAACAATGTATGATGATGCTTACTGATTAATGAAAAACTTTTGTTTGCTTCTGAACTAAAGCTATTGTTTTTGAAAGAAAAAAAAATTTTGTTGCAACAAGTCTGAACACATGTATGTTTGAGGGGGAGTAAACTCACATATGACTCAACAGAAAAGAACTGCTGTACTCTGATAAAAGAAACTCTGCTGCACTCTGATAACCAGAAAAGTATGTTAGCAAAAAATTAGCCAAAGGGGGAGTTTGTAGATGTTTAGAATTGGCAGAATTTTTGACCAACAAGTAGTTATGAATTTAGTTCAGGATGTCACACTAGATGTTGTGACATTATCAAACAGAGTATAAGTAAATGAACTTAATTCAGGATGTCACACCAGATGTTGGGACATTGTATAAGTTAATGAAGTAAGTTCAGATTACAGGATGTCACATCAGATTATGTGACATTGTATCAGTAAATGAAGTAAGTTCAGTTTTTCAAGATGTCACACCAGATGTTGTGACATCTCAAACCTGCTACCAGAATTAATTAATAACTAACAGAACTGAGTGAATTAAGGGAAGTTATCTGGAATTAATTATGGATGGATTAAAACAGAAGAAGGCGCATCTGTAGGGAGTTTTGTTATGTGACTTCAGCATAATCAGAAGAATTGAATCACCTAGAATCTAGGAAGTAAAAAACCCTAATTCAAGGTGATGGCAGCATGCGTATCAGGATTGGATAAACCTACAGAAAGCCCAAAATCCAAACACCTATTTAAGCAACATAAACTCTCAGAATAGAGTACGAAATTAAGAAGACCAAATAGGGAGTTTTGTGTTTTAATAGCAGGTTGTTTAATTGTACCACTTTATGAGCTTTGAAGCAAAAGTGTATTTGTGTCTTGATTGAAACTGTGAAGTAAGATCAAGCTGTTTTGTTTGAAGTATGACTTCAATTTTATTAAACTTGTAAACATATCACTGTGTGATTGAGGGGGAGTGAGTTGGTACTCATATCTAAGTTGTGTCTTAGGTAGAAATTGCCTTGGGTAGATATTAAGTGAAAGATTAAACTGAGTGGTTTAAGTCTAGAATTAATATTACTTATATTAGATTTCCTTCCTGGCTTGGTAGCCCCCAGATGTAAGTGTGGTTATACACTGAACTGGGTTAACAATTTCCTGTGTTGTTTTCCTGCACTTTAAGTTTTGGTCAAGTTGTCAAGTGTTTAAACATCTCATTCGACATCTCGTACCTGATCACAAAATTTCAATATCCCTTTTCAGAAATATTTCCACCACTTGACGAGTGATGTTGGCATAAGATGCTGCTTCCACCCATTTGGTGAAGTAATCAATCGCGACCAGGATGAAGCGATGACCATTTGAAGCAGTTGGCTCGATCTTCCCGATCATGTCAATGCCCCACATAGAAAAGGGCCAAGGAGATGACATGACGTTGAGCAGGCTAGGAGGAACATGCACTTTGTCTGCATATATTTGGCACTTGTGGCACTTACGAGCGAATGAACAACAATCTGCATCCATTGTCATCCAGTAATACTCCGATCTCTGCAATTTCTTTGCCATATCATGCCCTCCTGCATGGGTACCGAAAGATCCTTCATGGACTTCCTGCATCAACAGGCTTGCTTTGTGTCTATCCCCGCATCTGAGCAAGACCATGTCGAAGTTTCTCTTGTACAAAACCCCGTCTGTGTTCAAGAAGAAGCTAGCAGCAAGTTGCCTCAAGGTCTTCTTGTCATTGGAAGATGCCCCAGTAGGGTATTCTTGCTTTTCCAGGAATAACTTGATATCAGAATACCAAGGTTTCTCGTCAGACACGGCGTCTACAGAGAAGGCATGAGCTGGAGCGTCAAGCCTGGATATGTCAATTATGGGCACATAGTTTCAACACAAGACTTTGATTGACGAAGAGAGAGTGGCCAATGCGTCGGCAAACAGATTTTCATCACGTGGTATGTACTGAAGTTTAACTGTCGTGAAGAACGTCAACAGTTTTCTAGCATAATCCCTGTATGGAATTAGATGCTCTTGATGTGTAAACCACTTGCCGGTAACTTGGTTAATGACGAGGGCTGAATCTCCGAATATATCGAGGTTCTTAATCTGAAGATTAATTGCCTCCTCTAATCCCATTATGCATGCCTCGTATTCCGCTTCTTTGTTGGTGCAGCCAAAAGTAATTCTGGCAGCGAAGGGTAAGTGAGCACCTTCTGGAGTAATGAGTACGGCACCAACTCCACGACCATTGATATTGACGGCCCCATCAAACATCAACTTCCATTTGGATTAAGGGTCTGGCCCCTCCTCCGGAAGTGGTTCCTCACAATCGTTTGCTTTGAGGTACATGATGTCCTCATCAGGAAAATCAAACTTCATTGGCTGATAATCATCCTCAAGAGGTTGTTGTGCAAGTAATCCGACAATACACTTCCCTTGATGGCTTTCTGAAAAGTATACTGGATGTCGTATTCAGTTAAAATCATATGCCACCTAGCAACCCTTCCGGTTAACTCTGGTTTCTCAAAGATGTACTTGACAGTATCCATTTTGGAAATGAGTAGTGTGGTATGAGTCAACATGTACTGCCTTAGTCGGCGAGCAGCCCATACCAAAGCGCAACAAGTTTTCTTGAGCAGTGAATAACGGGATTCACAGTCGGTAAACTTTTTGCTAAGATAATAAATAGCGTACTCTTTTCGAACAGACTCGTCATTGGCAATCATTGTTCCATATTCTTTTATTTTGTCGAAAGCTCTTTGGCAATCATTGTTCCACCTGACCATTTGCTCTTTTCTTAGCAGTTTGAATATTGGTTCGCACATGGCAGTTAGATGAGATATGAACCGAGAAATGTAGTTCAACCTCCCTAAGAACCCGCGCACTTCTTTTTCTGTCTTCGGTGCAGGCATATCTTGAATAGCTTTTACTTTAGCAGGATCTACCTCAATTCCTCTTTGACTAACACTGAAACCCAGCAATTTCCCGGAACGCACTCCGAAAGTGCACTTGTTTGGATTCAACCTCAGCTTGTACTTGATCAGTCTATCAAATAGCTTCTTCAGGTTGACCAGATGCTCTTCTTCATCTCGGGACTTAGCAATCATATCGTCCACATAACATTCAATTTCCTTGTGGATCATGTCATGGAACAATGTGACCATCGCCCGTTGATAAGTTGCCCCGGCGTTCTTCAAACCAAAGGGCATGACCTTATAGCAGAATGTACCCCACGGGGTAATGAACGTTGTCTTCTCCATGTCTTACGGCGCCATCTTTATCTGATTATATCCGGAGAAGCCATCCATGAAGGAAAATACCGAGAATTGAGCAGTATTGTCTACCAACACGTCAATGTGTGGCAACGGAAAATCATCTTTCGGGCTTGCTCTATTCAAATCCCGGTAGTCAACGCACATCCGGACCTTGTCGTCCTTCTTTGGTACAAGTACAATGTTAGCTACCCAAGGTGGATAACTAGTCACAGTAAGGAAACCGGCATCCCATTGCTTCTGAACCTCCTGTTTAATCTTCATCGCCATGTCAGGACGAGTTCTTCTCAATTTTTGTTTCACAGGAGGACAGTCCTCTCTCAGAGGTAGCCTATGCATAACGATGTCGGTATCCAACCCTGGCATATCTTGATATGACCAAGCAAAGATATCTACATACTCTTTCAGCATACTGATCAGCTCTTTCTTGACCTCAGCCTACAGACTGACCCCGATCTTGATTTCTTTCTTCACATCTTCACTGCCAATGTTGATGATCTCAATCTCTTCTTGATGAGTCTGAATAACCCGTTCCTCTTGTTTCAACAATCTGACCAATTCTTATGGGAGGTCACAGTCTTCCTCAACCCCTTCATCAGCTTGGTAGACAGGATTGTCAAAGTCATACATAGTCATAGTAGGAACGTTATCCGTGGAATCCGGATGATCAACACTGCACAGATGATGTGCTTATTCATAATCTGCTTATTTTGAAAAAGAGACGCTAACACAAAAACAAAAAGGAAAACACATTGCCATTTTTATATTTTTGTGAAAAAGTTTAAAAACAAAGAAAGGGAACACAGTTTGTCTGAAAATGTCCTTTTATTTCATAGCAAAATAAGATGCAATACAAAACATGGTGGCCCAATACAATGGATCCAAGCATCTTGGGCAGAATGCTGGATTTGACAAATGCAATATGCTAATAAAAGGAAACAAAATAATTACTCTGAGAGCCAGGTGACTTGAACAATGTCCTCAGCAAACCAATTTGTTAGCTCCTCGCTGGTCGCACACGGGTGGATCCAATTGTTGTCCCAATCACCGTCACTGTCCCCATCTTGGCTTGCTGTACAAATCTGGTTGCGGTCGAGCAATCCAGCGCTTGTAAACGTGATAACCTTGCTACTTTGAGTAGATCCACCAGGCTGATACCCTAAGCCAAACTTATCATCTTTCTTTTCCAGCTCCAACAGCTTGCCCCAGCCTTGGGCACTGCCTGATTGAACAACCTCTTTTGCTTCCGTGTAGGAGTGGATGGATGTACCCTCCTTCTCAATGCTCTTCTCCACAGGAGTCAATATGCTGGCGTTGACTGCTTCGAAGGCTTGGAATAAAGTCTCATGGATTTCTCCATCCATCTCTACGTACTTGAACGTCGACAAGTGGCTTACGAAGATGTCCTCCTCTCCACAAACTGTGATGACCTGGCCGTCAACCACGTACTTGAGCTTTTGATGCAGGGTTGAGGTAACAGCCCCAGCAGCATGTATCCACGGCCTTCCCAACAAACAGTTATATGCAGGCTGGATGTCCATAACATAGAAAACACTTTTGAAGACTTGAGAGCCTATCTTGACGGGCAGCTCAACCTCTCCGAAAACTGATCTTCTCGAACCATCAAAAGCCTTGACAATCAGATCACTTGGTCTCAGGACTATCCCATCAACATTAAGCTTCATCAATGCCTTCTTTGGAAGCACATTCAGGGAAGAGCCTGTGTCTACAAGAACATGCGACAGCACAACGCCCTTGCACTCCATAGTGATATGTAGTGCTTTGTTGTGGTTTCTGCCCTCCGATGTGAGGTCTCTGTCTGTGAAGCCTAAGCCATGGCTTGCATTAACACTTCCTACAACAACTTCAAGTTGGTTGACAGTGATCTCCTGAGGAACATAGGCCATTTGTAGAACTTTCAGTAAGGCCTCTCTGTGTGCGGGAGAGCACATCAGCAGTGACAAGATGGAAATCTTCGAAGGTGTCTGGTTTAGCATATCAACCACCTTATAGTCACTCTTTTTGATAATCCTCATGAATTCTTCGACCTCTTTTTCAAATGTACCCTGCCCAGCAACAGGAGTAGTTGATTCATCATTCACATCATGCTTTCCTTTGGCTTTAGATGAAGCTTCAGCCTCAGGATCCCCTCTCAGCACAGGGGGAGAAAATAACCGACCACTTCTGGTGAAACCCCCAACTCCTCCGACATTCTCTACATTCGGGTCAGCAATAATAGTCTTGCTCTCAATCTTCTGTCCAGCTACATATACGTCTGAGCCATAATGCCAAGGAATGACTTTATCGTCTGTGTACGGAACATGCCCAGGTACGGTGATAGTCACGGGACTAATCTCTGGAGCATAAATTGTAACAGGCTCTCTCCTGACAGGCATGTCAGCTTCATCATAGAAAATAGTAATGGTTGACACATCATCAGCTTCTTCATTACCAACTTTGTTGAACTGCAAGGATCCATTATCAATCAAACCCTACAAACCCATCCTCAGCTTTTCACAGCCATTCTCAGCATCTGAACATTCTTCACAATCAAAACCACAACCAGGAAACACTTGACCATTCAGCAGTCTCTCTTTCACTACCCTCAAAGGAGTCTTCACTTCATCAATACTCAGCACAAGACTCAACTTGTCACTACCCTCAACAGCATTAACTCTTGCCCCTCCATGATGCTGCATAGGGTTCGAATTAACATTCGGCGGTGGCGCAAAGTTGATTGCCTTAGAATCTATAAGATCTTGAACCTTGTGATGCAAAGCCCTGCACTTCTTAGTCGAGTGCCCGGGTGCTCCAGAGTGGAAAGCGCATCGTGCGTTGACATCATAACCCATTGGAAGCTCTCCAGGAGGTGGTGGTGCCAAAGTTCTCAATTGAATCAGGTTCAAATCTAACAGTCTTAGAAGCAAAGCAACATAGGTCATAGGGATAGCCTCAATCACCCTATTAGTCGGGCGAGTTTGCCTTGGCTGATACGGTCTCTGCTGATAGTTGGTACAAGGTTGTTGTTGTTGATGTTAAAGATGTTGTTGTGGAGGAGGTTGCATCTGTTGCACTGGAGCTGAAGGAATTGTGACTGCTGCCACATGCTCATACGGTCTTCTATAACCACGGCTCCGACCTCGGCCAAATACAGCATTTGTCTCACCCTCTCTTCTTCTGGGAGGTCCACTGAAAGCTTTCCTCGTTCCATTTGAGCTCTAGCACTAGGATCTTGGATCTTCCCCATCTTCAGCCAGGTCTCTTCTCTCTCACCAGCAATAACAATATCATTGAATTTAGTGGCCGAACTGGACGCCAGTCTTTCAAGAAACACACCCTGCAGAGTCCCCATAAACATGTCAGCCATTTCGTTCTCTAGCAGCGGTGGTTGCACTCTGGCAGCAAGCTGGCGCCACCTCTGAGCTTACTCTTTGAAACCTTCTTTAGCAGTCTGAGCCATGTGCTGTAATTGCGTGCGGTTTGGAGCCATGTCCACATTATATTGATATTGTCTCACAAAGGCTTCAGCTAGATCTTTCCAACTCTTGATATTGACTATGCTAAGCTTCATGTACCATTCCAGCGAAGCTCCAACCAAGATGTCTTGAAAATAATACATCCAGAGTTTCTCATCATCCGTGTGAGCAGCAATTCTCCCAACAAAAGATTGAAGATGGGTTTTTGGGCATGCAGTGCCATTATACTTCTCAAAGGTTGGAACCTTGAACTTGTATGGGATCCTGACCTCAGGAACCAAGCCCAAATCTGTTATGTCAAATCCCAAAGAACTTTGGGATTGAATAGCTCTGATTTGCTCAGCCATTTCCTCAAACCTCTTGTTCATCTCAACTCCTTGACCCTCAGCTTCGTCAAGTAGAGTGAACTGGTCGTCATGATTATCCATCTGAATATTATTCAACCCATCATTGATTATTGTCACCCCTGGTTGAGCAATAGGGATTTAGACCTGACATGCGCCCGCACCGGTACGATTATCAGCAGTAGCAGCAGCAACAATGTTGTTCCTGGGTTGATTATTCTCTATCATCTCCCGCAGACGCTCTTGGTTCTGACCCATGTCGGCCATCACTGTCATAAATTTATCCATTCTCAGTCTTAGATCTTCCAAGTCTGCTTGCATCTGGTCCATGACTCGCTCTCTGTTGATCTTGGTTGGATATCTATGTGCAACTGGTTGTTCCCGAACTTTTCGGGGAACTTTAGTGCCTGAGACACAAAACATGTTAGTAACTGAGACACTACCTGCAAAACAAACAAATAGGTTATAAGTATGCAATGCAGTTGTTTATGTTTCCAATCCCAGGTCATTCATGCCCCGGTTCCGGTATTTAGCAAAGAAACCAGATGGGTACTGATCCTCGACTTTCAGAAACCTTTGCGAAAAACCACATTCAAACTATAACAGTAGGCACACCAAGAAATGGTGAAAAAGACATAACATAAATCAGCTTATTAGGCAAATAAAACAGAATTCCCCGTAGGGTACAAGTTCTTACAAAAGAAAAATCAACAGCCAGGACTCCTACAACACGCCTGTAGGTAATCCAGATACAAGGAAAACAAACTAAGAAGCAAAGCCACTGCCTGAGGACCCTGAAGCTCCCTCAATAAACCCCACATCAGACCTAAGCTTCTTAACTCCAGCCATCAACTTGAGTTCTTCAATCTCTTTAAGTGCTGCTTCAAGGGCTTATTGACTATCTGCTAGCTGCTGAGTCTTCTCTCTGCGAATCTTGTGGACTTGCTCCACCTCTTCCTTTTTGTAAGCCATCTGCACTTCAAAGAACTCTTCTTTTTCTTTATAGCTCTTCAACTCTTGCTCTCTCTGTCCCTGCAACCAGACAATAGACTGACGAGCATCTTTGAGAGTCTTTGAATCCTTCTTGCGTTCAGCTTCTCTTTTGGCTTCCATCATTCCCAACCTGTGGAAATGTGCTTCTCTGCCAGCGAAGTCTTTCTCTTTAGCTTCCAAGGTAGTCTGCATCTTCAGCAACTTTTCTTCAGCTTCAATCTTGGCCCTGTTGGCATGATGGTACAGGCTTACCATCTCAGTATTCTCAACTCTAACTGCATGCAGCTGGGCTTCCAACTTCTTGAACTCCTCCAAAGACACAGTATCAGTGGACTCAGCAACTGGAGGAACTGGTGGTGAGAATGGAAGCAAAACCCTTCTGGCTCTGTCTTTCAACCAAGCTTCATACTCTGGGAATGTCTGATTGTTGCACTTTCCAAAGCTAGCTATCCCTTCTCCCTTAATGCACTTCCAAGCTCCAACAACCTTCCTCACTAAGGGCATATTGTCCTTCACTAGGAAGTAGAAAATAGGGGTCAGCTTCAATTCTTCGGGTACCTCTCTCAAGGCATATCCCAATTGTCTTCTTAACAAGATTGGATTGTAATTAATCCCTCCAGTTACTCCCAATAAAGGTACACTAAGATAACTCCCACAACTAGTGATGAAACGTGCACCTTGCAGCCTTTGAGTAATCCACCTGACATCCTTGGCAAGCAACTTCTCCAGCTTCTGAGCCCATACCAAGGTGTGGTCACTAAACACTCCAGTACTAGGCAGATGCCTCATGAACCACATGTGAAATAAAGGAGCGCAGCAACGAACCAAACCTCCCCTCTTCCTCTCAGTCTTGTAGTGCACTAAGTAATACAAATCTCAGAGCAAGGTAGGCACAGGATTTTTCACCAACAAGAGATGTATGGAATTCATATCTATGAACTTCTCCATATCAGCAAACAAGATAATGCCATAGATAGAAAGAGCCAAGATAGCACAGACAGCATCCCATTCTTCCTCAATAGCTAACTCTTCCACCTTCTTTACCAAAACCTCCAAAGAAAATCCAGGTACACCTCCTTTAATGATGGTCAAAGAATTCATAGCAGAAGTACTCAAATAAAGAGCCTTAGCAATAACCTCAGGTGCAGGTCTACTCATCTCAGCATTGAAAGGAACCTGGTCTCGAACAGGAAAAGTGAAACAACGGATCTAAGGATCATAATACTGAAGCAGGGTATGAATGGCACTCCTCTCAGAAGGATCTAACTCTACCACCACATCCAGAATACTCCCATAAGCCTTCCTGAATCTCTCCACATGGTTGGGTGTAATCAGCTTTACCATCTTCTGTAATAGGCCAACCTTGGTGTCAAAGAACTTGAAGTGAATATTCTACTTGCGAGGATCTTCCATCTCTGAAGAGGATACCGGAACTGGAGGCAAAGATATGAACCTGTGAATGAAAAACAAAACATGATTAATGATGAAATGATGCAATGCAGATGCAAATGCAAAGACATATGATCATCTGGGACTGTCTGAACTGGACACTGACAAGGGCCCCTCTGAATAACTGTCAAACTAAGAATCCTCTGAGTCATACTCTCTGATAATCACAACTCTCTGACAGAAGATCTCAGGACCACAATATCAAGAATACCAGAACAAGAACTCCAGAAAACCAGAACTCCAGAACCATAGGACCATTGAACCAAAGATCATAATCATAGGACCACTGAATAAATGAGTGTATATTAAGGTCAAGGGTTCCTGCAAACCTTTACACCCCTCCCATTCTCACAGGTGTGCTCTGGGTCAAACATCACGGACTCTCAAAGCCGAATAGCAATAATACTTTCACCATTTCCGAGAAATGGCTCATGACCAAATCAGGGAATCGGTTAGGCATTATGTACTACGTAGGGAGGCCTCAGCTGAGTCCGGGAAAAACAAGCATCCCTTATAAGTCCCCAGCTTCAAGCGCTGAAATCGAGAAACAATAGTTCATTCAGCCCGTAGGATACATTACTAATGTCATACCACTAGATGCTTTGACTGAGTTCCTATAAGAGAACCAGGCCATCCTATGCGAGTTCCCAGTGGACCCTCGGGTGCGAATGGGTTTTCCACGAAATGTGGTGTGCCACTGCCACCACTGGAGAGGATTGTTTCCACAAAGTTTCTCAATGATCGGTCCCCAGATGCACATAACTATCAAGGTCCTATCCCGAAGTGGAGGAAATCCCCACACAAGATATTTCCAAGACAGTCGCAATTTGGGCGTGAAACACATCGCCACTCATCATTTCACATGTGAGTACAATATGTCCACTCTAGTCCTAGGGTGCACTCAAGCCGGGTACTTGGCTTATCTCTCAGAAACAGTATCACCCGAGCCCACCAAACAGAAAACCAGTCCAGACAGTCCAGTATGATATACATGATGCGGAAAATAAATACTGAAAACTGCAAATAAAGCTGTAAATAAACAACAATAAAATACAACAAGCCACAGCAGACAAACATCACCCTAAGAAACAATAACAAAACAAGTGCTAGGAGAGACTCACAGGGGAACCAGAGATTTTGGTGTGCAGTCCCCAGCAGAGTCTCCAGCTGTCGCTCCCCAGATTTCCATCCTAGTACAAATGCGAAAGTGGCGCGGAAAAAAGAAATATAGTCGCCAGCCAGGCATTTTTATCCCGAAGAAAGGGAATGGTAATGCTGCACAAACCAGAAGAAAGAAGAGAAAGGACACAGGTCCCACGAACCAAAGAGACTGAGTTCGGGAGCCGGTTACGACCTGGGAAGGTATTAGCACCCCAGATCATCCGTCGTACCCGACGGGATCCACGCTTGCAAAAGAAACTATTTCAAAGGGTGAGGGTATGAAAACTGCAGCAAAAGAGATGAAAATGAAAAGAAACTGGAACAGGAAAAGAACTGAAATAAGAAAGCAAAAGGAAAAATGTAGGGAAAATAAAGATTGTGCTCGAACGGGCCCTACCCCGCTGCCTACGTACCTCATCAGGATAATGAGGATCAGAGACGTCGTAGTTCCCCTATCTAGGGGTATTAAAAGGAAATTGCTCGTGAATTAAAGGCTTGAACTGCCTATGCCATTGCTCAGGTGTTGCAGACTCGGACGACGAGTGTGTAACCGTCTTGCAAAGTGACATGTAGGAGCAAGTTCGCGTACGGAGCGAATGAGATGAGAAAAGAATTCCCGAAGGAAAGATGCTTATTGTTTGTTTGGTGTTTTTTAGAAGCTTTTTATGAGTGAAAGTTTGCATAGGTAAGTGTACCTAAGTCTTACTCAATGGGATGTGTACATCTCACATCATCCCGAAATGGAATGCGCAAGAGGCACACCTATCTATGGAGGAAATTCCCAAAGCTAGTCCCATAAGTGAAGGCTTAAGCACACTGACCTATTACCATTATTAAGTATTTTTGTGGTTTTTTTGGTTAAGAAGTGTTTTATAACTTTTCTTTGTGAGGTATTCATGCTAAGACCTATCCACAACGAGCGACGACTCACACCTCGCCCCGAAACGGAACGCGTGCAAGTACCTCATAGCAAAGTCTCGTGTCACATGAAAGTACTCAACCTTTATTAAGTGAATTAGAAATGAGTTTGAAGATGAGAAGAGAAAGCACCAAAGGATCTCAAAGGAAAAATTCTAAAGGGGACTAAAATAATCCTAAGTGCTAACATGCATGGATGTCCTAAGGGTTAGTGAGGTTTCTATCCTAATGAAGAAGGAAAGAAGAAGAAAAGAAGATAGAAGAAGAGATGAGAAAGGCCTAAGCCCAACAACAAATGGTTAGTGTACATAAACATAAGAGGAGAAGATGAGAATTGGAGATGTGGAACTCAATTCCCACATCTCACACTTACCATAGCCCCTGCAAGGTTAGTATGCAAACAAGTGAAACAAAATGAGCAAATAAACATGATAACATCACACAATCAGAATTGAAAAGGTATGAACATATGCATAATGCAAATGCAACTCAAGGAAATGAGGAGAAGAAAATTATGAGACAAAAGATGCAACATGAAACACTTATGAGAACAAATGCACACTTATGAAATATGCAAAGCAAGATGCACCAAATATGAACACAAGACTCACAAACAGAACCAAAACAAGATGAAGAATGGCTTAGGAAGCCAACAAGATGAAGAGAAGAGAGGTACAAGACCAAACAATACCAAAATGGAAGGAAAAGAATCAAAAGATGAAGTGAAAGCACATAAAGAAGCAAATGACTTAAAGAAGAAGCAAACACAAAAATTCAGAAGACACAAACCCTATCCTAGGACCAGGAAGGCACCCACGCCCCAAAGGAACCCCAAATGAGAAGAAAAAGTGGGCACAAGGGCCTTCTTAGGCTTATGAGAGACTTAAAGGTTCAAAGGAAGCAAAATGGGACAAGGTTCAAGACAAAATCCACAATAAACCAACCAGCCATCTAAATATTCCAAAATTGAAACCAAATGATCCTCAAACATGTTATATCAACTAGCCAAAATGATTTGAAAAGATTCAGAAGCAAACTAGGCTTAATGGAGGCAAGAACACAAGTTAGGATAGCAAACTTACATCACAAGTTATAAGACCAAGACTCAAGAAATAAGTTTCTAAAAATCCAGAGAAAAATCACATGAAAATTACTAGGTGTTAAGAGTACAAAGCAAAAAGAATGAGATCAAAACTCAAAATATTGAAACCTATGCAAAATGAACAAGGCAGACTGGTCAAGAAAGGAAATAAAAGAAGTTAGGTGAGATGATGAATTAATTCTGACACGTGAAAAAATAAATAAAATAAAATAAAAATATGATAAAATATTAGAGACATGAAATAACACACATGATTGTTTTGGGAATTTTTTCGTGAATGGAAGTATTTTAAATGAATTAAAATGAAACTGAGTATAAAAGAAAATAAATGGAGAAAAAGAAATCAAAAAAAGAAATGGAAGGTGGTGTAGGAAGCAAGCCTTTATGCTGAAGGACCAGGTATCAGCGCTGGAGTATGTTACTTGATGTGGGAATTAACTGAATTAATAAAATAAAGCTGGGAAAAGAATAGGGGCGCAGGATTGATCTAAGGGTTGTGGTTGCCAACCTCATTAATTGAGGTGGCACCAAGTAACGCTACCACTGGCTGGAACACGCTAAGTACTGTGTGCTGTATTACATCATGAATTAAAAAATGAAAACAGAATTATGAAGAGATGAGAGCATTATAAGGGCTACGTGGCACTACCGTGAGCGCTGGATTTGAAGATCGGACGGCTACGGCTTATCTTCTTCATATGGAACCCTAGGATGATCACCAACAACTTTCTGGTGACCGGAGCTAGGGCTCTGGCACCGGAATCCATGACAGAGCAAAAAAACACCATAATAAACAACCAAACAGTCTAGATTGACTAATTAGACCTCAATTAATTCAAATATGACCTCAAAAACACTTGAATCTCAATGGATTGGCCGGATCGAAAGAAATAAATATTGAACACCAAACTTGAAATCAACATAACTCATGATATAATGCACCAAAATCAATTCTACAAAGTGCAGCATGATCAGCAAACATCAAGGAACACAAAGCAACAATCTAATTTCATTTTCAGAACATGAGATTTCAAGCCATACCTGAGATGGAGATCTTGAAATATTGAGCTAGAATTCCAACCAATGCGTGAAAATCACTCCTCTTAATCCTTAGATGCAAAATAAATGCATCTAAGGCCTTGAAATGGACTGGATCTGAGATTTCACAACAAGTTGCTTTGAAATGGCAAGCTTCTAATTCTATGCTTTAAGCTCAAATGAGTGGTTGATTCTTGATCTATATGATTCAGTGATCAAGAATATGGAAGAAGTTTGTGGAGAAAGTGAGAGAATCAAGAGATATCAAGCAAAATGCAAGGTTGCATGAATGTTGAGAATGAGAGAATGAGAGAGATTTTAGATCTGATGCAACCCTAATTCTCTTTGTTGTGACTTCACAAATGATTGTTGAAAGTGTGAGAGAAAGTGCACAAAAATAAAAATGAGAAAAGTGTGATTTTGCCTCATTTGCACTTGGTGGAATAAGCATGCTATGCTCATGCTCTCTTGGGCCTCTCAGCATGTGTGAGTTTCATTTTCCACCCTTGATTCAAACCTAATCAATCCTGGCCCTTAGATTTAAGTGTCACACTTGTTTCATGATTTTTGCAAAATTGCATGTTTTGGAGGGATTTTTTCAAAGTGCACGAATTTTTGGAAGAATTTTTGATCCATTTGAAGAATTTTTGATCATGTTAAGGCCACTTGAAAATTAGGGCAAAACTTGCAAAATTTGGAATACTTCAAAAACCAACTTTGTACCATTTTTGCAAAACCCTTCAAATCTCCATGATTCTTGAACTTTAGGCATTCCAAAACTATTATAACATTGTAAGGACCCCTCTTGGCCAAACAATTTGGGTTAGACCCCTTGAAATTGCACAATTGATTTTTTATGGGCTATGTTGACTTTTTCCTTCATCTGCAAGCAACTGAGGCATTGACTGACTTCCACAAGAAATGGAATTTTCTCATGAAATTTGACACATAGGATCCTCTTAACATATAGAAGACTTGTCCCACAAGAAATGGTCAAAGTTTTAAGATCATGGTGCTTGAATCTCAAACCCTAATTTGGGTGCACTACATAGGAGCTTTGCCTTGTCCTGAGATCTCTGATGATCATGCAATCTTTGAGCTTTTGTCAATGGACTTGATCTTGTAAATGGAGTGTAGACTCACCATAGAACATGTAAAAACTCATTGAGACCCTTGTCATGGCTTGAAATGCTTCTGGGACCTCCACAGATGACCATATGCTTGATGTTAGGACATGAGGGATGTTATGCTTCATCTTTCCATGATATGATGCTGAGGAAATGATATGAGTATGATGAGTATAATATGATATGATGCTTAAAATGAAGAGGGCAAATTTGGGGTGTTACAGGAAGTTCAAAAGATTGAAGAATTTTGAGCCAATTGCAAACTTGCCATTTTTGGAAATGACTTGAAATGCAAACTTTCCATTTTGGGAAAGATTTTCAACCTCCTCTTTCATGACCAAAAATGCTTCAAATGAAAAATTCTTGGGCATGAAAGTTGTAGATTAGGTTTTTCCCTTTTCAAAAAGTAAAAGAACATGTCTTGATTCATCCTAGAACTCAAGATATGGTCTTTCAAAGTTGGCAAAAATCACATAATTTTCAAGTTCATGTCAAAGAGGGATTTTTGCATATTGGCATTTCAAGCTTCTACAAGACCTCTAATGTGCTCAAATGTGACATAACATGTTCATGCAACATTGCAAGACCAAATTTGTGCCTTGGATCACAAGTTTTCATGCCTTATCTTCATAAAATTTCCAAAGAGGGAAAATTGCAAAAGCTATGATATCTCATGAATTAAGTGTTACAGCTCATCAAATCAATCCAAAGGTCCTCCATGAATCAAGCTTAGGCGGGACAAGCCATAGAAACACTTTTGACCTGTGCCATGCTTGTGGTACAACACTTTTGACTTTTTTGCAAAACACACCATACCAATCAAACTGTGCCACTACTAACTTTCTGACCAATCACAACACATTATACAAACCTCGAGCAACACAAAACACATAAAATTCATGCCTGAATCCAACCCTAAGCTCAGATTGCCAAAAACTTGCAAAAACTTCAAGTCTTCGAATCTCACTGCCTAGCCACTCAAACTCACTCATTCTTTCACCATTCACCTCAAAATCATCCATAGAACACAAAGCACCCTCCATTTTGCCCTAAAAGCCATTCTAGCAAAAATACGATTTCTGCCAATCCAGAAATGTATCACACAAACCAGCCACTCTAAGCTTCATTCAAGCTTGCCAAAAGCCTCAGGAGGTCAAAGGGGATTTGATTGCACAAGGGAGAGCCCAGAAAGCTAAAAAATTGCAAAGCTTCATCTCATGTATCATGAAGAACATTTTTTCCAGAACTCTTGTTTTAAGTTCCTAAGTGATTCTACATGCTTCACTGATCATTGTGATATGTTTATTTTCGAAAATGGTTGAGGATTGACCATGTATGTTGTTTCTGAATTGTTTTGACCTAAATCTTGTTTGATTCGATTCAGTTGATTCATGAAATATAAATGGTTTTTGATGCTTGATTCTTGTTTAATGTTGTTTGGGGATGCATTCTGGAGATTTTGGGGGCTTGGGGTAGCTTATAGAGAGAGATAGGGAAGAAGAGTCGTCGGAGAAGACGACCGGAACACTGTTCCGGTCGCCTGAGAATGATTAGGGCTAATCTCATTAATTAGCTAAGTTTAAATTCTGACCATTAGATCTTAGGTTTACCGCGCGTGTGAATGACCCAGATTGCCTCATTAAACTCCTAAACGTAATTAATTAGTTTAATTAAATTAATTTGCTCAGAAGTAATCCCATTCGTCCAATAGCGCACCAGTCAACTGACCCCTCCCCAGTTCAAATCCTGACCACTGGATTCTTTGACTTTCATTTTTATTTCATTTAAATTCATTTCTTTTGTGCATTTTATTTAAAATAGCTAAAAATATTAAAAAAATATGATCTTTTGCATTTTGGTTTTAAATATTTTATCAACCTGAAAATAATTTTTATTTTATTTTTTGCATTTAAAAATTATTTTTAAAATATTTAAATGTTATTTTTAATTAATTAAAGTATTTTAATTAATTAAAAATTTATTTAGGTTTCTAAAAATCACCAAAAAAATCATCAACCATTCAAATGCATTTAGAAACATTTTTAAACTCTTCATACAAATTTCTTTTTAGGTTTGATCTGATTTTCATAATTTCCTTTGAATTAAGGTTCTTTAAAATCACAATTTTTAACCCTAACTTTGAAAAATCATTTCTTCCTTACCAAGAAGAGTTTGAACTTGATTCTTTTTGCATTGTTTCACACATTGCATATAGTTTCTAGGTTATTTTCCTCATGAATTTATATTATATTTTCAATTTGATTTGCATTTTTCCTTTTGAACCACCCAAAAACCCTAGCAAACTTAGGAAAATCATAACTTTCAATAGGTTATGCTTCTGACCTTATCCTTTGGGTGTGACTTAGTATGGGATTAGGGTTTGTTTAAGCTTGATTTCAAATTTTGTCATGTTGTATGCTTCTGTTTTGTCCATTTGCATCTCATACTTCCATAAAACCCTAATTTCTCATGTTCATTTGCATTCACCTTGCATATTCATCCTCACATGAACTTTCCATGATATTTCAAGAATTTATATGTCATCTTAGACCTATTAGGACATGTTAGAACATTGCTTGATCATTCCTTCATTCATTTGCCATATGTTGCATTCATTTCATTTCATAAACATCCATGTGTTTCCAAGCTTCTAAGCATGCTTTCATGACATATCATCCTTGTATGACCATTCATATGCACATTGTATGACATTGCATCATTTCATATGAAATTTGCATTGCACAAACACTTCTGACTTTGGTCTTTGCATCTCATTTCATCTCATTTCAATTCATTTCTTTATGCTTTACACCTTATGCATTCATACTAACCATTTCAGGAACGTTTGGTAAGTTATTGTGGGAGGTGGATTTACCTTCACTTCTCACTTCTTCTTATTTTTTCCATATGCATTTACATGTCCTTGAAGTGAATCTAATTCACTTATGTTCCATCTTTCTCACATTCTTCCTTTAAGTTACTTATCTTCTTAGGAAGTAAGTAACTTATTCCTCTGCTTCCTCCTCTTTTCATATGCCTCTTCCATTGGTGGCTTCCTTGAAGATCCTTCCTTTTAAGCCTAACAAACCATAGGATATCCAAGCATGATAATATTTAGTATTGTGTTTAGTCCCCTTTAGCTTTTTACCTTTGAGTCTCCTTGAGTCTCTCTTCTCATCTCAATAATCAGAGACTAAACTCTTAAAGTTTTTGGACTTTGGAATTAGGGTTATGCTTGTATCCTTCATTTAGGATGGAGTGTATAACTTTAATCCTAATTGTTAAAACTTTAATTTGTTTAAACCTCTTAATCAAATCACCTTAATAATCAAAAAGACTTCATCTTGTAACTTGGGCCTTACATTAGGGTTCTAACTCTTCCTTATGGTTAAGAGGGACTAACCCTAGTCTTTAATGGACAAGTCCCCCTCAAGTTGTCTTACAAACCATAAAATACACTTCTTAATCTCATCCCTTAATTAAAATCCACATGATAAAGGTTTGTTATATAATGAATTTAATCCCTAACCATGGATTAAGTTTAGGTATCTTCCTCAGCTTAAGTGTTCTCATCTAATATCCTTCTATTATGATGGTGTAATGAGTTCACTAATCCCTGATTAGAGATTAAACTTATTACTTAACACTAAACAAAAAAACCAAAATATCTAATTAATCACAAGTAGGTTAATGATCTTAATCCTACATCATCATGGCAATTAAGTTGATATGCTTATCTCATACTTAAGTAGGATCATTATCCCTAATCAGGGAGGATATAATGAGTTTGCAAGACATTGATTTAGGCTTAAGCTCATTAACTTATGCAAAACACCAACAAACAAAAACAATAACAAAACTGAAAACACAAAAACAAGCAATAATCGTCTCCTCCGGGATTTTTTTCTCAACACACTCATTCATAAATGAGAACTTGCTTTTTCCTTCTAATGCAAGACAGTTAGCACTCGAGCCAGACGAGTCATACACTTGAGCATAGACAAGTAAGCAGTTCACAGTCAATTTATTTCCATTCTCTTTGAGTCGAACTACGGTGTTCTGACTTCCTCATTGCACGCGAGGATACATAGGCATAACTTAACTGTTATCGAACAAAAGTCTCTTTGTCTTCCCCCTCTTTCAGCATTATTTTCATGGCCTCAATCCCTGAGCAATTCACCTTTTTGAACTGACACATGTACATTCATTCTTAGCTTTAGCAAATAGATAGCACATATACTACCCCTTTTAAAACACAATCTTGTAAGCGTGGATCCCGTCGAGTACGACGGACAATCTGGGTGTTAATACCTTCCTAGGTTGTAACCAACCCCCTTTCTCAGTTCTCTGGTTCACAACCGTCTTATCCATCTCTTTTCAGGTTTATGCAACATTACCTTTCCTTCGGGATAAAAATGCCTAGCTGGCGACTCTATTCAATTCACTTTCATTCTCTCTCTTCGCCGACCGTTCGCGTCTGCACCGGGATGCAAAACGGATCCGGTTGCCTTTCAATTTTTGGTTATCAATTTTTGGTTGTGTTTGATTAAGTTCATCATACCATTGCTATGTAAATATTATTATACTATTAATATACTAACATTTTAATTCATTCTCGCACCTTATCCTCTTTATTTCAATCCCTCGCTCTTTATCTCTTTTATTATACTTTTATTATACTATGTCATTCACCATATTGTTTATGTTTATATTACTATACTTGTGATTTTTTTTCCTTTGTCCATTTGGACACAAAAACATTAATAACGGATTAAACATATAAAAGACTTGTGCTTATCGGATTAAACATCCAAAGGGCTCCCGTGGAGTACCACGAACATTTTGGGTGCGTAAAACCTTCCTATTGTGTAACCTATCCCCTTACGCGTTCTCTGCTTGTTTCTTTTAGCTTTTGCTTTTAGATTTATTAAGTTTTATTTGCTATTTTTCCCTTTTCCATTTGGAATAAAATAAAAGCACGGTGGCGATTCTGTTTACCTTGAGTTAAGTTAACCAATAGCTTATACTTATGATTTTACCGCTACAGAAAAGTGGCGACTCTGCTGGGGAGTCAATCTATAAGTGGATTCGGCCTACTTTGATTTGTTTACTGCTTTGGTTTGATTTGTTTGTTATTTGTTTGTTATGTTTTGGTTTTGATGATCCTCTGTGAGTGAGATAGATTCTAACCCGGATCTGAGTTGAACTTATGATTGGACAGCGATATTCAAAGCGATACGCGATGGAGTAGTCCAAAGCGATATCAATTTGATAATCTCCACTCGGTTAGGCTCTCTTGGATTATCAATGTCATGATGAATAATCATACATGGCATTATTTTCCGACCTTGAGCTGATCATACTGAGGATCGTAGAACCCTTAACCTATCCAAGCCAATTTAGGAACGTAGTGCGGAAACTATCCGGGTGTAAACCTAAGGTGGTTGTCACGCGATACTACACTCGGACGAGGTATATTTTAATAATGTTATCGGTTGGGGAGTAATCCAACGTACTGATAATATACTAAAGATGGTTGTTAACTCCGGGAACCTCTGTTAGCACCCTTTTGGTTTTTTGCAGGTATAATGAAGACAAACCTTAGTACATGCCTTTGTGGGTTGTTGGTTCTTATCCCTTGACTCCATGCTCGTGATCCGAACCTTTGAACCTGTATGCTTTGTGTGAACTTGTTTGTGGTTGTTGCATCTACATATTCATCATGATCATCATCACAACCATTTTTCAAGGAAAACAATTCCGATTATTGCAAATATTGGAAAAAGTAAATATTCCTTTTTGTCAAGATTTTTCATGACCGTATTCTAGATGTTGACCATGTTTGCAATAATCGAGTTGTTTTTATGAAAATGGAAGTGAACATTGCATATCATGGCATCCTCACATATTCTTGCGTTCATCCGAGTTGTGTGGGAACTCATCCTGGTTGTTTCCTTCTTTAGTTGTCTGTTGATCCGTCAAGTTGTCTCCTCGCCACAGATACGGTACTAGAGCTGCTAACAAATTGAGAGCTATCAGATTGAGAATGGAAAACCAAGAACAGCATAACCTGGAAGTCCGGATGGAGATTGATGAGTTGAAGGTCAGTATGACTAGGCTCACTGAAATGATGCAAGTTCTGATTGCTCGAGGTGAACCACCTCAAAGGACTGTTATCTTTGAAGTTTTTACTGCTATTGTTGACCCTCCTGTGATTCAGCAACCAGCTTCTACTTGGCCAGAATTTGGGTTACCTCCGGATTATTAGCCAGTTGCTGCTATTGCTCAAATGGGTGGTCCATCTATTGTGCAAGTTTTTTCAGCTCCGACTTTTGTCAAACCTCAACCTGTTGTGCACACTACTGCTCAGACTACTTATCAAAATTCTCCTTTTTTGTACCAGGCTGCTGGTCTACAAGCTGAAAGTCAGGGTGAACCTGGATATATGGATGAAGTTAGAGAGAAATTTTTGACTCTTGAGAAGAGGGTAAGAGGTTTAGAAGGAAAAGATGTCTTTGGTGCTGCTGCAAGACCTAGTTTTGCCTGATAAGTTCAAAGTTCATGTATTCGAGAAATACAATGGGCATACTTGTCCAAAGATTCATCTGCTGATGTATTGTCGCAAAATGGTTTCACATGCCAAGGATGATAAGCTATTTATTCATTGTTTTCAAGATAGTCTGAGTGGTGCTTCTATGAAGTGGTATGTGGGACTCGAGAAGAGTCACATACGAAGCTGGAAGGATTTATCTTATGCTTTTGTAAGGCAATATAAGTACAATCTGGACATGGCGTCTGACCATCGTCAACTTCAAAACATGTCACAAAAATAGAAAGAATCATTCAAAGAATACGCTCAGCGTTGGAGAGAGCTAGCTGCTCAAGTGGAGCCACCTTTGGCCGAGAAATAATTAACTGGTTTGTTCATGGACACACTTCAGCCGTTCTTTTGGGAGAAGATGGTAGGGAGTGTTTCATATGCTTTTTTTGACCTAGTCACTATCGGAGAAAGACTAGAGGAAGGTATCAAGAATGGTAAGATTATCAATGTTGAATCTTCTAATGCTGCAAGAAAGTCTCTTGGGAAGTTTCAAAAGAGAAGAGATTGTGATGCTTATGTTGTTTCAACTGAGAGGAAACCTTATCGCCCGCAACAAAGATATGTTCAACCATATGTAGCTGCAGTAGCTACTGTTGTTAAATCTCAACCAGCTCAAGCTCAAGTTCATGTTCGAGCTCAACCAGTTCAAGCTCAAGTTCAAATTTGAGCTCAAGCTCAGGCTCATCATCCGACTGTTGGACAAAATCAGTATCGCAATAGGCCAAACTTTGATCCTATCCCGATGACTTACACTGACTTGTATCCTTCCTTGATTAAGAGTGGTATAATTACTACTAGACCTCTGCCTGTTGTTCCAGATCCTCTTCCAGCTAACCATAGATCGGATCTTCGCTGCGAGTTTCATCAAGGTGGAACTGGTCATGAGTTGGAACATTGCTTTGCACTGAAAGCTAAAGTGCAAGAACTTATCACGAACAACATCCTTTCCTTTCATGACACAAATCCTAATGTTGTCAGCAATCCTTTGCCGAAGCATGAGAAGTGAATCTTCTAGACGACTTCAATAGTCAGATTATCTTCAAGGCCAGAATATCAGACTGGACATCTCATCCTTGTTGCTGATGGATCACTAGGCCATTGTTTCTTTATGTTTGCAATTTTCTTCAATGGTATTAAGTTGTTTGCTTTTAAACTCTGTTTGTAATTTCATTTTGATTTTAATGAAATGAGCATTGTTTTGTTTTGATTCAATTTCATTTACTATTTGCATCTTTATGCTTTACATTTCAAGTTCATTTTCTTTTATCAAGTTTTTACAATGATTGGGGAGGATGATGAAAACGAAAAACCCGTAATTGTTGTTGTTATGCTTTCAATTGAGACTTGGATGATGATATACAGGCATTGTTTCAAATCCCAAACACTGGAGAAATAAGGAAGTTAATCCTTTGTCAACCCCTTTGAGCCTTGAAGTTGAAGTTTCTTTCTATTCGAAAAACCCCGCAATTTTAACCTGGGGATGGGAAGTTCTCGATTAATTCAAATGTGCATTCAAGTACAAGAGAATCATTCAAGACGTCTTTCAATAAAGGTTGCAATCTCATGCTTTCGTTCACACGCATCAAAGAATGTGTTGAAGATGTTTCTCAATTCAAAAGCCAATGATGGTTCATCGTAATCATTAAGCCATACAGTCATTATCTTTCAAAAAAAAATTATATAAAAAAAATAATGAAGAAAATCAAAGCCATCTAAGTCAAAACCTATGGAGGAGACTTAGGCAAAAAGAACTGGGGCCTCCCGCTGGCTGTAAATTCAAATGACACAGTTCAGGAAAAAGTTAGGGATAATAAAAGAAAGATCAATCAAGAGGTTCTCAAAATCCTCAACAAAAATAAGATGAGTTGACCAAAGTCCTCACCAGAAATAACAAAAGGAAGAAATGACTTATATCTCAAAGTTCGTTGGCTTGTGAACCATCTTCATCTGTGCAATCCCAAATGTCTTGGAACTTGAATGCATAGGCTGAATTAATTGAATGTAGGACTGGAGTTCATCACGAAGTTGGTTTGGGTACAAATAAATTTTGAGCCTATGTCCTTTGTTTCATAAACCGTGAACCAGACCACATTACAACCTTCAAAATTCCTAATTGAATCCAGGTTTCTTTTGAAAAGCATACTACAACGAGGTTGCATAAACTGACTCCCAAGTTGTCTACCAATCATTTGTTTTTTAACTTTGATTTATCTTTCATTTCTGTCTCGACCGCCGTGTTTTGACAATGCTTTCATTTACTTTACATCAATAAATTTCATTCCAAAAATTATTTTTGATTTCAAAATTTTGCATCGAATTTGCATTAAAATTACCAGGTTTGTACAAACATTTTTTATTTTCAAATAAACTTTCCTCATCAAGGAACTTTCAGACAGTTGAGAAACTTGGTCAGTGATCTTATCAGGGGCAAGTTCTTCCTAGGTCCTATGATTCAAGAGTTGTTTCTCAATGCGAGTTGTTCTCAAACTTGGTTAACCAGAAAATTCTCTGCAAGATTCATACTGAGTTTATATTCTCAACATTCATTTCAAGAACTGAAGCCATGATCAGTTTATTCTATCGACAACCATTTAAAAGATGTGATTATTTTTCTCCGGTAGTAGTCAAGAACTAAATCCATTATCAGTTTACCTTCAATAGTCATTGAACTTGGGGCAATCTTCTTCAAGAATCTCCAAGCAGCTTTTCATGACTTCTCTCAAAAGATTTTCCACTTGGTACAGTTTACTGGTGTGACAGAGATATGTTCAAGAACAATAGAATCTCTAATCTTATAGCAGAATGGTAGTGATCTTTGTGTTGAGGGATCAGTCTTCCTTCTTTCCACTCCTCTAAGAGTCTAAACTGGTTGTTAGCATTTTCCTCATTATGCATTTTCTTGGGTGTGTTATTCCCCATTCTTGTTAACGTTTGTATATTTGAGTGTGTTATTCCTCATTATGCGTCCTCCTGGGTGTGTTATTCCCCATTTTCGTATACCTTCGCATATTTGAGTGTATTATTCCTCATTATGCATTTTCTTGGGTGTGTTATTCCCCACTTTCATTGGCATATATGAGTGTGTTAGTCCTTATTATGCATTTCTCGAGGTCTTGTTGTCTTCAACATCTTACCTTGTGATCAAAGTCCAACTTATGTGGCACCTACAAAAAATACTTGTTTGTCCCTTTTATCTGATTGCTATTCTCGGATGTCTATAGTGAAGTCATCATTGATTTGATGTATTGTCCCGGACTTTTTCCCATTTCTTTCAGTTCTGTTCCTAAATGTTATGATTCGCATTTTATCTGATTGCTATTCTCGGATGTTGTGATCACTTTCCTTACGATTGCCATTCTCGGATTTCCTGTTGGAGTCATCATTGATTTAGTGTACTTTCCCCGAATTTTTCCCATTTCATTCAGTTTTGTTCCTGAATGTTGTGATTCACATTTCTATCTGATTGCTATTCTCAGATGTTGTGATTACCTTTTTCCGATTACCATTCTCGGATTATCCCTAGTAAAGTCAGTAATGTCATCCTTGGATGCTTCTGATGAACTTTCTGCAACCTTTTCTCACTTCATTCAATGCCATTCTTGGATGTTGTGATCCTTTATGTCCAATTGCCATTCATGGACATTTTCTCCTCAGCTGAGCCATGTGGTGGTCTCTAGCATGTTGTTTTTCCCCGTCGGAGTTTTATGCTCCTTACCCTCAGTGTTCATTCTATTTTGTGTGTCGTTTTGTTCCTTATGGAATTTTTTCTGCATTTGAGATGTTTTCATATACATCTCATATGCTTTCATAACATTTTCATCTGCATTTTCATAGGCTTTCATATCATTTTCATACCATTTTAATATCATTTCATATCGTTCGTTTCATTTCATTTCATATCATTCCTTTTTTTTGTCATCTTAGGATCAAAAATTTGGGTTTTTGATATTTAAGTATCTTCCATCTTGTCGAAACGAAGATTTCAATCTTTATTATCTCTGGATTGAAGAAACTTAAATAGGGGCATCTGTCATACCCTAATTTTTTACCCTAAGATTTTTCGCATCTCATCATCTTGCCTACAAACAAGATCACGCACTGGTTTGTTTATCCTTCTCAGGTGCATGTTTATGCTTCACGGGGGATCACTGTGTTTTTACTTGCTTTATTTGTTTATATTTGCTAACTTCTAAGCAAAATACAAAAATTCCTAGCTGGCGACTCTATTCAATTCACCTTCATTCTCTCTCTTCATCGATCGTTCGCGTCTGCACTGGGATGCAAATCTCCGGGAGCGACACTATGGTATTGGGCTAACTGCATTGCTAATCTCACACCATCGATCCTGCATGTATCCTCCTCTTGGAGGTCCTTTTTTTATTATTTTTTTATTTGCTCTTAGTTAGTTTGTTTTTTTAAATTGGTATTCTACATTTTTTTTATTTCTCTTGATCATTCATTTGAAAAAATTAAAAAAGAAGAAGATTATGGTGAAAACATTTTATAAAAATATTTTAGTGACTTTTATTTTGAATTTCTTTATGATATTTTAATTTTTAATTCTATTTTTTGTTTTTTTTATGGATTCTTTTTTAGATCCATTTCTCTTCATCTTATTTTTATTTTTGGTCGATGAGATCTCCGATTCGACGATTATTAGTTTTTGAAGATGCTTAATCTTCATTATTTCAAATATATGGATGTATGATCATTTGGGTCATTCTCCATACTTTGGGATCGTGATAGGTTGCATTCGATAATTCAATGCGAAATCTCAATTAAGATTAGACCGTTACCGCTTTTCTTTTCGTGTGACATGTTTTCAGAGAATGATCCATTATATCATTTCTCTAACATGTATTAGCACAAAGGGGTATGAAGCTCAAGACTATGAGGCTTTAAGAATAATGCTGGAAGAGGGGGATATACAGAGACTTTTGTTCGATAACTGTTAAGTTATGCCTACGTATCCTCTCGTGCAATGAGGAAGTCAGAACACCGTAGTTCGACTCAAAGAGACTGAAAGATAAGTTGACTTGTGAACTGCTTGCTTGTCTATGCTCAAGTGTATGACCTGTCTGGCTCAGGTGCAAACTGTCTTGCATTAGACGGAATAAGCAAGTTCTCTTTTGTGAGTGAATGAGGTGAGAAAAGAATCCCGGAGGGGACGATTATTGTTTGTTTTTGATGTTTTCAATCTTTTATTACTTTTGGAGTTTGTCTTAATAAAATGAGCTTAAGCCTAAACCAAGGGTTAGTAAACTCATCACATCCTCCCTCTGATTAGGGGTAATGAGAATACCTTAAGTATGAAGTAAACAACTCACACTTAATCACCATGATGTAGGATTAAGATCATTGACCTACTTGCAATTATTTAGATGTTTTTTTGGAGTTTTGTTTAGTGTTAAGTAATGAGTTTAAGCCATAACCAAGGATTTAATGGACCCATTACACCATCCTAATAGAAGGATAATAGATGAGAACATTTAAGCTGAGGAAGGCTCCTCAACTTAATCCATGATTAGGGATTAACCTCATGACAAAACAAAGCCTTTATTAAATGGATTTTAGTTAATGGTAAGATTAAGAAATGGATTTTATGGTTTGTAAGACAACTTGAGGAGGACTTGTCCATTAACACTAGGGTTAGTCCTTCTTAACTAATTAAGGAAGAATTAGAACCCTAATGCAAGGCCCAAGTTACAAGCTATTGTCTTAGTGATTATTAGGTGGATTGATTAAAGGGTTTAAACACATTAAGGGTTTAACACTTAGGATTAAAGTTATACACTCCATCCTAATAGAAGGATGCAGGCATAAGCTTAATCACAAAGCCTCAAAACCTTTAAGGTTTAGTCCTAGATTAAGCGATGAGAAGAGAAGACTCAAAGATGACACAAAGGTAAAACTAATGGGGGGACTATTCAAACCCTAATTGTGATCATGCTTAGGTGTTCCTAGGGTTTGTAAGGCTTGCAAGAAGATCTTCAGATAAGCCACCAAGGAAGAAGCAGATGAAAGGAGGAGAAGCAGAAGAAGCAAGACAACTTACTTCACTTAAGAAGATAAGTTGCTTGAAGAAAGAAAGAGGGGAAGGAGCATGAATGAGCAAGCTCACTCTTAGACAAGAGTAAAATGCAGCAATGAATGCATAAGAGGGATGAGAAGAGATTATGAGAAGTGAAGGCAAATTCACTTCTCAAACACTTACCACCTGAAAAGTTAGCATAAGGAAATGAAATGAAATGAAAATGAAATGAATGCAAGGATGCAAACCAAAATCAGAAGCACAAACATGATGCAAATGATGTTATGAGATGGTGCAAAAGCATACCAAGAGATGTGGATCATCATACAAAGGATGGGAATGCAAATGAGACATGTAAGAACCATGGAAGTTCATGAATGCATATGACATGAAATGAAAGCAAAAGCATGGCAAATGAATGATGCAATGATCAAACATGATTCTAATGTGTCCTAAGATGTCTTACATGTCATTTGGATGCACAAAATGTCATGGAAAGTTCATGTATGCAAGCATATGAAGGATGAATGCAAATGAAGGCAAAAATTAGGGTTTATGTACAAGATGCAATGCAAAAATCAAAATCAGAAGCAAAACATGAGATAAAAAATTGAAAATGGGATCAAAGGTACCCTAAACCTATACAAGTTCATTGCCCAAAGGGGAAGGTCAGAACCTAAACCCTAAAGGACTTATGATTTTTCTAAGTTGGCTAGGGTGTTAAGGGTGATCCTAAAGGGAAAATGCCAAACAAATTGAAAATGCAAGATAAAAAGTTATGAATTTTTGAAGTTAGGGTTAAAAATATTCAAATTAAAGAAACCTAATTCAAATGAAAATTGTCAAAGCATGATCAAAACCAAAAAGAAATTTGTCTTGTGAGTTTGTAAATGTTTCTAAATGTTCAAAAATGCTTTCGGATTTTTTTTGGAATTTTTAAATACCTAAATGTATTTTTAATTAATTAATTCTCATTAACTAATTAAAAATAATCATTTAAATGATTTAAAAATAATTTTTAATGTAAAAAATAAAAATAAAAATATTTTTGGGTTTTGAAAATTAATAAAAGCTTGGATAAATTTTTTTAGAATTTTTGATATTATTTGCTATTTTTAAAAATTCGTTCAAATAAAATAGAAAACAAATGAAATAAATGTTAAATAAAATGAGAAAAAGGGAAAGTCAACTAATCCTAAGGCCTAGGTTTAAAGTCAGATTGGAGGGAATTGACTTCGCGCGTAATCCAAGAGCTAGAATTCAAACTACGCTAATTATGATTAGAGCCCTAATCTGAACCCTAATGACTTTCAGGTGACCGGAACAGTGTTCCGGTCATCTTCTTTGGCCAGCCTTTCATTCAATCTCTCTCAATACGTAAAATCAAATCACCAAACTCTCCAGAAACGATCCCCACCCCATTCTAAACAAGAATCATCCATCAAACAACATTTATTTCACATGAACAATAAGATTAGAAGCAAAACGGAAAATCTTTCAGAAATTTCAGAAGCTTCATACATGCTTAAAACTTAATCATTTTCAAAACCAAAAGGTGCAGTGTGATCAGTGAAGCATGGAGTACAATCTAAGAACTTAAGAAATCATTTCTGGAAAATTTGTTCTTGAGGTTACCTGAACTGAAGCTTTCGAAAATGGCACTGGCTGGCTGCTTCTTTGCCTCAAATCAGCTCCAATGATCCTCCTGAAGAGTTTGTGATGCTTGGTTGGAGTTTATATGGCCTCTAAGTGATGTTGGCTGAAACTCAGTTTAAGAAATGTGAAAATCGTGTTTTTGATACACGGTGTTTCAAAGCAAAATGAAGGGTGGGAAATGATCGGTGAAGAATATGGAGTTGAATGGTGAAAAAAGTGTGGAGATTTGATGGCTGGGCTATGAGTTTCGAAAGCTTTTGCAAGTTGGAGTGATTTTGTGTATGCTGAGGATTCTGAGGTTTCAGCTTGTGTTGTCTTGTGTTATGAGTTGTGTTTGATCCACATAACAAGTTGTGATAGGCCAGAGAGTGGGTGGTGGCCTATGGTGATTGGTATGGGCAAGTTGCCAAAATGTCAACATGACTTGTACATGAGGTATGGGCAAGAATACAGCTAGTCCTTGGGCATGTCCATGCGCAGCTGACTTCATGAATGTCCACAAAGCCATTCTTGAGGCAATTCAGCATGAGGGAAGAAAGTTATGGGGTGTTTTGCAATTATGTGATGTTTTGGCCCCTTTGAGAAATCTTGATGTTCAAGGCATAGAATGATGCAATTCTTTGGGCAATTCTGATTTATAAGTCATGTACTATGTTTGTGTAATGGTTAGAAGTGTGTGTGAAGTCACAAAATGCTTTGGCAAATGGTTTTGCAAGTTTCCCTCTTTAGCACATAATTGAAATTTTGTGATATTTCCCAACTTTGCAAGGCCATATCTTGAGTTCTATGATGAATTAGATCAAGTTCTTGTACTTTTTGGAAAGGGAATGATCCAGTCTACAACTTTCATGACCAAGAATTTTTCATTTGAAGCATTTTTGAATCAAAATGAGGAGGTTGAAAAACATTCCCAAAATGGCAAGCTTGCATTACACGTCACTTTCCCAAAATGGCAACTTTGCAAATGGCTTGAAGTTCTTCAATTTTGTGAACTTATAACTTCTTCTAAGATCAAATAAAGATCATATACACCCAAAATGATGGAGAAGACTCTTTGGTTGGATGATTGGGGTACTCAGATGCCCTGATTTTGCACTGACTTGTTCAAGAAGTCATCTAATGATCAGATGCCTTTCCCATTGAATTTGTTCATGAAAATTCTATACATGATCCTCATATCACATAGAGACCAATAGAAACAAGAATGACCATAAAAATTGGAGTTATGGCCTTTGAAACCAAAACCCTAATTTTAGGTCATATGTGTAGTTAAACCTGGCTCTGCTTCCATGCCTTCCTCAGTTCTTGTGATTTTCTGAATTTCTTGATCCTAAGAGGATATAATATGATGCTTGAACACACATTGACCCTCTTGAGATGATTGAAGACCTTTGAAGTGGCTCAGATAGCTCAGTTATGGCTCAAATCACAAACCCTAGATGCAGATGACTTGGGACCAATGCAGTGAAACAAAAATGCAATATGAGGTGATATGATTGAACTTATGCAAAATGAAAAGAATCACAAGCCATGGTGAAATGAGTGAGGGAAAATTTGGGGTGTTTACAGCTGCCCCTATTTAAACCTGAGTTAGCTGTGCAGGATGTAAGTGACAGCTTAACAGGCAAACAAGATAACTTGTGGTTGAATACCAAAGACATTCCAAAATTTGCACTCACTGGGTGAAGAAGAAAGGGATATAGATTGTAAAAGGAAGTAAAGTATGTTTATAAAAAAAATGCGGGCGATGGAGGACGATCATCGAGCAGAGGACGACTGCTGGGGATGAAGCAATAACAGGGACGGCCGACATGCTGGGGAAATAAAGAGATTATGATGGGGACGAGCGACATGTTGGGGAAATAAAGAGATTATGATGGGGACGACCCTCAAATACAGTAACAAGGTTCTCTGGGGATTAAAGGTAAAGTCAAATGATGGGGACGGCCATCAGGTTTGAAGCATAAATGAAATAAATGATGAGGTACGGTCATCAAAGGTGAAGGACGATCACCTAGCAGGGGACGGCTACTCTGTTGGGGATAGGGATGAGGGACGGTCATCCAAAGGTGAAGGACGATCACCTAGCAAGGTACGGTTGCCGAAAGTACCACGATATAGGACGAATGCCAGGTAGAAAAGGTCGACGATGGGGACGACCATCGGATAAGCATGATGAAGGACGATCATCAAGAGGTGAAGGACAATCACCTAGCAGGGTACAGCTGCTCTCGGGGTTTATCATGACATAGGACGAATGTCAGATAACAAGACCAACGACGGGGACGGCTATCGGATAAAACGATGAAGGACGATCATCAAGAGGTGAAGGACGATCACCTAGCAGGGTACGGCTGCTAAAATATCACGACATAGGACGAATGTCGGATAGAAAAGGGTTCAAATAATGGAGACTCTGCTGGGAAACAAGGATGAGGGAAGGTCATCCAAAGGTGAAGGACAATCACCTGGCAGGGTACGGCTGCCGAGAGTATCATGACATAGGACGAATGTCAGATAAAAAAGAAATTTTGCTTTTTACCGGGGATTTGTTGGGGACTCTTCTGGGGAATGGTAGACACTGACGAGTGTTCACATTCAAGAAAGGAAAGGTATAAGTGTTTGACACTGTGTACAGATTAAAGATACGGACGAGCATCCTTAAGACTATGATATGGACGAGTATCAGTAGAAACAAACGCTGACGCATGTTCAGAGATGATGATACGGACGAGTATCAACTGGTTAACAAAGAACACGTACGAATCTTGATTTTGAGGAGAGATAAGTGGTGTATACAAGATACAGACGAGTATCTGTATAAGTAAAAGGTAAGAGTGAGACACATACGAGTGTTCAACTTGCTAGGGAGAGGTAATACAGACGAGTGTCCAAAGAGTGTATAGACATCTGGGGAATGATGACACGGACGAGTGCCAAAAGGAGCATGTATCTGTTTTTGAGAGTGCAAAGGAGATGTCTTAGCTTTCTGCCGGGGAAATTGAGAGGTGTTTTGTATATTGCCTGATGTGGTATTGTTGGTATTTACAGGTGTTTGATTCAAAACATGGCTTATGATTATGCAATATGTTTGATTTTTACCGTAATGCTCCGTATTAGACAGAATGCTACGCTCTGGGGGGAAATATGATGTGAATGTTATGATTATGCAAAGATACCGATCCGGGATACCGATCCTATTGTGTTGAAGATCTCTGGCTGATCTGCTTTGAAAGAATATCCCAGTTGGGGGAAAAGATCATTGGTAGATCTGATAAGATGTATGACTGCTTGGGAAAACAGGTCACTGATAAACCTATCTTAATGATAAGGGGCCCAGCTGGGGTCTGTGGGAGCGTTCATCACTTCGTTGTGAGATCTTCAGACATTGCACTTCTTGATAGATGCTGGAGCCCTACGGGGAGATGATTCCCTGCTTGACACTTGGCTGGGGAGGAATGATCACTGCACGATCTTCCTAGAGATTTCTGTGGGGATCCTGCTGAGGATGATGAAATTAGCCGGGGAGATGGGCCCCTTCTGATGCTGTTTGGAAGACATGTTGAGGAAATAATGATTGGGCAGCTTGTCGGGGAGAAGCTTTCATGCCCCATGTTGCACTTTGAATACCTGCAACCCTGTAAAACAAAGAAGCGTACAAGTATCCCGAGGTATCCCTTACTAGATTCCATCATAGGAGTTTTAAGCACAACCGGGAGCAAATATATTTCCTGTAAGCATGTAATAAGAAAAGGCGCATCTGTATTTATGCAACTATTATATTAAGGACATCGGGCATTTTTGCAACTGAAAATGTACGAGACGAAATGTGACTGAAAATCTGATTTTATTAATTTGGGTGCCCTGAATTGGCAAGTACAGTCAAAGGAACAGATCCCCTGAAATGAGGAGATTGTTACAAATTGAGAAACAAAAAGATGCTGGCAATGTTGATGACGCTTCAGTGCTTCCCTTTTGCTATGACTCGTATGACATTGACATTCTTCTCATCCTGCTTTTTGAAGCAGGCTGATTCTGACCGACGCTTTAACCCTTCGAAGCTTGCCATGTTGTAAGTGATACAGACGAATTCGGAATGCAGTCGTTCGCTTATTCCCTTATTTTGCGTGGATCGCCCTTTCGGGTTTTCAATCCACCGGGATACCCATTTTTGCCTGAGCTGTCCAATGCGGCTTTTCAACTCAGCGGGTGTACATTTTTTTATTTATTTTCCCTTATTTTTGCCCGAGTCTTTTATTCTGTTTTTGACTCGCCAGGATGCCCTATTTTTGCCTGGACTTTCATTCTATTTTTATGTCCAGCGGGTCATTTTATGCAAAGTATTTTTTAACTGCATCTGAATTCACAGGAGACAGGAAGTCTTCACCATCCATAGTACTGAGCATCAGTGCTCCACCGGAGAAAACTTTCTTTACTATGAATGGACTATCATAATTCGGAGTCCACTTGCCCCTGTGTTCTGTATGAGGAGGGAGGAGTCTTTTCAGCACAAGATCTCCTACTTGGTATTCCCGAAGCCTAACTTTCTGATCGAAGGCTTTCTTCATTCTTTTCTGATAAAGCTGCCCATGGCAGATTGCAGCTAATCTCTTCACTTCAATCAGATTCAGTTGTTCGTATCGGGATCGGACCCATTCTGCTTCATTCAGCTTAACATCCATTAGTACCCGCAAGGAGGGTAATTCAACTTCAACAGGTAGGACTACCTCCATACCATACACAAGCTGATACGGTGTTGCCCCAGTGGACGTTCTGATTGACGTACGGTACCCATGCAAGGAAAATGGTAGTATTTCATGCCAGTCTTTGTACGTGACCACCATCTTCTGCAAAATATTCTTGATATTCTTGTTAGCCGCCTCTATAGCGCCATTCATCTTTGGCCTGTTAGGAGAAGAGTTGTGGTGTTGGATCTTGAAGTCCCGGCACAATTCTGCCATCATTTTGTTGTTCAAGTTGGAACCATTATCGGTAATGATTCGCTTGGGTACTCCATACCGACAGATGATATCTCTCTTCAGGAATCGGGCTACCACTTGCCTGGTGACATTTGCATAGGAAGCTGCTTCAACCCACTTGGTAAAATAGTCAATGGCTACCAGGATGAATCTGTGGCCATTCGAAGCAGTCGGTTCAATCTTGCCAATCATATCAATGCCCCACATGGCGAAGGGCCAAGGTGAAGACATCACATTCAAAGGATTCGGAGGCATATGCACTTTATTATCATAAATTTGGCATTTATGGCATTTCCTGGCATACGCACAACAGTTTGCATCCATTGTGATCCAATAATAGCCTGATCTTAATAGTTTCTTAGCCATTGCATGCCCTCCAGCATGGGTACCAAAATATCCTTCATGCACCTTGTGCATCAACAAATCTGCTTCTGCCCTATCAACACATCTGAGAAGTACCATATCAAAGTTTCTTTTGTACAAGGAACCATCAGCATTCAGGAAGAAACTACCAGCTAGCCTTCTTAATGTCTTCTTATCATTGGAAGATGCCCCAGGTGGGTATGTTTGATCCTCCAAGAAGCGTTTGATGTCATAGAACCAAGGCTTATCATCTTTAGCAAGGTCTGCAGAGAATACGTATGCTGGTCTGTCAAATCTGGATACTGAAATCCGAGGCACAAAGTTGGCAGCTTGTACTTTGATCATGGATGAGATGGTAGCCAGAGCATCTGCAAACTGATTTTCATCTCGAGGGATATACTCAAGCTTGACTGCAGTGAAGAAAGTCAGTAATCTCCTTGTATAATCCCGGTATGGAATCAGATGCTCCTGGTGAGTATACCATTTGTCGTTGGTTTGATTAATTACCAGAGCTGAATCTCCGAAAACTGTCAAAGTCTTGATCCTGAGGTCAATGGCTTCCTCAAGACCCATAATACAAGCTTCGTATTCAGCTTCGTTGTTAGTGCAGTTAAAGGTGAGTTTTGCCGAGAAAGGCATGTGAACTCCTTTAGGTGTAATGAGCATTGCACCAACACCACGACCATTCATATTAACAGCCCCATCAAACATCATAGTCCATTCTTCTTCTGGGTCAGGCCCTTCAGTGTGAATATGCTCTTCATGATCTTTTGCTTTTATGAACATGATGTCTTCATCAGGGAAGTCAAATCCCATAGGCTGGTAATCATCAATGGGTTTCTCATCAAGATAATCAGACAATACACTGCCTTTGATGGCTTTCTGAGATGTGTACTGAATGTCATATTCTGTGAAAATCATTTTCCATCTTGCAACCCGTCCGGTAAGTGTTGGCTTCTCAAATATGTACTTGACTGGGTCCATCTTTGAGATCAACAAGGTAGTGTGGGTCAACATATACTGCCTTAGTCGGCGAGTAGCCCACGCTAAAGCACAACAAGTTTTCTCGAGCGGTGAATAACGTTGTTCACAGTCGGTAAACTTTTTGCTTAGGTAGTAAATTGCATACTCTTTTCGACCAGACTCGGCATGCTGGCCCAACACACACCCCATTGACTCTTATATTACTGTCAAGTACATTATTAGAGGTCTTCCTTCAACTGGAGGCATAAGAATTGGAGGCTCCTGTAAGTATTCCTTGATTCTGTCAAAAGCCCTTTGGCAGTCTTCATTCCACTTGACTGTTTGTTCTTTTCTTAACAACTTGAACAAAGGTTCACAGGTTGCTGTAAGATGAGATATGAACCTTGAAATGTAGTTCAATCTACCTAGAAACCCCCGAACTTCCTTTTCAGTCTTTGGTGCAGGCCTTTCTTGGATGGCTTTGACTTTGTCAGGGTCGACTTCAATTCCCTTTTCACTCACAATAAATCCCAGCAACTTACCAGATCGCACCCCGAATGTACACTTATTGGGGTTTAACTTCAACTGGTACTTCCTCAGACGCTTGAATAGCTTCAACAGATTCACCAGGTGGTCTTCTTCTGTGAGGGACTTGGCAATCATGTCATCCACATAACATTCAATTTCCTTGTGGATCATGTCATGGAATAATGTTACCATAGCCCGTTGATAAGTGGCGCCAGCATTCTTCAGTCCGAATGGCATTACCTTATAGCAGAATGTGCCCCAGGGTGTGATGAAAGTTGTCTTCTCCATGTCTCAGGTGACATCTTGATCTGGTTATATCCTGAAAATCCATCCATGAAGGAGAACACCAAGAACTGAGTCGTGTTATCGACCAATACATCAATGTGAGGTAATGGGAAGTCATCTTTCGGGCTGGCTCTGTTCAGGTCCCGGTAGTCCACACACATCCTCACCTTGCCATCCTTCTTAGGCACAGGTACAATGTTATCAACCCACGGCGGGTAACTAGTTACAGCAAGGAAACCGGCGTCCCACTGTTTTTGTACCTCTTCTTTTATCTTCATTTCCATATCTGGGCGAGTACGGCGCAACTTCTGTTTTACTGGAGGACAGTCTTCTTTCAGAGGCAGCTTGTGCATAACAATGTCGGTGTCCAACCCTGGCATATCCTGATAAGACCAAGCAAAAACATCCACATACTCCCGAAGCATGTTAATAAGTTTCTCTTTTACTGATCGTTTGCACAAAATACAAGATGGCCCGATTACAAAATGAGTCCTGACATCTTGGGCAAGATGCAAGACTTGATGCATGCTTTAAAAAAACAGGAATTAATAATTACTCTGTGGGAGTAACTCTTATAATTTCCTGGGAAGACCAGTTTGAGACATGGCTCCCCGGGATCCTTGGACATATCCAGCTTTCCAGGTTGTGCTCGTCTTCTGACTCATCTTCCAAACTATTCACAGCATCCGGGGTGAGCATCCCCCCGCTGACAAACTTGGGCTCCGTTGCAGCCTCTGGTTGATATTGTCGAGTTGGTATGTAACCCAACCCGAATCGGTTTTCTTTCTTTTCAACTGGCAGCAGCTTGCCCCAGCCTTGGGCGGTACCCTCCTCAACAACCTTTCGGGCTTGTTGATATGATGTGATGGAAGTCCCAGACACAGCAGATGTCTCATTAATATTAAGGGCCTCAAACCCCTGGCTCATGGTCTCATGGATCTCCCCATCCATTTCAACGTATTTGAAAGTAGCCAGCTGGCTAACGAAGATATCATCTTCCCCACAAATGGTAATGACTTGGCCCTCCCACTCAAATTTTAACTTCTGGTGAAGGGTTGACGTCACGGCGCCAGCGGCGTGTATCCATGGTCTACCCAATAGACAGCTGTAGGCAGGCTGTATATCCATCACAAAGAAGGTCATTTTGAAAACCTGTGGGCCAATCATTATTGGTAACTCTATCTCTCCCAAAACTAATCTTTTAGAACTGTCAAAGGCTCTCACTACCAAGTTGCTTGGGCGTAGTGCCAATCCATCATGTTCCAGCTTCACAAGGGCTTTCTTGGGTAGAACATTGAGTGATGACCCTGTGTCCACCAATACGTGAGAAAGAACTGCACCCTTAAACTCTAAGGTAATGTGAAAAGCCTTGTTGTGATTGTGACCTTCCGTTGTCAGATCAGCGTTGGTAAATCCTAGTCCATGACTAACATTGACATTTCCAACCACGGCCTCTAACTGATTGACAGTAATCTCCTCCGACATATAAGCTGCATGCAGGACTTTTAATAGTGCGTTCCTATGAGCCTCGGAGCACATTAGCAATGATAGTATGAAGATTTTGGAAGGTGTTTGTTGAAGCTGGTCCACCACCTTATAATCGCTCTTTTTGATTATCCGCATGAACTCATCAACCTCTTGATCAAAAGGAGTCTTCAAAGCTTCTTTAGAAACTGATTCTTCTTGCACCATGCTCTTCCCTTTTGCCTTAGCAGCAGCTTCTGCTTCAACAGAGGGTCTTGGTATTTGCGAGGCAAAGAAACGTCCGCTTCTAGTGAAGCCTCCGCCTCCCCCCACGTTGTCTATCTGAGGTGAAGAAGTTGATGATTCTAAAGTGATTTTCTGCCCCTCGCAGTATAGATCTGAGCCATAATGCCAAGGGATGGCATTATTGCTTTCATAAGGAACTGGCTCAGGCACTGTGATAGTCACCGGACTGATAGCAGCTGCAGAGGGGACCACAATGGTGTGTGGATCATAATATATGGTAACTGGAGCTCTGACAGGAGTAACATTTTGTTGTGAGTTGTTGGAAGGAACATTTGCGGGATCGTAGTATATCGTAACTGCTGAGACACTTTCATTAACTGTTGCTGATGTTGTAGACGGTACTGTTGACTGGACGGGTGTTGAAGTTGTAGCAGGAACTGATGGAATAATGGGTGTTGTCGTTGTAGAAGGAATTGTGACTGAACTTGTGTCCATTGAAGTGATTGATTGAGTAGTTGTTGGAGTTGTAGTAGAATCTGTTGGAACAATGGTTGCTGACGTTGTAGGAGTATCTGTGATTGTTGATAAAGGAATTGTTGGAGTTGGAGTTGCCGTTGTCGTAATCTGAAGAATGCCATCTCTAATGAGGCCATCTATGTCGTTTCTCAGCCTCTCACATCCATTAACAGCAATGTTGCAATATCCACAGCTGACCTCACATCCGGGGAACACTTGGCACTCTAACAGCTGAGCTTTGATTTCAACCAAGGATGTTCAGATTTGTGCAACACTGTTGATTAATGTGGATGGTTTTCCCTTCTCAATAGCATTAATCCTAGGCCCGTTGTGACTAGGCATTGGATTTCTTGTAACGTTCGGGGGCGGTGCAAAATTGAGAGCTTTTGAGTCCACCAGATCCTGGACATTCATCTGTAGGGCCCTGTATTTTTCAGTATTATGCCCCGGTGCGTTTGAGTGGAATGCACACCTGGCATTTGCATCATAGTTCTTTGGCATATTGAGGGGATCTGGAGGTGCCAACGTCCTTAACTCAAATAGGTTGAGCTTCAGGAGTTGTGGCAAGAGTGCAGCATATGGCATTGGGATTGGGTCAATTACCCTGTTTGCTTGTGATGGCCTTTGTTGGAATGGACGCTGTTGTTGGTTGTTATTGTTGTTGTTGTACGACCTTTGTTGCGGATAATGAACTTGTTGTTGATATTGTGGTTGTTGTTGTTTAGGATATGATGATTGTTGTGGCATTGGAGTTGGGATGGTAACAGTTGCTACTGACCTGTGAGCATATTGAGGCCTGCCCCTTCTTGTATGAATGGAGTTTGTTTCACCTGCCCTTCGGGGTCCCGCAAAAGGTTTTCTGGGATTGCTGGAGGAACTTGCACCACTGTCGGAGATTTTTCCCATCTTCAAGAGACTTTCAATCCTCTCACCAGCTATGACCACATCAGCAAAACTTGTAGAGGAGAAAGCAGTCAGCCTTGCAAAGTATTCATGAACATGTCAGCCATTTCCCTTTCTGACATGGGTGGTTGGACAGCAGCAGAAAGCTATCTCCACCTTTGGGCATAATCCCGGAAGCTCTCTCTGGAAGACTGAGACATGCCCATTAGAAGAGTTCTATTGGGAGCCATGTCCAGGTTGTATTGATATTGACGGATGAAAGCCTCGGCTAAATCCTTCCAGCATCTTATGGTGGCCCTGGACAAATGCGAATACCATTCTCTCGAAGCTCAAGTCAGACTGTCCTCAAAGTAGAACATCCATAACTTTTTATCCATGGTATAGGCTTTGAGCCTTCCCAAGAAAGACTGCAGATGAGTGCGAGGACAGGAGGTACCATTGTACTTTTCAAAGCATGGGGGTTTGAATTTGTGGGGAATTCTCCCCCCATCCACTAATCCCATATCCATTACATCGAAGCCCAATGAATTCTGAGATTCCAAAGATCTTAACTTTTCGGCAATCTCGTCCAATATTCTGTCATATATCTCATCTCCAGCCCCAATGACATTAAACTGTTCTCCCTGGGGATCCTCCTGTAGGATTGGGCCCCCAGCAACATTTCCTTGACCATTTCTTAGGATGTTAACTTCTGGATCCAGATGAGGTCCAAATACTGGTGGGTTAATACGAGGTTGGCCTCCTTCATTGTTGCTAGTTCCTCCTGTTCCAAGATGAGGTTCCTCAGGAGTTTGTCTTTCCACCAGCTCTCTTAATCTTTCTTGACTCTGGGCTAAGCCAGTCATCACTGCCATGAACAGAGACATCTGGTTTCTCATCTTCACTCTCTCATTGGCCATATGATTTCTGACCTCAGTCAGATCCTGCTGCACTTGTTCCATTTGAATGCCGGGAAGATTGTTACGAGTCGGGTACCGATGCGTGCGGCTGACAGGGAACACTCGGCGACGAGCAATGTTTCCTGAAGTGACAACAAAGTTAGAAACAATAATAACAAAACCTACAAAACAAAAATAAGGTTAGTATGCAATGCAGTATGCTTATTTGTTTTCCAAGGTATCCGGTTTGGTTCTTGGTTTTGACCTTTCCAAACCTCGAGGAAGATGCTTGATGTTGTTGAGAGAAAAATGAAAAACAAACTAAAATATATTACAAATGAGGAACAATACATAGTTTTTTTTACAATCCATGCCCATGGAGGGTCAAAATACAACAAAAGGAAAAGTACATCAAATGGAAACAAACAACAAGCAAAGAATCAAACATCCAGTCCAAACTCATCCTCTCTGACCTCTTTCAGGAGTGCCTCAGTCACTGGACCAGTTGGGTGCTCTGTAATGGTCCTAATGAGTAGGTTCCTGGTAGCAATGGCAGTAGTCAGCTTCTTATGCTTATCCTGATCTTTGGATCTCTTCAACCCTGCTCTGAGCTTCAACTCTGAAATCTCCCTCTGAGCTGTCAACAAAGCTTCCTGCTACTTCTTCTCACTGGCCTCTAGCTGTTCAATCTTGGCTTGAGTCTTCTGGTCTTCTTGTGTACGGGCTTCGGTGATCCTGACCCACCTAGCCTGACTCTCTTGCAGATAGTGCTCAGCCCTAGCTTTCTGAATCTTGGCCTTTTTACAGGCATTCTTCAATATATGTTCCCCAGCTCTTGCTTTCCTGATGTAGTCCTCTGTCCTCTCAATTTTGGCCAGATGCTCCACCCTAAGCTTTTCCAATCTCTCAATGTCCAGACGACCATCACTTATTTCCTAAAGATTCTTCTTCAAGGCTTGGGATAGCTGCTCATTCCTTTCCTTCATCTTTTCAAATTCCTCCAGGCCAACTGTTGCTGCAGGCTGTACTGTGCATGGCCCAGGTATGTCTTCCAAGATGAAAGGCATTCTGGTAATCTGAGCTCTAGTACGGGACCAGTCATAGTACTGAGCTGAAGCAACATTATTACATCTTCCAAGAATAGCCACTCATTTTGTCTGGATGTTGTCCCAAGCCCAGGATGTTTGTCTGACAACAGCTGAATTAGGTTGCACTTCACAATATAGGGTCTCAGCTAAATCATGTCCCCTGGGAGGGTTAACCAAGGCATAACCCAATTGTCTCTTAAACAGTAAGGGGTTGTAGTTGATGCAACCCTTCACTCCTATCAAAGGCACATTTGGGTATTGTCCACAACTAGTGATAATCTCCTTGCCCTTGGTGCTCTGGGTGCACCATCCGATATCATCTGAAGTCAAGGCAATGAACCTCTTGGCCCAATTCTTCTGCTGGTGGGGATTCAAAAAAGTATTTGACTTAGGCAGTTGTCTGAGCAGCCAGGTGTAAAAAAAAGGAGCACAACATCTCACCAACTTCCCCCTCTGTTTCTCATTCCTCTGATGAATGGAGTAGTAAAAATCTCCTAGCAGTGTAGGTACTGGGTTCTTCAGAAGAAACAAATGGATGGCATTCTTGCTGACAAATTTGGGCTCATCTGCAAACAGTATAGCCCCATATATGCTGAGGGCTAACAGGGCACAGACTGCCTTCCACTCTCCCAAGGAAGCCTTTAGGATGGCCTGAGAAACCAAGAAATCCAAATGCAAACCAGGAATCCCAGCCTTTGTTGTCATGCTTTGCTCAATCAGGGCAAGCTCCAAGTACAGTGCCCTTGCTATCTCTTCATTTCCGGGAGCTGGCATTTCTGGGTTGAAAGGGATTCCACCTCTGATAGGTACCCCAATCAATAAAGAAAACTCTTCCAGCAGAGGCCCTAGCTGAAAGTCTGGAAATGTGAAGCATCTCAAAGGAGGGTCATAGAACTGCAAGCATGTGTGGATCATGCTTCTCTGAGAAGAATCAAGATCCATGACCATGTCCAAAATTCCCCCATAATGTTCCCTAAATAGTAGGATGTGGTCAGGTGTGATAAGTGACTGGACCTGCCTGATGCCAGTCAACACAGGCTCAAAAAAGTGGTAGGATATGTTGCTCTTCCTGGGAGTAGTCATAAGTGCTTGCTGAAGAAGCTGAAGGTAAGTGCTGATGAAGATTAACAAACTGATATGTTGAAGGTGAACCACTGACAGGCTGGTGCAGGTGGTGATGAAGATAACTGAAGCAGATAATTGGTGAAGACAGCTGGAGCAGAGGTCTATGCAGAATAAGGGGTCAAAACCAAAACCATGATACAATGAAATGGATACCCTGAAAAGCAAATAAACAAATGTTAAATGATGCAATGATGATATATGCAAATGATATGCAAGGGTTTGTGATCAAGCTGGATCTGATTATCTGTCTTGATATAAGGCCTATGTATGTTCAAAAGTCCAGATGGAGGCTCAGAAATCCAGTAACCAAGGTGGGGGACCCAAATAAAGAGTCACATGTCCAGGGTTAATCACAAGAACTGTCCAAAGTGGAGTACTCTTAAACACAACAGTAACAGGGTATGATGTGGCCAAGGGTTCCTGCAAACCTGTAAACAGCCCAACCCCCTCACAGGTAGTGTTCTAGAACAAGGATTCTCATACTTGGATCAGTTATGAGAAGTGTAAACACTTCTAACCCGGAGGTACAGTGTTTACAATAACCATAAAAGATCCTCCTCTAATTCACCTCAGTTTCTGAAGGTCATAATAAAGGTCATCCAGACTTAGCAGGCTTCCCAGATAGCCCTAGCACTACAGGAAATCTGTAACACAGAGTTCTCAAGAAGAAACCCACATCTGAACCGTGTTTCATATTCCCGCACCAGACCGAAATGGAATGGGAAAGAACATGAAACACTCTAGCCTAGGTGTCACTCAGCTCCCAGGTATAGGACCTTAAACTCTCAATGGAACCTTACCCACCAAAACCGAAACCAGATCCAACAATGATAATGACAGTATGATGTATAAAAACTGTAAGGAAAGCATTAAATAAAGCTGTACATAAAGCAATAAATAAAGCAAATAAACAGAACACAATTAGCACATAACACCCCAGTAAACACGAATCAAACAAGCGCTAGGAGGAACCCACAAAAAGAACCAGAAGCCCTGGTTGCAGTATAAGGGTCCCCAGCAGAGTCGCCAAGTTGTCGTTCCCACCAAATGACACCTGGTCATATAGGGTACAGACGCGAATGGTCGGCGAAGGAAAAGAAAAGAAAAGAGTCGCCAGCTAGGCATTTTTATCCCGAAGGAAAGGTAATGCTGCATAGACCTAAGAAAAGATGGAAAAGACGGTTGCGAACCAGAGAAACTGAGAAAAGGGGTTGGTTACAACCTGGGAAGGTATTAGCACCCAGATTGTCCGTCATATTCGACGGGATCCACGCTTAAAAGATTTGTGTTTTAAAAGGGTAGTGTCAGTGCTATTTTGTGTGCAAAAGCTGGAAAAGAATGCAAGTGTCAGTGCAAAAGAAATGTGAAGTGAATAAAAGATGTTTTAGTGTAAGAACAGGAGTATGAAGCTCAAGACTATGAGGCTTTAAGAATAATGCTGGAATAGGGGGATATACAAAGACTTTTGTTCGATAACTGTTAAGTTATGCCTACGTATCCTCTCGTGCAATGAGGAAGTCAGAACACCGTAGTTCGACTCAAAGAGACTGAAAGATAAGTTGACTTGTGAACTGCTTGCTTGTCTATGCTCAAGTTTATGACCTGTCTGGCTCAGGTGCAAACTGTCTTGCATTAGACGGAATAAGAAAGTTCTAGTTTGTGAGTGAATGAGGTGAGAAAAGAATCCCGGAGGGGACGATTATTGTTTGTTTTTTATGTTTTCAATATTTTATTGCTTTTGGAGTTTGTCTTAAGAAAATGAGCTTAAGCTTAAACCAAGGGTTAGTAAACTCATCACATCCTCCCTCTGATTAGGGGTAATGAGAATACCTTAAGTATGAAGTAAACAACTCACACTTAATCACCATGATGTAGGATTAAGATCATTGACCTACTTGCAATTATTTAGATGTTTTTTGGAGTTTTGTTTAGTGTTAAGTAATGAGTTTAAGCCATAACCAAGGATTTAATGGACCCATTACACCATCCTAATAGAAGGATAATAGATGAGAACATTTAAGCTGAGGAAGGCTCCAAAACTTAATCCATGATTAGGGATTAACCTCATGACAAAACAAAGCCTTTATTAAATGGATTTTAGTTAATGGTAAGATTAAGAAATGGATTTTATGGTTTGTAAGACAACTTGAGGAGGACTTGTCCATTAACACTAGGGTTAGTCCTTCTTAACCAATTAAGGAAGAATTAGAACCCTAATGCAAGGCCCAAGTTACAAGCTATTGTCTTAGTGATTATTAGGTGGATTGATTAAAGGGTTTAAACACATTAAGGGTTTAACACTTAGGATTAAAGTTATACACTCCATCCTAATAGAAGGATGCAGGCATAAGCTTAATCACAAAGCCTCAAAACCTTTAAGGTTTAGTCCTAGATTAAGAGATGAGAAGAGAAGACTCAAAGATGACACAAAGGTAAAACTAATGGGGGGACTATTCAAACCCTAATTGTGATCATGCTTGGGTGTTCCTAGGGTTTGTAAGGCTTTCAAGAAGATCTTCAGATAAGCCACCAAGGAAGAAGCAGATGAAAGGAGGAGAAGCAGAAGAAGCAAGACAACTTACTTCACTTAAGAAGATAAGTTGCTTGAAGAAAGAAAGAGGGGAAGGAGCATGAATGAGCAAGCTCACTCTTAGACAAGAGTAAAATGCAGCAATGAATGCATAAGAGGGATGAGAAGAGATTATGAGAAGTGAAGGCAAATTCACTTCTCAAACACTTACCACCTGAAAAGTTAGCATAAGGAAATGAAATGAAATGAAAATGAAATGAATGCAAGGATGCTAACCAAAATCAGAAGCAAAAACATGATGCAAAAGCATACCAAGAGATGTGGATGATCATACAAAGGATGGGAATGCAAATGAGACATGTAAGAACCATGGAAGTTCATGAATGCATATGACATGAAATGAAAGCAAAAGCATGGCAAATGAATGATGCAATGATCAAACATGATTCTAATGTGTCCTAATATGTCTTACATGTCATGTGGATGCACAAAATGTCATGGCAAGTTCATGTATGCAAGCATATGAAGGATGAATGCAAATGAAGGCAAAAATTAGGGTTTATGTACAAGATGCAATGCAAAAATCAAAATCCGAAGCAAAACATGAGATAAAAATTGAAAATGGGATCAAAGGTACCCTAAACCTATACAAGTTCATTTCCCAAAGGGGAAGGTCAGAACCTAAACCCTAAAGGACTTATGATTTTTCTAAGTTGGCTAGGGTGTTAAGGGTGATCCTAAAGGGAAAATGCCAAACAAATAGAAAATTCAAGATAAAATTGAAACAAAAATGTTTTTAGAAGCTTGAAAGTATGTATAACGCAATGCAAAAAGAACCATTCACAAACTCAACTTGGATCAAAAGTTATGAATTTTTGAAGTTAGGGTTAAAAATATTCAAATTAAAGAACCCTAATTCAAATGAAAATTGTCAAAGCATGATCAAAACCAAAAAGAAATTTTTCTTGTGAGTTTGTAAATGTTTGTAAATTTTCAAAAATGCTTTATGAATTTTTTTGGAATTTGTAAATACCTAAATGTATTTTTAATTAATTAATTCTCATTAACTAATTAAAAATAATCATTTAAATGATTTAAAAGTAATTTTTAATGAAAAAAATGAAAATAAAAATATTTTTGGGTTTTAAAAATTAATAAAAGCTTGGATAAAAATTTTCATAATTTTTGATATTATTTGCTATTTTTAAAAATTCGTTCAAATAAAATAGAAAACAAATGAAATAAATGTTAAATAAAATGAGAAAAAGGGAAAGTCAACTAATCCTAAGGCCTAGGTTTAAAGTCAGATTGGAGGGAATTGACTTCGCGCGTAATCCAAGGGCTAGAATTCAAACTACGCTAATTATGATTAGAGCCCTAATCTGAACCCCAATGACTTTCAGGTGACCGGAACAGTGTTTCGGTCATCTTCTCCGGCCAGCCTCTCATTCAATCTCTCTCAATACGTAAAATCAAACCACCAAACTCTCCAGAAACGATCCCCACCCCATTCTAAACAAGAATCAGCCATCAAACAACATTTATTTCACATGAACAATGAGATTCGAAGCAAAACGGAAAATCTTTCAGAAATTTCAGAAGCTTCATACATGCTTTAAACTTAATCATTTTCAAAATCAAAAGGTGCAGTGTGATCAGTGAAGCATGGAGAACAATCTAAGAACTTAAGAAATCATTTCTGGAAAATTTGTTCTTGAGGTTACCTGAACTGAAGCTTTCGAAAATGGCACTGGCTGGCTGCTTCTTTGCCTCAAATCAGCTCCAATGATCCTCCTGAAGAGTTTGTGATGCTTGGTTGGAGTTTATATGGCCTCTAAGTGATGTTGGATGAATCTCAGTTCAAGAAATGTGAAAATCGTGTTTTTGATACAGGGTGTTTCAAAGCAAAATGAAGGGTGGGAAATGATCAGTGATGAATATGGAGTTGAATGGTGAAAAAAGTGTGGAGATTTGATGGCTGGGCTATGAGTTTCGAAAGCTTTTGCAAGTTGGAGTGATTTTGTGTATGCTGAGGATTCTGAGGTTTCAGCTTGTGTTGTCTTCTGTTATGAGTTGTGTTTGATCCACATAACAAGTTGTGATAGGTCAGAGAGTGGGTGATGGCCTATGGTGATTGGTATGGGCAAGTTGCCAAAATGTCAACATGACTTGTACTTGAGGTATGGGCAAGAATACAGCTGGTCCTTGGGCATGTCCATGCGCAGCAGGCTTCATGGATGTCTACAAATCCATTCTTGAGGCAATTCAGCATGAGGGAAGAAAGTTATGGGGTGTTTTGCAATTATGTGATGTTTTGGCCCCTTTGAGAAATCTTGATGTTCAAGGCATAGAATGATGCAATTCTTTGGGAAATTCTGATTTATAGGTCATGTACTATGTTTGTGTAATGGTTAGAAGTGTGTTTGAAGTCACAAAATGCTTTGGCAAATGGTTTTGCAAGTTTCCCTCTTTGGCACATAAGTGAAATTTTGTGATTTTTCCCAACTTTGCAAGGTCATATCTTGAGTTCTATGATGAATTAGATCAAGTTCTTGTACTTTTTGGAAAGGGAATGATCCAGTCTACAACTTTCATGACCAAGAATTTTTCATTTGAAGCATTTTTGAATCAAAAAGAGGAGGTTGAAAAACTTTCCCAAAATGGCAAGCTTGCATTACAAGTCACTTTCCCAAAATGGCAACTTTGCAAATGGCTTGAAATTCTTCAATTTTGTGAACTTCTAACTTCTTCTAAGATCAAATAGAGATCATATACACCCAAAATGATGGAGATGACTCTTTGGTTGGATGATTGGGGTACTCAGATGCCCTGATTTTGCACTGACTTATTCAAGAAGTCATCTAAAAATTGGAGTTATGGCCTTTGAAACCAAAACCCTAATTTTAGGTCATCTGTGTAGTTAAACCTGGCTCTGCTTCCATGCCTTCCTCAGTTCTTGTGATTTTCTGATTTTCTTGATCCTAAGAGGATATAATATGATGCTTGAAAACACATGGACCCTCTTGAGATGATTGAAGACCTTTGGAGTGGCTCAGATAGCTCAGTTATGGCTCAAATCACAAACCCTTGATGCAATTGACTTGGGACCAATGCAGTGAAACAAAAATGCAATATGAGGTGATATGATTGAACTTATGCAAAATGAAAAGAATCACAAGCCATGGTGAAATGAGTGAGGGCAAATTTGGGGTGTTTACACCGACCTCATTTGTAGGGTAATTACTTCGTAAATTACTCGGCGATTGCTTAACATAGACCTAAATGTGTCCCGACTTCGGAATAAAAATCTAATTGGGTACTTGCACTTTCGTGGACCGGATCTCTTGTTGATCTCGTAATCCCAAATTGGTTAATCTTATTGCATTAAGAATCGAGACTTATGAATGTTTGATGCGTAGGTGCTTTGGGTCTCCCAATCTCCTTTCAAATTTCATTGAATTTGGTTCGATTTGCCTTGATTAATCACTATAGTGTAAGATGCTAAACGGATCCGGTTTCCTTTCAATTTTTGGTTATCTCTTTTTGTTTGTGTTTGATTAAGTTCATCATACCATTGCTATGTAAATATTATTATACTATTAATATACTAACATTTTAATTCATTCTCGCACCTTATCCTCTTTATTTCAATCTCTCGCTCTTTATCTCTTTTATTATACTATTATTATACTATGTCATTCACCATATTGTTTATGTTTATATTACTATGCTTGTGATTTTTTTTCCTTTGTCCATTTGGACACAAAAACACTAATAACGGATTAAACATCTAAAAGACTTGTGACTTCAACTTTGGACTATGGCCACTATCCTTAGCATTGGACTTGGATTTTGGACTTAGATTTTAGGATCTCTCCCTTTGATCAAGTTATTATGGATTGAAGACCTTGACCTCGATTTTGTTCACTTGTTTATGAAGATGGAAATCCTATTGTTTCGAAGAATGTTCACCATACGGTTTGATCGTTCTTCCTATAACCTTTACATTCAAGTCTTAGGATAGTCTCTTCATCTCCTCCCACTTCTTAAATTTTCAAATCTTCTTCCTATTTTCAAAACTTTCTTTGTTTTTAAACTTCAAAAAAATTTTCATAACCAAACCTTGACTTAGGTCAAGCAGTTTTACCTTTTCATTTCATTTCTTAATAAATGCTAAACCACATAAGCATATCGAAACTTTCTTCTCAAAATACTTTAAAAAATGTGAAACTCATTCAATTGTTTTGTGCCCTCGTACACTTTTCTTTTTATCCATTTTTATGTTTAGATATGATTCATCCTTTCTAGCGGAATTATTCGCTAAAGAATGACGACTTATCTTTACATTTTAAAATCAATTCAACACATTGTTTCTTTTCACATTTTGTACCACGAACAACGAGGTTTTGATCTCGCATTGCACTTTGTGGCTACGTAGGCATGAGACAATTGTCTCTTCAAACACAAAAATATCAAAAAAACATTTCTCTTCTCATCTCTTCAATCTCTTTCAAACAAACCATTTTTCAAACAAAAAAAGCAATAAATATTTCAAAGGGCTCTCGTGGAGTACCACGAACATTTTGGGTGCGTAAAACCTTCCCATTGTGTAACCTATCCCCTTACCCGTTCTCTGCTTGTTTCTTTTAGCTTTTGCTTTTAGATTCATTAGGTTTTATTCGCTCTTTTTCCCTTTTCCATATGGAATAAAATAAAAGCGCGGTGGCGACTCTGTTTACCTTGAGTTAAGTTAACCAATAGCTTATATTCATGATTTTACCGCTACACTGAGGATGACAAAGATGATGAGACTTCCGAAGCTGAGAATTTCATGCTTCTTGTAAATAAGCTTGGTAATTTTTTTAATAAAAATAAAAATTCCTCTTATCCTTAAAGGAATAAACATTTCAGGAAAAAGGATGCATCCTCGTCGATTCAAGAAGTCACATGTTACGAATGTGGGAAGCAAGGTGACATAAAGCCGGATTGCCTGAAACTCTAAAAGAAAGGAGGATTCAAAGGCAATAAGGATTTCAAGAATAATAAGGCCTATGTTGCTTGGGAAGATAATGAGATAAGTTCCTCATCGGAATCAGAAAGCGATGAATGTGCGAATATGGCTCTTATGGCTTCACATCACTCAGATGAAGAAATCGATGAGGTTAGTAGCAATTTTTCAATTTATGAGAATGATGCACAAGAAGTTATAGATGAACTTATAAAATAATGCAAGACTTTGGTATAAAAGCATTTCATCCCAAAAGAAATGAACTTCATCTTTAGAAGAACAAAATACCGCTTTTGAAAAATATATTGAAAGTGAAAAACAAAAATTGATGGATGAAAAACAAAGTCTTGTATGAAAAAATTGTGAGTCCTTATCCTTTCAAATTGTCCAACTTAAAAGAGTTTTAGAAAGATATGAAAAAGGTCAAATTGGCTTGGAGGAAATTCTTAGGCATCAACGATATCCTATTGATAAAAATGGTTTAGGATATTCTATGTTTTCCAAACCAAGCACAAATAAGAGCATTTTTGTGAAATCAAGTGAACAAGTTGTTAAGGAAAAGGCAACCAATTCTAAAAGTATGCATCAAAGTCATAAAAAGAAAAGAATTGTTAAGAAAACGAGTTATGTTCCTAGATATAAAAGTCACTTTCAACCTACTTGTTTTTATTTTGGAATCAAAGGCCACACACCTAATGCTTGCTATGTACGCAACATTGGCTTTGCTAAAGGGCATTATGTGTGGGTTGAAAAGGGTACTAACTATCAAGGACCCAAAGCAATTTGGGTACCTAACAATACTTGATTTTGTTTTGTAGGTATGCTTGAAGACAACTTCTAATCAATGGTATCTTGATATCAGTTGTTCGAAGCATATGACGAGCGACATCAATAAATTTTCAAATATATCTTTAAAGGCCAAAGGATACGTTACTTACGGTGATGATAATAAAGGAAAGATTCTTGGAGTAGGAACTGTTGGTGCATTTCCATTCACAATCATCGAATATGTCCTTTACGTTGAAGGCCTTAAACATAACCTACTTAGCATAAGTCAATTGTGTGACAAAGGGTTCCAAATCAACTTCACAAAGGATGAATGTTTGATAGAACATGAAGTCACCCATGACATATTGCTAAAAGGTAAGAGATTTAATAATATTTTTATGATTTCTTTTGATGACTCTTCCTTGAAAGTAAAATGCATAATGAAAAACAACAACAAGGCGTGGCTATGGAATAAAAGGTTTGCTCATATTCACATGGAGCACTTAAACAAGTTGATAAAGCATGAACTAGTTGTTGGTCTTCCAAAGATAAAGTTCATCAAGGATAAGTTATGCGATGCATGTCAAAAGGGAAAGCAAACCAAGACAACTTTCAAGTCCAATAAAGTGGTGTCCACATCAAGACCACTTCAATTGTTGCATATGGATCTCTTCGGTCCATCAAGAACGAAAAGCTTCGAAGGTAACATATATGCTTTAGTTATTGTTGATGATTTCTCTCGATATACGTGGACATTGTTTTAGTGCAGAAAACCGATGTTTTCATAGCATTCAAGAAGTATGTGAAGCAAATACAAAACAAGAAGTCACTCACTATTGCCTCTATTAGAAGCGATCATAGTGGAGAATTCCAAAACTCATCACTTGAAGAATTTTGCGAAGAGCATGGAATTTCTCACAACTTTTTCGCACCAAGTACTCCTCAACAAAACGGTGTCGTAGAAAGGAAGAATAGGTCATTGATGGAGCTTGCAAGAACAATGCTTAGTGACTCAAATCTCCCTAAGTACTTTTGGGAGGATGCGGTTAGCACAACTTATTTTGTAAGCAATCGTGTCAACAATCGACCAATTCTCAAGAAAACTTTGTATGAGTTGTTCAAGGGTAGGAAACCGAACATATCATTCTTTCACATATTTGGATGCAAGTGATTTGCTCTCAACAACGACAAGGACAATCTCGGTAAGTTTGATGAGAAGTCCGACGAAAGTATATTCCTTGGTTACTCCCTCTCTAGTAAAGCTTTTAGAATTTTTAATAAAAGAACTCTTACTATTGAAGAATATATTCATGTTTCGTTTGATGAGACTAACCCCTCGAAAGAGGATAATAGTATTGTGTACGATGATGATGATATAGTATATACGCCACAACAACAAAAGGAGATGTCAAAGGATCAAGCAATACCATAAGAAGATGACTCACCAATCATTGAAGAACATCAAGATCTTCTGAAGGAATGGAGAACTCATAGAGATCACCCGATAGATAAAGTTATTGGTGATATTAGCCAAGGCGTTGCAAATCGACTAAATCTCAAGGATACTTGTCTCAACATGGCTTTTGTGTCTCAAATTGAACCAACCAAAATCGATGAAGCCTTAGGTGACGATCAATGGATAGTATCGATGCAAGAAGAACTCAACCAAATCGAAAGGAATCAAGTTTTGAGTCTTGTACCAAGACCAGACAACAAGAACATCATAGGAACAAGATGGGTGTTCAAGAAAAAACTTGACGAAAATGGGATCATAGTTCTTAACAAAGCAAGATTGGTCGCACAAGGATACAACCAAGAAGAAGGAATTTATTTTGATGAAATGTTTGCTCCAGTAGCAAGGTTAGAAGAAATTAGATTATTACTTGCTCACGCTTGTTCTATGAATTTTCAGTTGTACCAGATGGATGTTAAAAGCGCTTTCCTAAATGGCTACATCAATAAAGAAGTCTATGTCAAACAACCTCCGGGTTTTGAATACTTCAAGAACCCCTTTCATGTCTACAAGTTGAAGAAGGCTCTTTATGATTTAAAGTAAGCACCAAGAGCGTAGTATGACCGCCTCAGCAATTTTCTATGTGAGAAGGGTTTTGTAAAAGGAAAGGTGACAAGATGTTGTTCATAAAGAAGTTCAAGGGTAACACCTTATTGGTTCAAGTCTATGTCGACGAAATCATCTTCGGTTCAACAAACAAAGATCTTTGCGAAGAGTTTTCACTTATGATTCAAGGAGAATTCGAGATGTCCATGATGGGAAAATGAACTATTTCCTTGGACTACAAATCAAGAAAACAAAGGATGGCATCTTCATCAACCAATCCAAGTATTGCAAGGAATTATTGAAAATATTTGATATGGATAGTTGCAAGGTGATGTCCACTCTTATGGGATCCGGAACGTACATTGATCAAGATCAATCCGGCACTCAATTGATATCACAAAGTATCGAGGTATGATCGGTTCATTATTATATTTGACGGTAAGTCTTCCTGACATTATGTTTAGTGTTTGTTTGTGTGCATGCTTTCAAGAGAATCCGAAGGAATCGTATCTCACTGCCGTGAAGAGGATTATGAAGTATCTCAAAGGAACAACGAATGTCGGACTATGGTATCCAAAAGGTAGTACATGTTCTTTAATTGGTTATTATGACGCTGATTATGCAGGATGTAAGACCGATAGAAAAAGCAAAAGTGACACTTTTCACATTCTCAAGAATGCACTAGTGTCGTGGGCATGTAAGAAGCAAGCATGTGTTGCCCTTAGCACGGCCGAAGCGGAGTAAAGATCTTGTGGCTTAAGCAACAACTCCTTGATTATGGTGTAGATCTTGGTTGCATTCCTCTTCGATGCGACAACACAAGTGCCATCAATATCACAAAGAACCGGGTCATGCATTCAAGGACAAAGCACATAAACATCCAACATCACTTCCTTCGAGATCACGTGCTCAACAGAGATGTAGATGTTACTTTCATAGACACACACAACCAACTTGCCGACATTTTCACTAAACCATTGGCGAAAGAACCATTCTTCAAGATTCGGAGAGAACTTGGCATTCTCGATGAAGGTGACATCTAATCTTAACTTAAAATTACTTGTTATGTGGTTTAGTTGCTTAAAATATGTTTATTCTCACTTTTATGTTATAAAATTCTAGCACTCACTTTTTGTCGTGTTTGATTTTTCTCTCTTTCGGATACCCGAAAATTATCGGTTTCAAAATATATTTTGATCAAAAGTTATGTTATGTCGTGTGCTAACACTTTGTGAAATATTTCTGTGATAAACGTTTCCCTTTTCCTCTAGAACATGCTCTTGGATTTTTCAAAAAAATTGTATTTTTTGTCCGTTAATCGGTTAACCGGTTAATGCTTCCAAAAAATTTGATTCTCAGGAGCGTACAACATGTGTCTACTTTTTAGTATGTTTGTTTGTGTCATATGCCTTTCTTGATTACTTATTGATGGTATGCTTACATATATGCCGATATTTCTTGTTATGGTTTGAAAGCATCTTCCTTTTTGCTAATGACAAAGGGGGAGAAGAGCTTGGTTCTCTAATATCTCTCTGTGCAGAACTTTTGCTTATGTTAAAATAGGGTTGCTGAACATAGGGGGAGAAGTAAGCCTAGACATAACATCGATCAAAGCTATCGCGCAAACTCAATTGGTTGTCATCATCAAAAAGGGGGAGAATGTAGAAGCATACTTCAATCTAAAGATTTTGATGAAGATAACAAGATTCAAGTTCATTCCGTGTTCGCAAAAAGTCAAGCTTTCAATAAGATCAAGAACAAGGATATGTATCACTCAATGGAAATGTTATCATGCGAATCAAGCTCCGTATGAAAATATTTGTAACCTTTCAAGACTTGGACACAAGACTTAGGTATATCAAAACTCACCTCTTAATTGATATACAAGTGTTCAAATATAGTGTTTCATGATAGCATATTTCATATACCTTTTTAGAAATTATTTGGAACTGGTTTAACACTTTAAACTTTAATATTTTTCTGAGTTTTAACAGTCTTAACCGGTTAACCAAATAGGTTAACCAGTTAACGGTTCAAAAATTTCAATATACTTAGTTAACGTTACAGCGTTAACCGGTTAACACTGAACGAATTTTGAAAAATTGTTTCTTTTCATTTGAAATATTTTTTGAATATTATACCTTTCCATTGGTTCTTTCATAAACAATTCATACCCCTTTGAATGGGTGTTTTTGAAACATATATATTCTGAATTTTTCAAATGTGAAAGATACCTCCAAACATTTTCTCATTATTCATTCAAAGTCACTCATTTTTGAATATATTCAAATATTTTAAAAGTGTTCATATTTTTCATACCATTTCACATTCATAGATATTGAACACTTGCATTGATATTGTAAAGTGAACTTTGGTTAAAAGGAGAAGATCAATCTTGTATTGATATTGTACAATTCATTATTCTAAAAAACAAACTCATAAAATTATTTCTATTTTTGACTTGCGGTCCAGGATTGTTGGATGCAAGGGTTAGTGTTTGCAAGAGGATTGTTCTTTCACACTGTTTGATGTATAGTTGGTAGATAGTAGGCCTCACCGGTTTATGGTGTGATAGATAGTACGATCTAGGACTGGATGTACCTTCGGATTGTGAAGGAAACCAAGATAAACCTCTGTATATTTTTACTTTCTTCATTACCGCTTTCATATCTTAGACACTTAATTGATAAAAATCCATCCACCGAGAAAATAACCAAGAAACTTTTATATAACCTAATTCACCCCTCCCCCCTCTTAGGCTATCTCTAAAACTACAAATTACCCCACGAGTTTGTATTGAAAATCAGAGTAAATAATTTCCCCAAAAATATTTGAGTGTCATAATTCAACTTAAAAACCACACATGGCTCCATGATACGTTTTATAAAAATTTGTTCAACATACATCGGAAAACATAAAATATCAAATAAAGTAATAATCTGATATCTATTTCAAGATCTAGTTCCCATTGGAACTCTCGACCCCTCTTTCATGGTCCAGTATGATTACTATTTCATGATCACACCGATCGACCCCTATTTCATGGTCCAGTATAAACCTTATTTCATGATCACACCCATCGACCCCTATTTCATGGCCACGTACAATCCCTATTTCATGATCTCACCAACATCATAACAACGAGCATACCCTACCTTGGTATATTGTTCCAACTATGCACCTGTCATGCAATATCAATGGCATACATGCATATATACGACGCTTACATTATACAACTCAACAACAACAATTAACATACCATAACTCATCACAACAACGACTTTCATCAACATCATGCATAATTTAGCATACAACAACATAAGTCAACTTCAAACGGTTTCACACAATGAATTCCTACATTTTTACTTACCACATCAATGCACATCAACAACAGTACTAATAAACATACTCCTCTATGTTCATTTTCAAGTTATACTAATTTTCCCTATAATTACATGTATAACTCCATTCCCACTACCTTTAACCACACCACTTTGGTTCCTAAGCATTACTAAATTAATTAGAAAATCTTAAGGAATTTTTCGGAATTAAATTACAACATTTTTCACTCCAGATCTCGCTGAGCGAGTGGGACTGCTCGTTAAGCGAGCAACTCACTCTATTTTGACTCTTCCAAATCCAACCTGCTCGCTAAGCGAGCTCTACGATTCTCGCAGTTCTCCCTTCTGCGACCTACACTCCATCCACTACGAATTTATGCACAAAAACTACTTTTTCAACAAGACAATTACAAAATTACTCATACTAATATCCAATTCAGATAATTACCGCGTACCAACATCAAATTACCAATAATTCAACAACATAACCTACTCAATCACCAAACCCCAAACCTCTAATCATCAACCTACCCAATTCCCATTATAAAGCCCTTAAGAGACGGAAGAATCCCACTCTTACCTTGGTTTTGACGAGAAAACTCTTCTTCCTCATGGATTGTCATCTTCAAACCTTAGCCCTTTCTCTTATCTCTTCTCAGCTTTTCATGATCGTTCCTCTTTTTCAAAAATACGACCGTTTTTCCTTCTTAACACTTAACCCCTTAGACCAACTTATGAACTTCCACCTTAACTCTTACTAATTTCACTAAATGACCACCTTACCCCTTAACTCTTATTATTCCAATTATTTATTTATTCTCCATATAATTATTCAATATAAACACATATTATATTAAATAATATTTATTCCCTCTACACACAACATACAAAAATCCAATTAAAATGATTAAATAAAATTTGGGGCATTAAATTTGATGGTATTACGATGTGTTTGTTATGCGGTGATGTGGAGGAAGATTCCCTTCAAATTTTAAAGGATTGTCCGCAAGCCATGGCAATATGTCTACCGCAGATTCACTCTAAACAAAAGCTTCTTTTTTTGCATGTGATTTTTACCAATGGATCCATAGCAATCTTCTTGTAAATATGGGATGGAAAGATGACCATGAGTGGAAGGAGTTTTTAGAACCTTGAACATGATGTCTCAAATCAGAATCGTGATGCATGAATATAAGATGACAGATGTAGCATCAGAATCAAATATAAATCATGGTAGGGAAGTTTAACTCATCAAGTGGGAGGCTCCTCCTATAGTAAGAGTGAAACTCAATACAGATGAAGCGCGAGATAAATTTGGAAATGCTAGTTGTGGAGGTGTTCTTTGAGGCAGTGAGGGTGAATGGCTCATGGGGTACTCTAAACATATTGGAAAATGTGACAAATATAATGCTGGGTTGTGGGGGGTTTGTGAGGGAATGAGAATTACGATTAATATGGGATTTTCAAGTATTGATATTAATTTGGATGCACGGATGTTGTTCAAGATATCACTAGAAATAAGTCGAGCAAAATTTGGTGTGGGGAGCTTATATCCAAGATATTAGAGAATCCCAAGATCCATGCAATGATATCTCAATTTCGCATACTTTCTGTAAAGCTAATTGTTGCACTGATGCGCTTGCTAGAAGAGGTCTTGCCACGTCTCAAGATATTTGTCTCTATACAAGTTGTCCAGACTTTATGGCTCATTTCTTAGATAGGGATTTGGCCAGTGTGGTTACAATTAGACTTGTTTGTGTTTAGTTTCTTTGGGCTTCGGCCCTCATTATAGAAAATAAATATTTCCCTAAATTAAAAATGATATATATATATATATATATATATATATATATATATATATATATATATATATATATATATATATATATATATATATATATAAAAGTGAGGTTATTCTTTATAAAACTTATTCTATATTATGACCATCAGAGTATTTTTAATCAATAACTGAAAATAAACCGTAATTATTCTCTCTCTATATATATTTAATTATTAATTATTTTCAGTCATTGATTAAAAAAAATCTAATGATCATGATATGAAATAAATTTTATAAATATATATATATATATATATATATATATATATATATATATATTAGGAAGGAAGTGAGGATATTATAAATGAATTTATGTATCCTTTATAAATTTAGAAAAATATATAACAGTAAAATATGTGAATATTTATACATTGGTGGCAATATAGTTGGCCACTTTTGAATCTAAATTGACATTCTGGACATCAGTGACCGCAGACATGGCTGATGTCAAACTTTCTGCAGCAGCTGTTCACATTATGCAAGTGAAACTTATCTATTCAATATCTCACTTTCACTTTTTCCTTGATTAATTAAAGCTCACTATTTTACTCGAAATATTTTTTGAGTTTTTATTTTAATTTTTATATCACGTCATTTAACTAAAGATTTGTAAGTTGTGTATGGGATCTTTTCGTTATAAAAATTGTATACTATATCAACCTTAAATTAATGTTTATTTAATTCTTTTTCCAATTCCTACCTGTTAGTATATGGGAATTTTGCTGGTATGTTTTATTAATAATAATTACTCTGTTTTGAAATAACAGTCTCAAAAGGGCTTTTATCTGATGTATTTTTACTTGAGAATTGCACATGGTGTAAGATTTGATATCTATTTGACTATTTTCATGGTGTATTCTTTAAAGAAATCATGTTTTCTTATTATGATGCAGAAATGCTTATAAAAATAATTATGATGTAGAAATGAAGAAATCCTAATAATCTTTTAATCCAAAACATAAATAAAATAGAAAATCTAAAAAAATATTAAAATGTTATTTTTGGGTCAAAAAGGTATAATAATTGTCATTCCAACGTCAGACAAAAAACATGCACAAAGCCAACCCAATCTTTATGATGCACAATTTTTCTTCGATAAATGCAATCAGCCTTTCTACGCCGGTCTCCTCCACCTTTGAAGAACTTAACCCTGAGTTCTCTTCTCGATAAAGTGCCTCGTTTGCTTGATACTCATGAATGTCGGTATTAAAAGTATTGGAAATATTCATGGCATTCGGGAGAGCTAGTACATAAGCATTGTCATTGATCTTTTGGGTTACTTTGAACGGGCCAATACTTCTTTGGTTTCAGCTTATTGTAAGTACCGACTAGGAACCTCCTTATGCAGAAACATCATCACATTGAAAACTTTAACCTTCATGCGTTTATCAACAATTGCTTTATTCATTTGCAATAGCCTCTAACTTAGCCTTGACAACTTCTTTAACAACTACTATTTCCTCAATCATATTCACAACGTTGTTAAAAAGAATTAAACCTGAGGTAAAACTAAATCTTGCTTCTTTGACTTATCTGAACAAACACTTTGAATCATATTCCCCAAAGTTTTGTGTGTTACCTTAGTTTGTCCATATATTTGAGCATGAGCTGAAGAACTCATATTCAGCGCGGTTCTAAACAATCTCCAAAGAGTAATCCATAAATGACTGAGAAATTTGGTGCCCCTGTTTTAGGTAATTGACTTAGGATCCCTATGAAGACACACAACCTCACTGAAAAATAGTTTGGCTATGTTGGACGCATCAGTAGTCTTCTTACAAACAATGAAGTGTGTCATCTTGGACAATATGTCTACTACAATGAACACATAAGTTACACCTCATTATGTTTGAGGCAAGCTAACACAAAATCAAGGGTCGAATCTTGCCAAATATCATCAAGAATAGGTAAAGGAAAATAAAGACAAGTATTTTAAGATTGGCCTTTAGAAACATGACAAGTATAACACCTCATAAATATAACATCAACGTCCCTCCTCATGTGTGGCCAATAATATATCTCCTCTAAGATTGTAATGGTCTTGTCTCTACCCAGATGATCACCAAAACCAACACCATACAAATCTCGAATTAACTTCTCTCTTAAAGTTGAGCAAGGAATTCATAGCCAACACCTTTAAAAAGATAGCCATCTCAAATATGAAAATATGTACAAGGATGTTTTCACAACACTTGGCATAAAAATCCTTAAATTTAACATCACCTTCATATAACTCTTTCAGGAACTCAAAGTCGATTATCTCTTGCACTATGGTAATTAGCAAGGAAGCTCTCCTACTCAATGCATCGTCTACCTTGTTAAGAGCCATTGACGTGTGCTAAATATTAAAAGGAAATTTATACATAAAACTCAACCATTGAGCATGCATATTGTTTATCACCTTATGGATGTGAAGGAACTTCAAAGCTTGATGTTCAAGGAACATAAGAAATTCCTTTGGAAATAAATAATGTTCCCACTAGCGCAAAGCTTTAAACACTTCAATTATTCATGATAACAAGTACTCTACTTTTGGCGAGCATCGCTTAATTTCTCGCTGAAAAGGCCACGGGTTTCTTATCTTGAGACAATACGACTCATATCCACACTCCACCAGCATCATATTCAACCTGGAACACTTTGTCAAAATTAGTGAGTGAAAATACTCTGGCGGTACATAATTTCTTCTTAATCAATGCAAAACTCCTCTCTTGCTCAAAGCCCTAATTGAACTTCCCTTGCTTCAAACATTCAGTAATAGGTGCAGTGATAATATTTAAATCAATGATAAATCTCTTATAGAAGGTGGCTAGACCATGAAAGCTACGAACCTCATTCATAGATTTAGGTGCAGGACAATCACTAATAGCACTCACCTTATTTCCATCCACCTGAATTCCTTTTTCACTAATAATAAAGCCTTGGAAAAGTAATATGTTGGTGCTGAATGTACAATTTTAATATTAATGTACCATTGGTTCTCTTGTTGGACTTCCAACACATTTCACATGCTTTAGATGATCTTTTTTAGTATTACTATAAATCAAAATATCATCAAAATAAACTACTACAAAATAACCAGTAAATGGACGTAAAACCTGATTTATCAATCTCATGGAAGTCCTAAGAGCATTTAACAATCCAAAAGGCATCGCCGCCAACTCATACAATCAATTTTTGCTCTTGAAAGTTCTTTTCCATTCATCCCCATATCTGATTATAATTTGATGATGTCTACTACACATATCTATCTTCAAGAACACCTTAGAACCCGTAAACTTGTCAAACATGTCATCCAAATGGAGAATTGTGAATTGATACTTGATATTTATCTTGTTGATGGCTATGTTGTCAACATAGATTTGTAAAAAATATTCCTTCTTAGGGACTAAAAGGAATAATGTTACACAGGGACTCATGCTCTCATGAATGAATCCTTTCTTCAACAAATCCTCAATATATGCTCCCTTAAAATCTCATTCACCTTAGAGCTCATGTGATAGTGAGGGACTTTGGTAACCTAGACCCTGAAATAAGTTCAATATGATGTTGAATGTCCCATATAGGAGGAAAATCATTATGTAATTCCTATGTGGTCAACTCCTTGAAATCCTTTAGGATCTCTAGAAATTCTTCTTGAATTAATCCTTCCTCCTTTACAAAACTCATTATCCCCTTAATCCCCACTGGGCAGAAAAAATCAATTCCTTTAACAACTTCATTAAGCTCCTTTTCAATGTACATTATCAACAATAAAGTAGAATGTTTTCCTCCTATATTTTTATCAAAGTGAAAAACAAGAGTCATACACTACTAAGAAAGTGCTTTTAACGTCGAACGCGAAATGATTCTTACCTCGGCTGCAGTAGTGAGGTAAAGAACATCGTCATGAAAAGTAAGGTATTATCACCTCTGTTATTTAAACATCTACGGGTAAATTCATTTGAAGATGGGTTCGAACCCCAATATCTCTATTTTTATTATTTACAAAACTAATACCTCAAACATCTAGGTTTACAATAAAATCGAGGGGGGAGATAGATTGTTTTTTAATTGATATTTTTTACATTGTTTGCACATATAATAAATAAAAATAATTTGGTTACAAACTTCAATTTTTACCCAAAATATTACATTATTTACATAGGATATTAAAATAAAAATTAATTTGTCCCTGAAGATCATATGTTGGATCTTTGACTCCTTGATATTTGGACAATATTAAATGTTTCACCTTGCAAGTATTTTTTCCTGCTCAAATGAATATTTAAAAACACAAACCTTACTCAAGATGAAATTCCCTAAACCAATAATAAATATGTTCATGTTAATGTGTATATATGTCAATTAAAATAATTGTTCTAATTTAATTTCATAATAACATATATAATTACCTTGGGAAATTTCTTTTGACAATCGATACTAGCTTTGTCACTGGTATCTTTTAACTCTGAACCACGTTTTTCCGTCATATATCTCTCTTTATCCTTTTGTAATTCACAGACTTGCGCTTTTAATTCCTCCAACGATTGCATCACCTCTTGATTACTAGGATTTTTTTTCTTTGGATGCTTATACAAGGAAGATGGAGTCACACCAAATCCTTTACCCCTTTCCCGACCAGAATATTCAGGAACATTTTGAACTCGACTAAGTATGCTCCTACAATCCTGGTCCTCATCTATGGTGAAGGATTGAGATAGAGTCTCTTGAAAGGCTCATTTGCAATAGAACACTTGTTTAGCTTGAGAGGCTAAAATAAAAGGCTCATCTTTGTATCCCCACTGCAACACCCTATTTTTTCCCCTAAGATCGTGTTTTGCATTCGCATTATTTGCATACCAAAATATTTTATTTTCCATCTTTTACTAACGTTTTCAGGAAGAGAGCAAACATATCAGAACAGTTCGTCAACTTGAACAATTTTCATCTGAACAAAGTCAAAGTTGATCTGCATACAAATTCAGATTCATTTGATCAAGGATTTCCCAAGTCTTTATTGATTATTATTCAAGGAATTCCAAGGTTCGTGTGTTTATTTCCATGCTTATTTTGTCAAGCAAAAGAATCGAGCCGAACCACAACAGTGCAAAGAAAAGAAAATATTTTTCATGTTTTGCACAATGTAACCGGTTAACACCCTGATACGTAGTAACCGGTTACCTGCATGCAAATTTGAAAAAATTGGCTGCAAATTCAAATTTTATGATTTTGGCACCAATTTCATTTTGATCACATGTGGAATATTCTATACCATCTCCATTTAATTCCCATACACCATCAAAATTAATTCCCACCATACACCTTCATAATCACCACTCTTTTGCTAATTCCCTCCAAATTTATTTTACAAGCCTAATCTTGATCTCCTCAACCTAATTTCATTCCACCAAATTTCCATATATAAACTCTTTAAATAGAACCCTTATTTCATTCATTTCTCAAACTTTAGAGAGCTAAAAAATCCCTTGCAAATTTTCTCCTCAAACCACAAAATTCACCAAAGCTTCATTTGAATGTTATCAAGAATTTTCTTTTGAATCCCTTGCAAATTTTCTTTTGAATGTTATCAAGAATTTTCATGAAATCTTGATTAACTTTGAGCCAAACCTTCATCCTTTTCATTTTTCTTCATCAATTTCAGTAGATCAAGCTTGCTTGTGGAATAATTTGGAGCTTGTTTTTTGGTAATTCATCTCACCATTGTTATAGCTTCATCATCATCATCCAAGATGTAGATCCTTGGTGCTTTTTGTTGTTGATCCATTGGATCATATATTGTTGTTTGATTTCACAGATTCCACTGTATTTTTCACTTGAAAATTCGTTCCAATCCAGTTCATGATCATAAGGTGTTTGAAAAATGTTCTTAAATAGGATCATGCTGAATTTTGCACTAATTTTTTATTTTGCATGCAGAGTACCCGGTTAACACTGTGGTAGTAACCGATTACTCGGTGTTAATTTTTGAAAATTGGCTGCGTTTTTCAACTAAGTAACCGGTTAACATTTATGCGTTAACAGGTTACCACTGAGTCAGAAGGTGTTTTTGGCTTGTTTTTTGGGACTGTTTTGCCTCCTTTTCCCCCTCTCTTGTTATTTTTTTACCTTGGGAGACATTTTGGGGACTGATTTCTCTTTAATTTCAACGGACTTTGGGTATATATTAGAGGAGTTAATATTCATTAGTTCAAAGCGATCTTTAAGTGAATTATTTAATTCATTTTAGTTACTTTGAATAAAAGAGAAAGAAGCTTGAATTTTGTGTAAACAATGTTTAAAGGAGCAATATACGAAGTGAATGGACCTATGAAGGGATGGAATGAGATAAAAATCAGAATTAAATATCTCATGGAGTGCATATGAAGTTCATGGAATGGCAACAACAAACACAATGTTTGTTAAGAAGGATCAAAGATGGAAGGATGTGGAGAAGTATGTCAAAGAAGCATGTGTGAACAAATATGAAACTTTTAAATCAAACAACACAAAAAAATCAAGTGGATGTCCTATAGTTGAACACAAAGGAACTATACATGTCTAAAGGAGACTTCTAATATCAAGCAAAAGATCTCAAATAGATGGCATGAATGCCTACCCAAAACTAGGATAGAAGGAGGGAAGAAAGAAGCATGAAAAGTTACTTGAGGAACAAGGCATCAAAAAAATGGATATGATCATGAAAAAATGTGAAATTAGGTCTCTAAGGTCATCAACCAGAAGCAAACATTACCCCTTAACATTATCCCAAATACTCATAATTAAGCTCAATTAAAAGGTCATGCAAAGTCAACCTAGGGTTTCAAGGGATCAGACTCAAAGAGGGGACTCAAAATGATACAAAAGTTGATCTTAAAAATGAGGCAAAAATGATTTTTAAAGCTTCAACATGTCTTCTAAAAGAGGCAAAAATATTGGGATGAAAACAATGTTTAGAGTGAGAGAAAGAAATTTGATAAGGCTTGGTGTGCATGAGAAGGAGAAAACACGGAAATTAAAAGAAATTATTATTCAGGGACTAAAATAAAATAAAAAATAAAAAATAAAATTTGTAAATTTTATAAAATTGAGAAGATAAATCATGAATTTTTGTGGAATTTTGATGTACCTATAGCTATTTTTAAAAATAAAAAAGGAAAATGATATGAAAAATAAAATGAAATGGAAATAAAATGGCCATGGGTGTGAAAAGAGGCCCAAACACGTTTAGATTAGAAACAAACCAAGGAAACGGGCGTTAATAACAACAAATCCCAAAGGCGCGTCACACAAAGTCCCTAGGTCAACAAAATTGACCTAATCTGGAACCATTGGATTTATCTAATGGATTGTATTCAGTCAACAAAGATCAAAGTATGAGAAATCAATGCGTGAAATTAGTTCACAAAAGGTATGCGTATCCTATGGTCCAGATGAAAGACTCGGATCCAAAAGTATGTAGAATCAAGGGCTATGAGGGAAGGATCGTACAATGCTTAAGTCAATGGTTCACACTATGGGACTCAAAGGTCAACAAAGCTGAAAGTGAGGTCACGTGGTAGGGAGGCACTTTCATTAATGTGGTGGCAAGTTCAGGGACACACTGTAAACACCCCAAATTTTCCCTCACCCATTCACACCATGGCTTGTGATCATTTCATATGCATAAACACAATCATATCATCTCATATCTCATTTTTGATTCACTGCATAGTTTCTAAGTCATCTGCACCAAGGGTTTGTGATCTGAGCAATCCCAGAGCTTCTTGAGCCACTCCAAAGATCACCAATCACTTCAAAGGGGTCCATGTGTGTTCAAGCATCATATTATATCCTCTCAAAGTCAAAAATGCCAAAGAATCACAAGAACTGGATTGGCATGGATGCAGAGCCAAGTTTGACTGCATAGTTGACCTAAAATTAGGGTTTTGGTTTCAGAGGCCATAACTCCAAATTTTTTGGTCATTCTTGTTTCCATCAGTCTCTATATGGTATAGGGAGTATGCATGTCAATTTTCATAAAGTAATTCCATGGGGAAGTCATCTGATCAAGGGTTGACTTTCTGGACAAGTCAGTGCAAAATCAGGGCATCTGAGGCCCCCAATGACCCAACCAAGGGGTGATCTTCATCATTTTGAGTGTATATGATCTTTATTTGATCATGGAAGAAGGTTGAAGTTCACAAAATTCAAGAATTTGAAGTTTTTGCAAAGTTGACTTTTTGGGCATGGTTGACTTTTCAAGAATATGTCATTTTATGCCATTTTTTCAAGCCTTGATTTTTGATCCAAAAATGCTTCAAATGGAAAAACTTTGGTCATGAAAGTTGTAGATTAGATCTTTCCCTTTTCAAAAAGTACAAGAACATGATCTAATTCTTCTTGGATCAAAAGTTATGGTGTGTCAAAGTTGGCAAAAATCACTAATTTTCAAGATATGCACCAATTGGAAAATTTGCAAAATCATGTATCAAGGCCATTTGTGACTTCTAGTTCACATCAAACCAATGCACAAACATTCTATGTGACCTAAAAATCAGATTTGAACCAAAAGATCACATGTTCATGGTTGGCAAAGTAAGAGATTTTCATGAAGTTTCAAAAGTGATCAAGTTGCAAAACCACTCATCACACTTCTCCCACTTGCTGCATTGGCTATTGAACCAGCCATAGCCTCTCACCTCACCATGCTGCGCAGCCCATGCCTCTTGTACCAAGCTAGAACTTAGCCCATGCCCTTCTTACAACAAAGTGGACTTTTTGCAAAAGTGAACATCCCAATCACAGCAGGCCAGGTCACATCATCTGACCAATGGGAGTTCTTTATGCAAAGCAAATGCTAGCCATTTCATACATCAAGCCAGCCTGAAGCAAGCCCTAACACAGCATACACAAACTCACCCCATTTTGCATTTCTCTTCGAATCTCTCTGCACAACACACAAACATTCAAACAAGTTTCACTAATCATCTCACCATGCTTCATAGAGCCTAAACCAACAAGGCACAAGCCTGAATCCAGCAAGAACACCATTCCTCCATTTTCACTCCCAGAAGCAAAACCATTCGAAACTCACTCCACAGGCCACAAACACTTGAACAAACTTCACAAACCTTCTCAAAACATCACCCTGATCACAAAGAACCACTCACATTGGCCTGAAACAGCCTGAATCACCATCACCATTTTCAACTGAGCTTGAGCAGAAGCTGTTCAAACTCCCTAACCAGCCAACATAAACTCCTCCTAAGCATTCAAGGATCACCAGGGGATCAAGTAAAGTGGATTGTATCAAAGGGAGAGGCCAGAAAGTTGCTGGAGTGAAAGCTTCGAAACTCAGGTAGCTCAAGAACTTTTTCTCCAGAAATGGATTTTTAAGTTCTAAAGTTGTTCTCCATGCCTCACTGATTGCTCTGATATCTTTAGTTTTGTAAATGGTGGAGAGATGAGAGTTTAATTTGTTTCTGAAAGTTTTGCCCTAAAATCTTCTTTGTTTCGATTCATGAGTTTGAGGAAATATAAATGTTGTTTGTGATGGGGTTTTGATTCAGTGGGTTATGGGAATCATTTCTGTATGCTTGGTTTTCATTTTGGTTGCGTTTTGAGGTTTTTAGGGATTTTCAGGTGGGGTTCCCACCGGAGAAGACGACCGGAGGTCTTCTCTGGCCACCTGAAAATCATTAGGGTTTTAATCAGGTCATTAAGTGCAGTTTGAATTTCGTGCGTAGGATCAGTTGACTGGTTTGACTTCGCGCGCGTGTGTATGGTCCAGATGCAGCCATTAAGCCCTAATCTTCAATTAATTAATTCATAAATCAAAATTAGGAAGTTTGAATTTCAGCCTTTGATCTGCGCGCGTGGTCAACCATTTCAAACCCAGACTCAATCCTGGCCCTCCATCCTGCATACTTCAGTCTATTTTCATTTTTATTTCATTTTCTTTCATTTAATTTGCATAATTTATTTAAAATAGTAAAAATTGTCTAAAAATTATGAAACTTTTTCTCAAGAATTTCATTAATTTCTATGACACAAAAATATTTTTATTTTCATTTTTAGCATTTAAAAAGTATTTTTAATTATTTAAAAGTTTATTTTTAATTGATTAATGAAAATTAATTTATTAAAAATACTTTTAGGTATTTAAAAATCACCAAAAAATTCATGAAATGTTCTAAGACATTTAGAAACATTGTCCAACCTTCAAACCAAATTTCTTTTTTGATCTTGATGCATTTTAAGAATTTCTCATTGAATTAAAATCATTTTTGTGCATTATTTTGGTCCAAAGTTCAAAAAATCATTTCTGCCTATCCATGAGGAGTTGGACATTGATTCTTTTTGCATTGCATTGTGTTTAGCATGTAGTTTTTGAGATTAAAAGGCCATGTTTTGATCTTTCATTTTCAATTTGTTTGACATTTCTTTTGTTTGGGAACCCTAAAACCCTAGAAATCTTAAGAAAACCATAACTTGAAATTGGTTAAGAGTTGAAACCTCTCCTTTGGGCATTGGGTTAGTATAGGATTAGGGGTCCTTTGAGTGGCATTTTCAATTTTTTATCTTAGGGTTTGCTTCTGATTTTGATTTTTGTTTGATGTATTGTTCATAAACCCTAATTTGGGCTTCCATATGCATCCATCTTGCATTCTCTTGCATAACATGACTTGCCATGACATTTCAAGCATCCATTTGATTCATGTAACATCATAAGACATATTGAAAGCATGTTTGATCATTGCATCATGTATTTGCCATATTGTATGTCATGTGCACTTCATAACTTTTCATGTATGTTCATGGTTCCTAACTTGTTTCATTTCCATTCATAAACTTGTATGATCATCTCCATGTGCTGCCTCATGTTTGTAGCATCTCATAGCATCATTAACATCATGTATGTGCTTCTGGTTTTGTTTTTCATCATACCATTCCATCTCATTTTGCATTGCATTGCATTTTCTTTTCTAACTTTTCAGGTGGTGAGTGATGTTGAGAAGTGAATTTGCCTTCACTTCTCATAACTTTTCTTTTCATCTCTCTTGCATCCATGCTGCATTTTTGTTTGTGTTTGAGTTTGAGCTTGCTCATTTTTCTTCTTCCCACTTTCTTTCTTCAAGTGACTTGACTTCTTGAATGAAGCAAGTTGCTTTGCTTCTCTTGATCCTTTCATCTGCTTCCTGGTGGTTCCTCTGAAGACTTCTCTTGAAAACCTCACAAACCTTAGGAACAACCAAGTATGACAATGATTAGGGTTTTGATTAGTCTCCCCTCTTAGTTTTACCTTTGTGTCTCTTTGAGTCTTCTCTCCTCACCTCATAATCAGGGACTAAACCCTAAAGGCTTTAAGGCTTTGTGATTAAGCTTATGCCTGCATCCTTCTCTTAGGATGGAGTGTATAACTTTAATCCTAAGTGTTAAACCCTTAATGTGTTTAAATCTCTTAATCAATTAACTTAATAATTAACAAGACATCACACTTGTAACTTGGGCCTTGCATTAGGGTTCTAATTCTTCCTTAATTGGTTAAGAAGGACTAACCCTAGTGTTAATGGACAAGTCCCCCTCAAGTTGTCTTACAAATCATAAAACTCACTTCTTCATCATATCATTAATTAAAATCCATCTAATAAAGGCTTTGTTCTGTCATGAGTTTAATCCCTAATCATGGATTAAGTTGAGGAGCTTTCCTCAGCTTAAACACTCTCATCTATTATCCTTCTATTAGGATGGTGTAATGAGTCTGTTTAATCCTTGATTATGGCTTAATCTCATTACTTAACACTAAACAACAACACCAAAAACATCTAAATAATCACAAGTAGGTTAATGATCTTAATCCTACACCAAAGGTAATTGAGTGTGAGAATCTGACTTCACACTTAAGGTACTCTCATTACCCCTAATCAGAGGGAAGATGTGATGAGTTTACTAAATCCATTGGTTTAGACTTAAGCTCATCAACTTATGACAAATCCAAAAGCAATAAAAAACTGAAAACACAAAAACAAACAATAATCGTCTCCTCCGGGATTCTTTTCTCATCTCATTCACTCATAAACGAGAACTCGTTTCTTCCGTCTAATGCAAGACAGTTTGCACCCGAGCCAGACAGGTCATACACTTGAGCATAGACAAGCAAGCAGTTCACCAGTCAATTCACCTTTCAGTCTCTTTGGGTCGAACTACGGTGTTCTGACTTCCTCATTGCACGAGAGGATACGTAGGCATAACTTAACGGTTATCGAACAAAAGTCTCTGTATATTCCCCCTCTTTCCAGCCTTATTCTCTAAGCCTCATATTCTTGAGCATTTCATTCTTGTTCCTGCACTGACACTGTATATATCACACTTTCACATTTCTTTTACACTGACACCTGTACATCCTCTTCCAGCTATTTTTATACACAAATTGCACTGACACTCCCCCTTTAAAACACAAATCTTTTAAGCGTGGATCCCGTCGAGTACGACGGACAGTCTGGGTGCTAATACTTTCCCAGGTTGTAACCAACCCCCTTTCTCAGTCTCTCTGGTTCGCAACCGTCTTATCCATATCTTTCTAGGTCTATGCAGCATTACCTTTCCTCCGGGATAAAAATGCCTAGCTGGCGACTCTTTTCATTCCCTATGAGTTCACTCCTGTGTGTTCTCGCACCCTCCTCTCGCCGACCGTTCGCGTCTGTACCCCTTTTGACCCGGTGTCATTTGGTGGGAGCGACAACTTGGCGACTCTGCTGGGGACCCTTATACTGCAACCAGGGCTTCTGGTTCTTTTTGTGGGTTCCTCCTAGCGCTTGATTGATTTGTGTTTACTGGGGTGTTATGTGCTTATTTGTGCTTTCTTTATTTGCTTTACATATATCATACTGTCATGCTGTCTGGCTGGATCTGGTTTGTTTGCTTTGGTGGGTGGGGTTCTACTGAGAGTTAAGATCCTATACCTGGGATCTGAGTGACACCTAGGCTAGAGTGGTTCATATTCTTTCCCATTCCATCTCGGTCTGGTGCGGAAATATGAAACACGGTTCAGATATGGGTTTCTTCTTGAGAACTCTGTGTTGCAGATTTCCTGCAATGCTAGGGCTATCTGGGAAGCCTGCTAAGTCTGGATGACCTTTTAGTATTGACCTTCAGAAACTGAGGTGAATTAGAGGAGGAACTTTTATGGTTATTGTAAACACTGTACCTCCGGGTTAGAAGTGTTTACACTTCTCATAACTGATCCAAGTCCGAGGATCTTTGTTCTAGAACACCACCTGTGAGGGGGTTGGGCTGTTTACAGGTTTGCAGGTACCTTGACCTCAGAATACCCTGTTACTTTGATTTGATTAAGATTACTCCATGTTGGGGCAATTCTTGTGATTCTAAACCCTGGACATGTGGCTCTTTATTTGAGTCCCCCCCACCTTGGTTACTGGATTTATAGACCTCCATCTGGAATTCTTGATATACCCTGGGCTTATATCAGAGCTCTTGATCAGATCCAGCTCAGTCACAAACCCTTGCATATCATTTGCATACATACTCATTGCATCATATTGACATTTGCTTATTTGTGTTTCAGGGTATCCATCTTCATTTGGTTTTGGTTTTGACCCCATCTTCAGTATTGACCTATCTTCATCAGCATCTTCTTCTGCTATCAGATATCCACTTCAGTCACCTGCACCAGCCAATCAGTGGCCCATTCTTTCAGCATCATCATCAGCACCTGTCTCAACTCATCCTCAACAACATGGCTCCTAAAAAGAGTAACATCACCTACCACTTCTTCCAGCCAGAGTTATCTGACATCAGGAGGATTCAGACCCTGATCACTCCAGATCACATACCATTGTTCAGGGAACACTATGGAGATATACTTGATATGGTTATGGATCTGGACCCTTCACAGAGAAGCCTGATCCACACTTGCCTTCAATTTTATGATCCCCCACTGAGATGTTTCACTTTTCAAGACTTTCAGTTGGGCCCTTTATTGGAAGAATACTCATCATTGGTTGGCATACCTATCAGGGGTGGAATCCCTTTCAACCCTGAGATGGTCTTTCCTGGTAATGAAGAAGTAGCAAAAGCTTTGCATCTGGAATCAGTCTTGATTGGGCAGCATATGACCTCTAAGGCTGGAATCCCTGGCTTCCATCTGGATTTCTTGATCTCTCAAGCTACCCTGAAAGCTTCTTTAGGAGAGTGGAAAGCAGTCTGTGCTTTGTTGGCCCTGAGCATATATGGAATTGGATTGTTTGCAGATGAGCCTCGATTCATTAGCAAGAATGCAATCCACTTATTCATTCTAAGGAACCCAGTGCCCACTTTACTGGGGGATCTCTATTATTCAGTGAATCAGAGGAATGAAAAGCAGAGGGGAAGATTAGTGAGGTGTTGTGCTCCATTGTTCCATACTTGGCTTCTCAGGCATTTACCCAAGACAGATGCATTTTTGAATCCTCATCAGCAGAGAAACTGGGCTAAGAGACTCACTACTCTAACTTCAGCTGATATCAGATGGTGCACTCAAAGCACCAAGGGCAGGGATATCATCACCAGCTGTGGGCATTTTCCCAATGTGCCCCTAATAGGAGTTAAGGGTAGTATCAATTACAATCCTTTGCTGTTCAAAAGGCAATTGGGCTATGCACTGGTCCACACTCCTAAGGCACAGGACTTGGTTGAGACCCTTTATTGTGAGAATAAGCCTAATCTGGCTGTTGTTAGGCAGGCAGCCTGGGCCTGGGATAATGTTCAAACCAAGGGAATAACCATTCCGGGGAAGTGCAACAATGTGGCATCAGCACAATATTATGAGTGGTCCCGTGCCAGGGCTCAATTCTCTGGAATGCCCTTTACCATAGAGGATATGCCTGGACCATCCTCAGCACCACCCCCTGCCACTATCAGTTTGGAGGAGTTTGAGAGCTTGAAGGAAAGAAATGAGAAGTTAACCCAGGCTTTGCAGAAGACCCTCCGGGAAAGGAGTGAGGGTAGGATGGAGATTGAAAGGTTAGAGAAGTTGAGAGTAGAGCATCTGACTAAGATTGAGAAGTCTGGGGATTATATCAAAAAGTCTAAGGCTGGAGAACAAATTCTGAAGAATGCTTGCAAGGAAGCCCAGTTCCAGAGAGCAAGGACAGACTTGTATCTGAAGGAGAGTCAAGCTAGGTGGGTCAGGATCACCGAGGCTCGTACTCTGGAGGACAGGTGAGTTCAAGACAAGATAGAGCAGCTGGAAGCTAGTGCAAAAGAGCAGCAAGAAGCCTTGGCAGCAGCCCAGAGGGAGATATCAGAGCTGAAGATCAAAGCTGGAGTGAAGAGGTCCAAAGACCAGAGTCAGCACAAGAAGCTAACTGCAGCTGTTACTACCCGGAATCTCCTCATCAGGAATCTCACGGAGCGTCCGGCTGATCCTGTGACCGAAGCACTTCTCAAGGAAGTTCGTGAGGATGAGTTTGGCCTTGGTGTCTGACCATTTGTTTGTTGTTGCTTTCATTCCATGTACTTTTGTTTTCCTGTAATGTATTTTGACCCCTCAAAGGGCTCGTATTTGTAAACAAACTATGTACCATTTGTTTTCTGTAATATATGTTTTAGTTTGTTCCATCCGGGTTTACTTCGAAAATAACATCAGCAAGCATCTTCAAGGGTCTGGAAGGGTCAAAACTGAATGCCAAGCCAGGATACCTTGAAAATAAATAAGCATACTGCATTGCATGCTAACCCTTTGTTTGTTTTGTAGGTTTTTGTTTTATTGTTGCTAACTCTGTTGTAATGTTCAGGAACTATTGCTCGACGCCGAGTGTTTCCCCTCAACCGTCCGCACCGATATCCAACCCGTAACAACCTTCCGGGCATACAAATGGATCAGGTACAGCAGGACCTTGCAGAGGTCAGAAATCAAATGGCAAACGAAAGATTGGAGATGAGAACGCAGATGACTCAGTTTATGGAAGTGATGAACAACATGGCTCAAAGCCAGGAAAGATTGAGAGCCATTGTGGAAAGGCAGAATCAAGAGGATCCACACATAGGGACTGCTGGCACCAGTAACAACGAGAGGGTCCAACCTCATGTTAACCCCCCTGTATTTGGCCCCCATCTTCATCCAGAGGTCAATATTCCTGCAAATGTTCAAGGGACTGCCACTGCAGCCAGGGTACTGCAAGAAGACCCCCAAGAGGACCAATTCACAGTAATGGGTGCTGGGGAAGAAGCTTATGATAGAAGGTTGGATGAGATAGCTGAGAAATTGAGATCCTTAGAGTCTCAAAACTCTTTGGGCTTTGACGTCATGGACATGGGTTTGGTAGACGGGGTCAGGATTCCCCATAAGTTCAAGCCCCCTTGTTTTGAAAAATACAACGGGACTTCATGCCCCCGGACTCATTTACAATCATTTCTGGGAAGGCTGAAGGCCTATACTATGGATGAGAAGCTCTGGATGTTTTATTACGAGGATAGCTTAACTGGAGCGTCAAGAGAATGGTACTCTCACCTGACAAGGGCAACTATCAGGTGTTGGAAGGACTTGGCAGAGGCCTTCATCAGACAGTATCAGTACAACTTAGATATGGCACCCAACAGGACCCTCCTAATGGGAATGTCACAGTCGTCAAGGGAAAGTTTCCGAGAATATGCCCAGAGATGGAGGCAATTGGCCGCTGCTGTTCAGCCACCTATGTCTGAGAGGGAAATGGCAGATATGTTTATGAACACCCTTCAGGGAACCTACATTGACAGGCTGGCTGCTTTCTCTTCCCCTAGCTTTGCAGATGTTGTCATAGCTGGGGAGAGAATTGAGAGCCTGTTAAAGATGGGCAAGATTTCTGACAATGGTGCCAGCTCGTCCAACAATGCAAGGAAGCCTTTTGCAGGCCCAAGAAGAACTGGCGAGACCAATGCCATCCACACCAACAGGGGCAGGCCCCAATATGTTCAAAGGTCAGTGGCAGCAGTCACCATTCCTTCTCCACTTCCTCAGCAATCAGTATATCAACCTCCGCAACAACCTCAGTATCAGCAACAACCTCAGTACCATCAACAAGCTCAGTATCCTCCGAGAAACTACAACAATACCAACAACAACAGCCAGCAAAGGCCATTCCAACAGAGGCCATCTCAAGCCAATAGGGTGATCGATCCGATCCCTACGCCATATGCTACATTGCTGCCACAACTCCTAAAACTCAACCTAGTTGAGCTAAGGACGTTGGCGCCCCCGGATCCCAACAGTCTACCCAGGAATTATGACTCCAACGCCAGATGTGCCTTTCATTCAAATGCACCTGGCCACAGTACAGAAAAGTGCAGAGCCTTGCACATGAAGGTACAAGACCTGGTAGACTCAAAAGCTCTGAATTTCGCACCACCACCTAATGTCAACAAAAATCCTATGCCAAACCACGGGGGTCCCAGAATTAATGCTATTGAAGAAGACAAGCCGTCTTATTTAATAACCAGTGTGGGTCAGATCCGGACACCGTTGGTGGAAATTAAGGCTCAACTCCTCGAATGTCAAATGTTCCCGGGGTGTGAGTTGGGGTGTGCTTACTGCAATATCTCAATAAATGGGTGCGATAACTTGAGGAATGGCATAGATGGTCTTATTCAGAGTGGCCAACTTCAGATCACCACATCCTTTCCAACAAATCCAGCAATCTCATCAGCAACGGTTCCGATATCTCCTACAACTGCAGCAACCATTGTTCCTGACAATTCTTCGGCTTCATCAACAAGTACTTCATCTATTATCTCAACTGATCAGTTATCAACAAATTTTTCTTCTACAACTTCAGCATCACTCCATTTTGAATCTCCTACAACAACAACGTCCATCCTTCCGACAATGTCTCCTATAGCTCCAGCAACAAACTCTGAAGATGTCTCAACTGTCACGATATTTTATGATCCTGAAAACAACTCTGCCTACAACTCAGAAAGTGCTGCTCCCATCAGAGCACCAGTCACAATTTATTACGATCCACAAACTATCACAGTTCCTTCCGCAGCTGCAATCAGTCCGGTCACCATCACGGTGCCTGGACCAGTACCTTATGAAAGCAGTAGTGCCATCCCCTGGCATTATGGCTCGGACATGTACTGCGAAGGACAGAAAATCACTTTTGAATCATCAACCCCTGCACCACAAATAGACAATGTGGGAGGAGGCGGAGGCTTCACTCGAAGCGGACGTCTCTTTGCTCCACAAATTCAAAGACCCACTGCCGAAGCAGAAGCTGCTGCCAAGGCAAAAGGGAAAAGCTTGGTGTAGGAAGAGCATGTTGTTAAAGAAGCTTTGAAAACGCCCTTTGATCAAGAGGTTGATGAGTTCATGCGAATCATCAAGAAGAGTGATTATAAAATAGTGGATCAGCTTCATCAGACGCCTTCCAAGATCTCAATCCTATCATTGCTTATGTGCTCCGAAGCCCATCGGAATGCACTACTCAAAGTCTTGCACGCAGCTTACGTGCCTGAGGAGATCACTGTCAATCAGCTGGAAGCTGTAGTTGGAAATGTTAATGCTAGTCATGGACTAGGGTTCACCAACACTGATTTGACGACGGAAGGCCGCAACCATAACAAAGCCTTGCACATAACCATGGAATGTAAAGGAGCAGTCCTTTCCCATGTGCTGGTAGACACGGGGTCATCCCTCAATGTCTTACCTAAAAAGGCCCTGGTGAAGCTAGAATACGACGGATTGGCGTTAAGACCAAGCAACCTGGTAGTGAGAGCCTTTGATGGTTCTAAGAGATCGGTTCTGGGAGAGATTGAGTTGCCTGTAACGATTGGCCCACAGACTTTCAAAACGACCTTCTACGTGATGGATATACAGCCTGCCTACAGCTGTCTATTGGGTAGGCCATGGATTCACGCCGCTGGCGCCGTGACCTCTACCCTTCACCAGAAGTTAAAATATGAGTGGGAGGGTCAAATCGTTACAATCTGTGGGGAGAAGGATATTTTTGTCAGCCACCTGGCTACCTATAAGTATATTGAGATGGACGGGGAGATCCATGAAACAATGAGCCAAGGTTTCGAGGCCTTGAACATCAATGAGACATCTGCTGTGCCTGGTACTTCAATATCATCATACCAGCAAGCCCGGAAGGTTGTTGAGGAAGGAACTGTCCAAGGCTGGGGCAAACTGCTACCGTTGGAGAAGAAAGAGGATAGATTTGGGTTGGGTTACAAACCAACTCAACAAGATCAAGCAGAGGCTGCAAAAGAGCCCAACTTTGTGAGCAGGGGGATGCTCACCCCTGATGCTGTCAACTGTCTGGAAGACGAGCTGGAAGAGGAACGCAACCTGGAAAGCTGGATTCGTCCAAAGATCCCGGGGAGCAGTATCTCAAACTGGTCTTCCCAGGAAATTATAAGAGTTACTCATGCAGAGTAATTATTATTTCCTGTATTTTTATAGCATGCATCAAAGTCTTGCATCTTGCCCAAGATGACAAGACTCATTTTGTAATCGGGCCATCTGTACTTTTTGTGCAACAAGATTAATCAATGAAATATCAGACATCTTTTTGCAAATGAGTCTTTTTCCTTTCCGTTCACTGTTTTTTCCATTTTTCTTTTTGTACAAAAAATAAATGGCGATGTTTTCAAAATGATAACTTTATTTCACTTTTCTAAAACAAGATTAAAATCAAATCACTAAAATGAACAAACTGAACCCTTGCAGAGAGTGCCTTCCTGACAGCACCGACAACAGCACGGCTATGACTTCGTATGACTTTGACAATCCGATCAATCAAGCTGATGAAGGGGTTGAAGAAGAATATGAGCTTCCTGAAGAATTAGCCAGGTTGTTGAGACAAGAGGAAAAGGTTATTACTCCTCACCAGGAGGAGGTTGAAGTGATTAATCTTGGTACAAATGAAGACGTGAAAGAGGTTAAAATCGGGGCCTGCTTACAAGACTCAGTGAAGAGACAACTGATTGACCTGCTTCAAGAGTACGTGGACGTGTTTGCTTGGTCTTATCAAGATATGCCAGGGTTGGACACCGACATTGTGGTGCACAAGCTGCCTTTGAGGGAAGAATGTCCACCAGTTAAACAGAAACTGCGCCGTACTCGCCCGGATATGGCAATGAAGATCAAGGAAGAGGTACAAAAGCAATGGGACGCCGGGTTCCTTGCTGTAACTAGCTATCCACCGTGGGTTGCTAACATAGTACCTGTGCCTAAGAAAGACGGCAAAGTAAGAATGTGTGTTGACTACCGGGATCTGAACAGAGCCAGCCCGAAAGATGACTTCCCATTACCTCACATAGATGTATTGGTGGATAATACGGCTCAGTTCTCGGTATTCTCCTTCATGGATGGATTTTCAGGATACAATCAGATTAAAATGTCACCTGAAGACATAGAGAAGACAACCTTCATCACACCCTGGGGCACGTTCTGCTACAAGGTAATGCCATTTGGGCTCAAGAATGCCGGTGCAACATATCAACGGGCTATGGTGACATTATTCCACGATATGATCCATAAGGAAATCGAGTGTTATGTGGATGATATGATCGCCAAGTCCCTCACTGAAGAAGACCATCTGGTAAATCTGCTAAAGTTGTTCAAGCGTCTGAGGAAATACCAACTGAAGTTGAACCCCAAATAAAGCACATTCGGGGTGAGATCTGGTAAGCTGCTGGGTTTTATTGTAAGCGAGAAAGGGATTGAAGTTGACCCTGATAAAGTCAAAGCCATTCAAGAAATGCCTGCACCAAAAACTGAGAAGGAAGTTCGAGGGTTCCTAGGTCGATTGAACTACATTTCACGGTTCATATCTCACCTTACGGCTACCTGTGAACCCTTGTTCAAGTTGTTAAGAAAAGAACAGACGGTCAGGTGGAACGAAGACTGCCAGAAGGCTTTTGACAAAATCAAAGAATACCTGCAAGAGCCTCCAATCCTTATGCCTCCAATTGAAGGAAGACCTCTGATAATGTACTTGACAGTATTAGAAGAGTCAATGGGGTGTGTGCTGGGCCAGCATGACGAGTCTGGTCGAAAAGAGTACGCAATATACTACCTAAGCAAAAAGTTTACCGACTGTGAACAACGTTATTCACTGCTCGAGAAAACTTGTTGTGCTTTAGCGTGGGCGGCTCGCCGACTGAGACAATATATGTTGACCCACACCACTTTGTTGATCTCAAAGATGGATCCAGTTAAGTACATTTTTGAGAAGCCAGCTCTTACCGGACGGGTTGCAAGATGGCAAATGATCCTCACAGAATATGACATCCAGTACACATCTCAGAAAGCCATCAAGGGCAGTGTACTGTCTGAATATCTTGCTGAGCAACCTATTGATGATTACCAGCCTATGAGATTTGACTTCCCTGATGAACACATCATGTTCATAAAAGCAAAAGATCACGAAGAGCCTGTTCACACTGAAGGGCCTGACCCGGAAGAAGAATGGACTATGATGTTTGATGGGGCTGTTAACATGAATGGTCGTGGTGTTGGTGCAGTACTCATTACACCCAAAGGAGTTCACCTGCCTTTCTCGGCAAAACTCACCTTCAACTGCACTAACAACGAAGCTGAATACGAAGCTTGCATTATGGGTCTTGAGGAAGCCATTGACCTCAGGATCAAGACATTGACTGTATTCGGAGATTCAGCTCTGGTAGTTAATCAAACCAACGGCAAATGGGACACCCACCAGGATCATCTGATACCTTACAGGGATTATACAAGGAGGTTATTGACTTTCTTTACAACAGTCAAGCTTGAGTATATCCCTCGGGACGAGAATCAATTTGCAGATGCTCTGGCTACCATTTCGTCCATGATCAAAGTTCAAGCTGCCAACTTTGTACCTCAGATTTCAGTATCCAGACTTGACAGACCAGCATATGTATTTGCGGCAGAAGTTGTCAAAGATGATAAGCCTTGGTTCCATGACATTAAATGCTTCTTGGAGGATCAAACATACCCACCTGGGGCATCTTCCAATGATAAGAAGACTTTGAGAAGGCTTGCTGGTAGTTTCTTTCTGAACACTGATGGGTCTTTATACAAAAGGAACTTTGACATGGTACACCTCAGATGTGTTGACAAGACGGAAGCAGATTTGTTGATGCATGAAATGCACGAAGGATCCTTTGGTACCCATGCTGGAGGGCATGCCATGGCTAAGAAGTTGCTGAGATCAGGCTATTACTGGATCACAATGGATGCAGACTGTTGTGCCTATGCCAGGAAATGCCATAAATGTCAGATCTATGCAGATAAGGTGCATGTGCCTCCCAATCCTTTGAACATAATGTCTTCACCATGGCCCTTTGCTATGTGGGGCATTGACATGATTGGCAAGATTGAACCAACCGCTTCGAATGGCCACAGATTCATCCTGGTTGCCATTGATTATTTCACCAAGTGGGTTGAAGCAGCCTCTTATGCCAATGTTACAAGACAAGTGGTAGCCAGATTTCTGAAGAGAGATATCATCTGTCGATATGGAGTGCCCGAGCGAATCATTACTGATAATGGTTCCAACTTAAACAACAAAATGATGGCTGAGTTATGCCGGGACTTCAAGATCCAACATCACAATTCTTCTCCTTACAGGCCAAAGATGAATGGCACTGTTGAGGCGGCTAACAAGAATATCAAGAAGATTGTGCAGAAGATGGTAGTCACTTACAAAGACTGGCACGAAATGCTACCATTTGCCTTGCATGGGTACCGCACGTCAATCAGAACATCCACTGGGGCAACACCGTATCAGCTTGTGTATGGTATGGAAGCAGTCCTACCGGTTGAAGTTGAATTACCCTCCCTACGGGTACTGATGGATGTTAAGCTGAGTGAAGCAGAATGGGTTAGGGCCCGATACGAACAACTGAGTCTGATTGAAGAAAAAAGATTGGCTGCAATCTGTCATGGGCAGTTGTATCAGAAAAGAATGAAGAAAGCCTTCGATCAGAAAGTCAGGCACCGAGAGTACCAAGTGGGAGATCTTGTGCTGAAAAGAATCCTCCCTCCTCATACAGACCACAGGGGCAAATGGACTCCAAATTATGAAGGACCATTTGTAGTGAAGAAAGTTTTCTCTGGTGGAGCACTGATGCTCAGCACCATGGATGGTGAAGACTTCCCGTCCCCTGTGAATTCAGATGCAGTTAAAAAATACTTCGCGTAAAATGACCCGCTGGACATAAAAACAGAATGTAAGTCCAGGCAAAAATAGGGCATCCCGGCGAGTCAAAAACAGAATAAAAGACTCGGGCAAAAATAAGGGAAAATAAACAAAAAAATGTACACCCGCTGAGTTGAAAAGCCGCATTGGACAGCTCAGGCAAAAAATGGGTATCCCGATGGATTGAAAACCCGAAAGGGCGATCCATGCAAAACAAGGGAATAAGCGAACAACTGCATTCTAAATTCGCCTGTATTATCCGTAACTTGGAAAGCTTCAAAAAGATCAAGCTTCAATCAGAATCAACCTTCTCCAGAAAGCAAGACGAGAAGAACGCCAAAAGTCATACGAGTCATAGCAGAAGAGGAAACTCCTTAAAGCGTCGTCAACATCGCCAGCACTTTGTTTCTCAATTTGTAACAATCTCTTCCTTTCAGGAGATATGTTTCTTTGACTGTACCTCGCCGGTTCAGGGCACATGAATTAATAAAATCAGATTTTTTCAGTCATGTTTCGTTTTGTACAGTTTTATTTGCAAAGAATGTCTGATGTCTCTAAAAAATTAATTGCATGAGTACAGATGCTTTTCTCTAAAAAAATAATAATAAAAACGTGCTTGCAGGAAATATACTTACTCTCAGAAGTGTCTAAACTCCTATGACGGAATCCGGTAAAGGATACCTCGGGATTACTTGTGCGTTTCTCTATCTTTGCAGGATTGCAGGTATCTGAAGCGCAACGTGGGGCATGTAAGCCTCACCCCATCAAGCTGGCAAATCAACACTCAATCTTAGCACCCGAAGTGCTTTTCCCCCTAGCTGAGTTGCCAACAACTTTCCCCAGTGAGCTGCCACTTGCTACTACCACCAGCCGAGTTGTTGTTTCTTCCTCAGCAGAATGCAAATTCAAGGAACCATCTCCCCACAGAATCCTCAGCCTCTATTCAGAAGAGCAACGCATGAAGGAGTCACAACAGAGTACAGAAGGCTTCTACAAACCCCAGCTGGGTCCTATATTCCAAGGATATGTCAATCAGTGACCTAGATCCCTAAGCAAATACATCTCCCCAGATCTATCAATGATCTCATCCCCAGCTGGGATGTCCACTTCAAACAGATCGACCAGAGATCTTCGCAGCAACGGGATCCAAGTCCCGGATCTGCACCTCTTTACATAATCATGACATTTGCATCATAATCACCCACAAAGCGTAGCATTCCGTCTAATACGGAGCATTGCGGCAAAAAAATCAAACTCATAGCATAATCATAAGTCATGTTGTGAACCAACACTCGTGGATAATGACAGTTCATCAACATACAGAAAAAATCCCCACCAGGGTCCCCGGCAAAAGCAGCTGCCTCACAATCCACAAACACCAGTATATATACTCCTTTTGACACCCGTCCGTGTCATCATTCCCCAGTAAAGTCACCCGAACACTCTTTACAAACAAAACCACCCGTATTACAGATACTTCCTGACACCCGCCCGTGTCATATCCTCAGCAGAAAGCCAAGGACATCCTCTTGGCACTCACATATACCTATATACACTTTCTCGACACCCGTCCGTGTCGCATCCCCAGCGCAGTCGCCTACACTTTTACAACCCATATACCTGTTGATGCCTTATTTTTCTCCTTTTTGACACTCGTCCGTGTCACTCTCCCCAGCAGTTAAAATACTCATCTGTACAATACTCATACTCACTACTCGTGTTACACTCATACAGATACTCGTCCGTACCTTGTATATACCATTCACATCCCCACAGATTCGGCACTAGTCCTTGTTCTTTGTTAACTCGTTGGTACTCGTCCGTATCATCATCTCAGAACATGCGTCAAGTGTTTGTTTCTACATGATACTCGTCCGTATCATAGTCTTAAGGATGCTCGTCCGCGTCTTTAATCCATACACCAGGTCAAACACTTTTGTCTTCTTGAATATAGACACTCGCCTGTGTCTACTATTCCCCAGGAGAATCCTCTCAGATTCAACACTCGTCCGTGTTCTCTGTTAACCCGTTGATACTCGTCCGTATCATCATCTCTGAACACGTGTCAGTTTGTTTCTACCCGATACTCGTCCGTATCGTAGTCTTAAGGATGTTCGGCCGCATCTTTAATCTATACACAGATGCCAAACGCTTATATCTTTTGTTCCTTGGATGAAAACACTCGTCCGTGTTTACTATTCCCCAGTAGATTGCCAACAAAGCAAATTTTTTTTTATCTGGCACTCGTCCTGTGTCATGATAAACCTTGAGAGCAGTCGTACCCTGCTAGGTGGTCGTCCTCCACCTCTTGATGGTCGTCCTCCATCATGCTCATCCGGTGGCCGTCCCCATCGTTGATTTTAGCAGCCGTCCCCTGCTAGGTGGTCGTCCTCCACCTCTTGATGATCGTCCTTCATCATTTTATCCAATGGTCGTCCCCATTGTTGATTTTGGTTATCCGACATTCGTCCTATGTCATGATAAACCTTGAGAGCAGCCGTCCCCTGCTAGGTGGTCGTCCTCCACCTCTTGATGGTCGTCCTCCATCATGCTCATCCGATGGCTGTCCCCATCGTTGACCTTTTATCCGGCATTCGTCCTATGTCGCGATATTTTCGGCAGCCGTACCCTGCCAGGTGGTCGTCCTCCACCTTTGATGGTCGTCCCCATCATATTTCTTTTATTCCCAACAGAGCAGCCGTCCCCTGCTAGGTGATCGTCCTTCACCTTTGATGACCATACCTCATCATCTTTTTATTTCATTTATTCTTTAACCCGATGGTCGTCCCCGTCGTGGTCCCTTTTCTTTTGGCCCGATGGCCGTCCCCATCGTCGGTTACCTTGCTTTATGAACTTGATGGCCGTCCCCGTCATGTTTCATTAATTCCCAGAGAATCTTACAACTTTATCTTGATGGTCGTCCCCATCATAATCTCTTATTTTTCCCAGCTAGTCGGCCGTCCCCGTCTTGGCTTTACCTTTTATCCCCAGCATGATGGCCGTCCCCGTCATTGCTTTATTTTCCGCACTTTTCAGCATGTCGGCCGTCCCCGTCATTGCTATTTACACAGCAGTCGTCCTCTGCTCGACGGTCGTCCTCCGTCGCCCACACTTTACAATATACTTTATTTTCCTTTTACAATCTATATCCCTTTTCTTCTTCATTCTGTGAGTGCAAATTTTGGACTGTCTTTGGTATTCAACCACAAGTTATCTTGTTTGCATGTTAAGCCGTTGCTTACATCCTGCACAGCTAACTCATGTTTGAATAGGGGCAGCTGTAAACACCCCAAATTTTCCCTCACCCATTCACACCATGGCTTGTGATCATTTCATATGCATAAACACAATCATATCATCTCATATCTCATTTTTGATTCACTGCATAGTTTCTAAGTCATCTGCACCAAGGGTTTGTGATCTGAGCAATCCCAGAGCTTCTTGAGCCACTCCAAAGATCACCAATCACTTCAAAGGGGTCCATGTGTGTTCAAGCATCATATTATATCCTCTCAAAGTCAAAAATGCCAAAGAATCACAAGAACTGGATTGGCATGGATGCAGAGCCAAGTTTGACTGCATAGTTGACCTAAAATTAGGGTTTTGGTTTCAGAGGCCATAACTCCAAATTGTTTGGTCATTCTTGTTTCCATCAGTCTCTATATGGTATAGGGAGTATGCATGTCAATTTTCATAAAGAAATTCCATGGGGAAGTCATCTGATCAAGGGTTGACTTTCTGGACAAGTCAGTGCAAAATCAGGGCATCTGAGGCCCCCAATGACCCAACCAAGGGGTGATCTTCATCATTTTGAGTGTATATGATCTTTATTTGATCATGGAAGAAGGTTGAAGTTCACAAAATTCAAGAATTTGAAGTTTTTGCAAAGTTGACTTTTTGGGCATGGTTGACTTTTCAAGAATATGTCATTTTATGCCATTTTTTTAAGCCTTGATTTTTGATCCAAAAATGCTTCAAATGGAAAAACTTTGGTCATGAAAGTTGTAGATTAGATCTTTCCCTTTTCAAAAAGTACAAGAACATGATCTAATTCTTCTTGGATCAAAAGTTATGGTGTGTCAAAGTTGGCAAAAATCACTAATTTTCAAGATATGCACCAATTGGAAAATTTGCAAAATCATGTATCAAGGCCATTTGTGACTTCTAGTTCACATCAAACCAATGCACAAACATTCTATGTGACCTAAAAATCAGATTTGAACCAAAAGATCACATGTTCATGGTTGGCAAAGTAAGAGATTTTCATGAAGTTTCAAAAGTGATCAAGTTGCAAAACCACTCATCACACTTCTCCCACTTGCTGCATTGGCTATTGAACCAACCATAGCCTCTCACCTCACCATGCTGCGCAGCCCATGCCTCTTGTACCAAGCTAGAACTTAGCCCATGCCCTTCTTACAACAAAGTGGACTTTTTGCAAAAGTGAACATCCCAATCACAGCAGGCCAGGTCACATCATCTGACCAATGGGAGTTCTTTATGCAAAGCAAATGCTAGCCATTTCATACATCAAGCCAGCCTGAAGCAAGCCCTAACACAGCATACACAAACTCACCCCATTTTGCATTTCTCTTCGAATCTCTCTGCACAACACACAAACATTCAAACAAGTTTCACTAATCATCTCACCATGCTTCATAGAGCCTAAACCAACAAGGCACAAGCCTGAATCCAGCAAGAACACCATTCCTCCATTTTCACTCCCAGAAGCAAAACCATTCGAAACTCACTCCACAGGCCACAAACACTTGAACAAACTTCACAAACCTTCTCAAAACATCACCCTGATCACAAAGAACCACTCACATTGGCCTGAAACAGCCTGAATCACCATCACCATTTTCAACTGAGCTTGAGCAGAAGCTGTTCAAACTCCCTAACCAGCCAACATAAACTCCTCCTAAGCATTCAAGGATCACCAGGGGATCAAGTAAAGTGGATTGTATCAAAGGGAGAGGCCAGAAAGTTGCTGGAGTGAAAGCTTCGAAACTCAGGTAGCTCAAGAACTTTTTCTCCAGAAATGGATTTTTAAGTTCTAAAGTTGTTCTCCATGCCTCACTGATTGCTCTGATATCTTTAGTTTTGTAAATGGTGGAGAGATGAGAGTTTAATTTGTTTCTGAAAGTTTTGCCCTAAAATCTTCTTTGTTTCGATTCATGAGTTTGAGGAAATATAAATGTTGTTTGTGATGGGGTTTTGATTCAGTGGGTTATGGGAATCATTTCTGTATGCTTGGTTTTCATTTTGGTTGCGTTTTGAGGTTTTTAGGGATTTTCAGGTGGGGTTCCCACCGGAGAAGACGACCGGAGGTCTTCTCCGGCCACCTGAAAATCATTAGGGTTTTAATCAGGTCATTAAGTGCAGTTTGAATTTCGTGCGTAGGATCAGTTGACTGGTTTGACTTCGCGCGCGTGTGTATGGTCCAGATGCAGCCATTAAGCCCTAATCTTCAATTAATTAATTCATAAATCAAAATTAGGAAGTTTGAATTTCAGCCTTTGATCTGCGCGCGTGGTCAACCATTTCAAACCCAGACTCAATCCTGGCCCTCCATCCTGCATACTTCAGTCTATTTTCATTTTTATTTCATTTTCTTTCATTTAATTTGCATAATTTATTTAAAATAGTAAAAATTGTCTAAAAATTATGAAACTTTTTCTCAAGAATTTCATTAATTTCTATGACACAAAAATATTTTTATTTTCATTTTTAGCATTTAAAAAGTATTTTTAATTATTTAAAAGTTTATTTTTAATTGATTAATGAAAATTAATTTATTAAAAATACTTTTAGGTATTTAAAAATCACCAAAAAATTCATGAAATGTTCTAAGACATTTAGAAACATTGTCCAACCTTCAAACCAAATTTCTTTTTTGATCTTGATGCATTTTAAGAATTTCTCATTGAATTAAAATCATTTTTGTGCATTATTTTGGTCCAAAGTTCAAAAAATCATTTCTGCCTATCCATGAGGAGTTGGACATTGATTCTTTTTGCATTGCATTGTGTTTAGCATGTAGTTTTTGAGATTAAAAGGCCATGTTTTGATCTTTCATTTTCAATTTGTTTGACATTTCTTTTGTTTGGGAACCCTAAAACCCTAGAAATCTTAAGAAAACCATAACTTGAAATTGGTTAAGAGTTGAAACCTCTCCTTTGGGCATTGGGTTAGTATAGGATTAGGGGTCCTTTGAGTGGCATTTTCAATTTTTTATCTTAGGGTTTGCTTCTGATTTTGATTTTTGTTTGATGTATTGTTCATAAACCCTAATTTGGGCTTCCATATGCATCCATCTTGCATTCTCTTGCATAACATGACTTGCCATGACATTTCAAGCATCCATTTGATTCATGTAACATCATAAGACATATTGAAAGCATGTTTGATCATTGCATCATGTATTTGCCATATTGTATGTCATGTGCACTTCATAACTTTTCATGTATGTTCATGGTTCCTAACTTGTTTCATTTCCATTCATAAACTTGTATGATCATCTCCATGTGCTGCCTCATGTTTGTAGCATCTCATAGCATCATTAACATCATGTATGTGCTTCTGGTTTTGTTTTTCATCATACCATTCCATCTCATTTTGCATTGCATTGCATTTTCTTTTCTAACTTTTCAGGTGGTGAGTGATGTTGAGAAGTGAATTTGCCTTCACTTCTCATAACTTTTCTTTTCATCTCTCTTGCATCCATGCTGCATTTTTGTTTGTGTTTGAGTTTGAGCTTGCTCATTTTTCTTCTTCCCACTTTCTTTCTTCAAGTGACTTGACTTCTTGAATGAAGCAAGTTGCTTTGCTTCTCTTGATCCTTTCATCTGCTTCCTGGTGGTTCCTCTGAAGACTTCTCTTGAAAACCTCACAAACCTTAGGAACAACCAAGTATGACAATGATTAGGGTTTTGATTAGTCTCCCCTCTTAGTTTTACCTTTGTGTCTCTTTGAGTCTTCTCTCCTCACCTCATAATCAGGGACTAAACCCTAAAGGCTTTAAGGCTTTGTGATTAAGCTTATGCCTGCATCCTTCTCTTAGGATGGAGTGTATAACTTTAATCCTAAGTGTTAAACCCTTAATGTGTTTAAATCTCTTAATCAATTCACTTAATAATTAACAAGACATCACACTTGTAACTTGGGCCTTGCATTAGGGTTCTAATTCTTCCTTAATTGGTTAAGAAGGACTAACCCTAGTGTTAATGGACAAGTCCCCCTCAAGTTGTCTTACAAATCATAAAACTCACTTCTTCATCATATCATTAATTAAAATCCATCTAATAAAGGCTTTGTTCTGTCATGAGTTTAATCCCTAATCATGGATTAAGTTGAGGAGCTTTCCTCAGCTTAAACACTCTCATCTATTATCCTTCTATTAGGATGGTGTAATGAGTCTGTTTAATCCTTGATTATGGCTTAATCTCATTACTTAACACTAAACAACAACACCAAAAACATCTAAATAATCACAAGTAGGTTAATGATCTTAATCCTACACCAAAGGTAATTGAGTGTGAGAATCTGACTTCACACTTAAGGTACTCTCATTACCCCTAATCAGAGGGAAGATGTGATGAGTTTACTAAATCCATTGGTTTAGACTTAAGCTCATCAACTTATGACAAATCCAAAAGCAATAAAAAACTGAAAACACAAAAACAAACAATAATCGTCTCCTCCGGGATTCTTTTCTCATCTCATTCACTCATAAACGAGAACTCGTTTCTTCCGTCTAATGCAAGACAGTTTGCACCCGAGCCAGACAGGTCATACACTTGAGCATAGACAAGCAAGCAGTTCACCAGTCAATTCACCTTTCAGTCTCTTTGGGTCGAACTACGGTGTTCTGACTTCCTCATTGCACGAGAGGATACGTAGGCATAACTTAACGGTTATCGAACAAAAGTCTCTGTATATTCCCCCTCTTTCCAGCCTTATTCTCTAAGCCTCATATTCTTGAGCATTTCATTCTTGTTCCTGCACTGACACTGTATATATCACACTTTCACATTTCTTTTACACTGACACCTGTACATCCTCTTCCAGCTATTTTTATACACAAATTGCACTGACACTACCCCTTTAAAACACAAATCTTTTAAGCGTGGATCCCGTCGAGTACGACGGACAGTCTGGGTGCTAATACCTTCCCAGGTTGTAACCAACCCCCTTTCTCAGTCTCTCTGGTTCGCAACCGTCTTATCCATATCTTTCTAGGTCTATGCAGCATTACCTTTCCTCCGGGATAAAAATGCCTAGCTGGCGACTCTTTTCATTCCCTGTGAGTTCACTCCTGTGTGTTCTCGCACCCTCCTCTCGCCGACCGTTCGCGTCTGTACCCCTTTTGACCCGGTGTCATTTGGTGGGAGCGACACACACGATCAAAACTAATCAAAGGATGTGTTTTAAACTTATCACAAGACCCTAGTTGACCTTCACCGGTCGGTGAAGGACCTATGGTTATCTTCTCCGGCCAGCTCCAATGATTTGTAAACACTAGTCCTCTCTAGAAATGCACTAAAAGGGTATCAATCAAAAGCTGGGTTTAAGTACATTCCAAATCTAACAACCAAATCCATAAATGAAGCACACACAACATGAATCGAACGATTTCAGTTTTCCCTAAAAATCTTCAAGTGTCTCTAAAAGACATAATTATTAACCAAAGGCAGTTTGTTCTTGTTATTAAACTCAAATCAAGAAGAATATGGTCTCAGATCATTGAAATTGAAGAAAAATAAGTTGAAGAAATCCAAACCTGGATCTACAGAAGCTTAACTCACACAAAGAAATCCATAGGTATTGATCTTGTTCTTGAGCTTCAAAGAGCAAAATAAATGCCCTAACACCTTTGAATCTTGTCAAGGATGGAAGAAAAATATAATTGAGCTTGAACTTGCACTTGAAGAATTATCTTGATTATTCCATGGATCTTGATCAGAGCTTGTTGGAGATGATGAATTGATGAATATTGAGATGAGAAGTGGAAAGAATAATGTGAAATCAAGGAAAATGCATAGAGAAATTTTGGTGTGATTTGTAATGCAAAATGTGAAAATGGGAGAGAATGATGATGTGTTGATCATAATTCAATTATGAAGAGCTTAAATATGGTGAGTTAGATCTTAACTACCATGGTTGACAGTTGCAACCATGGTTAGTTGTGTAGGATCCAAAAATGAGGTGTGAGGACCAATTACTAAGGACAAGTGAGAGTGAGATCGTGTATGATCATGTACATGGAGTTTATGAAGCTTATGGTGAGGCCTTAATGATGTGTGATGGTGATGTGATCAATACAGCCTAAGCTTTGATGTCATAAGCTTCTCATTTTGAATTTTCACTATCTTCATGCATGGTCATGCATGTGATTGTGTTATGTAAGCTTTTGTGTGCACAGATGGGGTAATGGATGGATGGTGAGATGAACATGTGTGTATCATAAGTCAGCAAGGCAATAATTCAATCAAAACTTCCAACAAAAGCAGCCAATGCATCAATGCAAATGATGATGTTTATGAATGGATTTCTCTCAATGTAGTGAATGAAAATGCATGATCTTGGAAGAAAATGGTCCACAACATTTGATATAACATGTTTGTAGTTGAAAACAAGATGAAACGAAGCTTCTAAAGTGCATGAAAATGACTTGGAATGCAAGCACATCAAACTGGCTCATGGGCTGTGAATTGTGCCTCTGGCTTGGCCTTGGGCCTAGGGTAATTTGCTGCAAAAAACCCTTTTGTTTGTACCTTCATATCTCTTCATCCTTTGCTAAAATTAAAAAACCTTAAACCTTCATCCTTATAATACCCTATTTCAAACAGTACAAGTGGATTTTTCATTTGACTTTTGGATTTTAAAATGGCTTCTCTTGAACATGGCTGCCAAAATGACCAAAACCTTCTATTTTTGGAAACCCTAATTCTCCAAAAATGGCAACTTTAGGGTTTCTTGATTCTTGATGATTCATACATCATTTCATGATCAAATTTTGTCCAATGATCCCTTGTAACATGAATTTTATGATTTTGACCTCAAAAAGTCAGGAGTTGACTTTTTCCTCTACACAATTGACTTTTCCCCAATTTCTTGATTTTCAAGTAACTGGCCAATTGAAGACCTTATGAAATGATTCAATGGATGAGTTTTTAACCTTAGGTACTTGACCTCATGTGGAAAAGATTGAAATCAAGTTTGGACCAAAATTTCATTATGAACCCCCATTAATCAGAACCCTAATTTTGGCCCTTTTTGCTATGAGGTATTGCACTACTTGGATTCCTTGATCAATCTACCTCGTTCAAAACCTTGAGGGATAATTTGAGATCTTGTGGGATGTTAGGAAACTTTTGAACTTTGTTGATAGTCAAGTGACCCTTATCATTGCCTTTGGTGATCACCAATCCCACCATTCATTTATCATATGCACTATGCTCCCAACTATGAATGATATGCTTCATTTTTCTATGCCAAGATGTAATGATATGTATAATATATGTTGTACTAAATTATATGAAAGGAGAGGGAAAATTTCGGGGTGTTACTGTTTCCCCTATTCAATCAACTCTAGAGTTGAATGGATGATAGCAATGCTTTCAGGCGTTCAAGGTATGGAGGGATAGAATACACGAATAAACTGGAAAATTTATACTCTGTGGGGAATAAAAAATAACCCGAATTTTAAAGGGATCAATGATACGAGGACAAGCCTAAGGTGGGCTCAAATAATGTAAGACTATATCAAAGGTGGAATCAAGAAAAGATACGACACCAAGTCGAAGGTTGAATCGTAAACGTAAGACTAAGCCGAAGGTAGACATACAGTAAGATTCGAGACCAAGCCGAAGGTGGACTTACGGTGAGATTCGAGACCAAGCTGAAGGTGGAGTCGTAAATATAAAACTAAGCCGAAGGTAGACTTACGAAGAATGAGACTAAGCCGAAGGTAGGCTAAAAAAAACGAAAACAAGCCAAAGATGGAATTATAAACGTAAGACTATGCTGAAGGTAGACTTATAGTGATATTTGAGGACAAGCCGAAGGTGAACTCAAAAAAGTAAGACCAAGTCGAAGGTTGGCTTACAAAGACACAAAATGAAGCCAAAGGTAGAATCGTAAATGTAAGACTAGGACGAAGGTAGACTTACAATGAGATTCGAGACCAAGACGAAGGTGAACTCGAAAAAGTAAGACCAAGCCGAAGGTGAGCTTACAAAGATACGAAACCAAGCCGAAGGTGGAATCTTAAATGTAAGACAAGGCCAAAGGTATACTTACATTGAGATTTGAGACAAAGTCGAAGGTGTCCTTGAAAAAGTAAGACCAAGTCGAATGTGGGATTACAAAGATACGAAACCAAGCTAAATGTGGAATCGTAAATGTAAGACTAAGTCGAAGGTAGACTTACGAAGAATGAGACTAAGCCAAAGGTAGACTCAAACAAAAAATACAAAACGAAGCCAAAGGTGGAATCTTAAATGTAAGACTAGGCCGAAGGTAGACTTACAGTGAGATTCGAGACCAAGCTGAAGGTGAACTCGAAAAAGTAAGACCAATCCGAAGGAGGACTTACAAAGGATGTCATGAAAGATGACTCCGCAAGGGAAAACAAGTACTTGGGGGTAAGATTGACAAATCCATGACCCTTTGGAATGTTTAAAATCTTGTCCAAGAATGCATTGGGTATTCATAGTGGGAATATTTAGCTATGAACATTGATCCACAGTTTTGGGCTTTCGTGCATGGTACCAAAGCTAGCTTATGCTTCGCATGCATATGTTTGACTTTTTCCATGGTGTAATGCTCCACAATGATGGAAATGCTACGCTTTAGAGGATGTAAATGTAATGATGATTACTAAATGCAAATGTAAAGGTGATCTCTTGATGAGGAGATAACATGTCTCCGTCCCATTTACTTGGGAAGAAATAATCAGTGAATTGATTTGGTGGATCTCTATGGGGAATAACAACTCTACAAGGGATAATGTTAATGATACATTGGCTCTGAACTGCCACCTTTTCCAAAAATAAATTGGACTTTGAAATAGTTGAGGAATGAAGACCCTACCGGGGAAAGTCTTAACTGGCTTGAACTTGATCGGGAGGTACGCCACTCGTGGAGAACTAACAACCTTCTGACTTGGCTGAAGAAAGATTTGTTGATACTCGATCGAGGAAGCAATCTGTTGGGGAATCACTCAGATGAAAAGTCCTCTATTTGGGGAGATGATGCCAATAAGGATTGGACTTTATCTGGCGACTTCACTAGGGAAACTGCAAATAATGTTGTGCAAGAAGGAAAACCATTTGACTTCTTATTATCTTTACCACTGCTAGGGGATAATGGATCTTAATGTACTGCTAGGGATAATAATACTTTGGTGTGGAATACCTCTTTTTTAGGGGAGGAACTCTCTGCTTGGGGATAACATCATCAACCTTTTGTTGTTATGCTGGGGAAGATTTCAATTTCCAACTCTATTGGAGATGATAGAGAACATCAGTGAGAATGCTTCCTTCTGATGATAAGAGTTTTAAGTCACCTCTTGATGGGGATGGGAGATATAAAGCGTCTCATGCTGGGGATGAGAGATACAACATCTCATGTTGGGGGTGAGAGATAACGATGCTCTTCACTCGGGGTTTACTAATCTGAAGGCTTGTTGCTCTGCTAGAGACATAGTCTAATGGGACTTGCTGAGTAATGTTGCTTAATGAAGTCCGTCGAGGAAAGGATCCTTAATGCCTCGTGCTGGTAATGGCTATGTTTCTCTGTACCTGCATATTATTGAACACAACTGATAGTCCTGACAAAAGAGAAAGTTAAACAAGCCTGCATACCCCAGGTTCAAGGTCTGAATTAACCATCCATGTTACTCAACATTTAAGATGCACGTCAAGTGTTTTACCCTTAAGCATGCATTATAAAGCATCAATGTATTCTAAATGCAATATTTATCACAATTTGTCGAACATTTTCGCAATCAATCAATCGTTGATGAAAACAAAATCAAATGAGATAATTGGATGAAATTAAATTTTATTGATTGATAAGTGGCTGTGAATAGGTATTTCACCGGGATGCAAGCCCTAGAAAGAGGAAATTGCATAAAAGAAAAAAATAAACGATTCTAATGGCAATGTTAAATTTAATCTCATCAAGTTCAAATTCGGCTATGACCTGTTTGCCCTCGAGACTCTCCGCGTACTTCTCTTTTTTGAGGAAGATGATTGGACTGATTCTTCACCCTCATATTATCCATGATTGTTAATGATGAATCATAAATCACGCAGATCGCAGTTGTTTGTTTAAATCCCTCTTTTGCATGGTTCGCCCTTTCGGGTTTTCAATCCACCGGGATACCCTTTTTGTCTGAGTCGTCCAATGTGGCTTTTCAACTCAGCGGGTGTACAATTTTTTGTTTATTTCCCTAACTTTTGCCTGAGCCTGTTATTATGTTTTTGGCTCGTCGAGATGCCCTTTTTTTCCTGGACTTTTATTCTGTTTTTGTCCAGCGGGTGTAACACCCCAAAATCTGTCCTCTTATTTATTTCCAACCTCAAGTGGTTTATATTTCACCATTTTTGCAATTTCGTCCACACATTGCATTGCATCCGAAAAATAAATAAAAATAATCAGTGAAGTCAATCATCAGTGGCATATGCATGAGGCTTTTGATCAAGTGTTTCTTGTCAATCTTTAGAGCTTAAGAAGGAAAATAATATAACAAAAATATACCAGCTCATTTCCAAGTTATCCCGTCAAAGGAAAAAAAATTCATATTTTTCATCCGTTAATCGGTTAACGCCAGAGGTTAACTGACAAACGGCTGTGAAATTTGAATGAAAATTTCAAAATTCAGTTGGTTTTCCCTCTTTTCCCCTCATTTTTCCACCTTGCATTACACTATATTTTCCCACTTCACTTTACCTTGAATTTTCCGAAGCATTTTCTAGATCCTTCTACCACCTTCCAAGGAATATTCTAGGGAATATTCTAGAAACCCCAACTAACTTTAACAAACTCCTAGCCTAGTTCCTAACCACATTTTCCAAACCCAGTGCCCAACCTAATTCCTAACCCAAGCCTCAAGCCAAACCTACCTTCTATATAAGCTCACTTCACACCAAACCAAAAAACTTCAACTTCATTTTCCAAATTTCACTTCATCTCTCTCACATTTCTCTCAATTTTTCTCCCCTTTTCAACCTTTCACCAAAGCTTCTTCACCCAAAGCTCTCCAAGTTTTGCATTAGAACTTTAAGGACTTGAAGCTACACCATCATCCAACCTTTATTCTTAGGCTTATTGAATAAGTTGTTGTTGTTTTGGATTGATTTTAGCTTCTTGGAATTGCTTTTGGAAGTGTTCCTCAAGATGTTCATTAATTGCATTTATTTTGAATTCTCGCGGATCGAAGCTAGGAATCTACGGTTTTCTTCTTCATTCGCATTTTGATCGACATCGCAACAATCACCAAAGCAAGCCTCCGCTTTGTAGGTTGGTGAATCCGAATCACTTTCTTGATTTAGCTTATTTCTCTTCATCTTGCCATGCGGCATTCTTCGTTTATCATTTTTTATGATTATTGATGCTTTAATTGATTAATCATTAGAAACTAGATTTGTGATGTGCATGTGGTTTTACTAGGAGCTAAAATGTTGCTTTTAGGAGTAGAATTCGTGCTCAATGGATATGATAGGTATTAGGAGATTTTAGAAATAAGTTGCTAGCTACGAAGTGTTTTTCACAACTGTTTTTTAGCTTCTGTTCAGTGTTAACCGGTTAACACTAGGGGTTAACCGGTTAACACATGTTTTGCATTTCTGTTTGTGGTTGTTTGGGGACCGTTAACCGGATAACCCCTAGCATTACCCGGTTAACACTGTTCAGATTTTTAAAAATGGATTGTTTCATTGCATTTTTGTGTTTCAATTCTTCTTTAATCTTTGTGGATTATTAGATCATGATTTTAAGTAATTTTTAGGACCACTTTAGGTGCATAATTCTGAAGTTTTGAGTTCTTTTGACACACGTATTTGTTAATTTTCATGTTTTATGCCTAATGGTGAAAATTATGCAGGAAGTGATTTGTGAATGTTGTTTCTATGTTCAAACCTCTTTATTCACATGCCAATAATTGTGTCAAACTCTGTTTTGCTTCATTTCCATGGTACACACGTGCTTTAATCGCTTGAATGCATAATGATATGTTGTATTTTTTCTTGAAAAGGTATGATCACACATGTATGTTCATTATTTCATCCTTGCTTGCTTGATTACACTTTCATGTTGATGACAATTATGATTTTGTATCAAAGGAATGCTTACTTTGTTGATCCTTGGTGAAACATGTTCACACTTCATGCTTATTTGCTTATTTGCTTAAGTCTTGAAAATGCATACTTGTTGCTTCTTGTTGCTTTTTTTATGTTTTCTTTAATAAACAAATCTTGAAAGTACTTACATGTACATAACCATACCTATGCCATCCATTTTGACTTCCCTTGTCAATGTTATGTGATGTTGTTCAATATTTGTCATTCAGTTTGGTGCATTTTGAAAATGATCAAATTTGTCTTGCTTTTTGTAGCTGCATTTTGAAGCAGGAGCTGTTAAATGTATGTTGTTTGTGTTGTTTCATACGTTTTACACCTATTTTAGATGACGTTTGTTAGCTTTAATAGACTATTTGTGATATGAATTGCATTCCATAGTTTGTTTGTGTCATATATGGCTGTGGTAGCTGTTGGATTTTGGTTTTGCATAGTTTCTAGTACCCTTAGACCTAGGATTGAGTCGAGTTAGGTCCTAATTGCCTTAAGAGTTGTTTTGGTACTTGTTTACCTCATTCTTTTAATCACATGCAATACTAATCTTTGTTTTGTAGGGAGGTTGAGGTAAGTTTTCGTCACCTTACTCTTTTCCTCATTGCTTTATGCTCTAATTCGCATTTGCCTTTACGTTTCATGCTTGTGCTTGTATAGGATTTTCGCCCTTTTTTAGAATCAACTTAGCTTCCTTAGGAAGAAAGTTGCATTCTAATTCTCTTTTCTTTCCTTCTCTCTTTAGGATTAGAAAACCACACAAACCATTAGGATCTCTTTTTGCATGCAATAAACAATTTAGGGTTGTGTCTTAGTCCCCTTAGTTTGTCCTTTTTCCAACTTGAGTCTCTCTTTCTCATCTCAAAGAGAAACAATAAAGCACCTAATAAAGGTTGAGCTTTCTCGTACGACAGGAGACTTTGACGTAGGTTACTTATACACGTTCTGTTTCGGGGCAAGGTGTAAGGCATCTACCACGATGAACAAGTCTTAGTATGAGAATATTTGACAAACCAAATCAAAACACTTCTCTAAAAGACAGTTAACAGAAAACAAACGTCTTTTCCTCCTGGAATTCTCTTCTTATCTCATTCACTCTAAACGGGAACTTGCTACGACTTGTCTCATTTTCAAGACGGTAAACGCACTCGTTCAAGGCGAGCCTGCAACACCTGAACATAGACATAACAAGTTCAAGCAATAAAAAACACAAATAAATAGTTCCCTCCTTAGTTAGGAGAACTACGTCGACTCTGATCGTCATTTTTCCGATGAGGTACGTAGGCAGCGGGGTAGGGCCCGTTCGAGCACATTCTTTATTTTCCCTACATTTTCCCCCTTCCTTTTCGATCTCTTTTTTAGTTATTTTTCTTTTCTAGTTCCAATTCCCGTAGCAACTTTTTTTTAGCAGCATCGTATTTCTCACCCTTTGAAACAAAACATGCAAGCGTGGATCCCGTCGGGTACGACGGACGGTCTGGGGTGCTAATACCTTCCCAGTTTGTAACTGACTCCCGAACCCAGTTCTTTGGTCCACAGGACCTTGTCCTTTCCTTTTCTCTTAGGTTTATATAGCCTTACGTTTCCCTTTCATTCAGGATAAAAATGCCTGGCTGGTGACTCTACCTTTTCCCCGCCACTTTCGTGTTTGTACTATGATGAAATTCCCGGGAGCGACAGCTGGCGACTCTGCTGGGGATCGAGCCCAGAATCTCTAGTTTCCCCTTTGAGAGTCAATCTAAGCGCCTGTTTTACTTTATTTCTATGGGTGTTTATATGTGTGTTGTTGTGTGTTTATTTAATGTTTTCATTTATAGTTCTTTACTTTACATAATTTATTTACCGCTTTCAGTATTTATTTTACATGCATCATATATACTGGACTCTCTGTGATGGTTTGGTTTTTTCTTTGGGATGGGAGTTACTATGAGATAAGCCAACTACCCGGCTTGAGTGCACTCTAGGACTAGCATGGACAGACATTGTACTCGCATGGTATCGTGATGAGTGGCATTGTGATCCACACCCAGACTACCACAGTCTTGGAAATATCTCGTGTGGGGATTTCCTCCACTTCGGGATAGGACCTTGATAGTTATGCGCATCTGGTGACCGATCATTGAGGACCTTAGTGGAAACAACCCTCTCCAGTGATGACAGTGGCAGACCACATTTGTTGGCAAACCCACTCGCATCCGAGGGCCCATTGGGAACTCACATAGGATTGCCTAGTTCTCTCATAGGAACTCAATTAGAGCAAATTATTCGTATGACGATAGTATTATATCCCAAGGGATGAATGTACTATTGTTTCTGGATTCAATGCTTGAAGTTGGGGACTTATTAGGGATGCTTGTTTCCTTGGACCCAACTGAGACCTCCCTGAGTAATACATAATGCCAAACTGATTCCCTGATTTGGTCATGAGCCATTTCTCGGAAATGGTGAATGTATTATTGCTATTCAGCTTTTACGAGTCCGTGATGTTGACCTGAGTAGTACACCCGTGAGATGGGAGGGGTTTACATGTTTTCAGGAACCGTAAAACTTCCAATATACCCATTTTGCTAGTATTGTGATCCTGTTATTTGTTTCTTTGGTTCTGATTATTGAGATGAGAAGAGAGACTCAAAGGTCAAAAAGATAAGGGGGACTAATCACAACCCTAATGATTATCATGCTTGGATATCCTATGGTTTGTGAGGCTTAAGAAAGATCTTCAAGGAAGCCACCAATGGAAGAAGCAGATGAAAGGAGGAGGAAGCAAGAGAATAAGTTACTTACTTCATTGAAGAAGATAAGTAACTTAAAAGAAAGAAAGTGAGAGAGATGGAACATAAGTGAATCAAATTCACTTCAAATACAAACCAAGATACATATGAAAGAGATTAGAAGAAGTGAGAGGTGAAGGCAAATCCACCTCCCAAAATAACTTACCAAATGTTCCTGAAAAGTTAGCATGAATGCATAAAGCATAAAGCATGAAGAAATGAATTGAAATGAGATGAAATGAGATGAAGTGACCAAATTCAGAAGTGTTTAAGATGACATATGAATGCATGGAATGTCATGGCAAGTTCATGTAATGATGCATATGCAAGGTGAATGCAAATGAACATGAGAAATTAGGGTTATTTGGACATGTGAGATGCAAATGGATAAAACAGAAGCAAATGACATGATAAACATTTTCAAACAAGCTCAAACAAACTCTAATCCCATACTAGGACACACCCCAAAGGAGAAGGTCAGAAGCCTAACCAATCAAAAGTTATGATTTTCCTAAATTTTCTAGGGTTTTTGGGTGGTTCAATGGGAAAAATGAAAATCAAATTGGAAATGAATTATAAATTCATGAGGAGAATGACCTATAAACTACATGCAATATGTAACACAATGGAAAAGGAACAAACTTCAAACTCTTCTTTGTTAGGCATAAATGATTTTTCAAAGTTAGGGTTCATAAATATGATTTTTATAACCCTTAATTCAAAGAAAATTGGCAAACTATGATCAAACCTAAAAAGAAATTTGTGTGAAGAGTTTGAAAATGTTTCTAAATGCATTGGGATGATTCATGATTTTTTTGATGATTTTTAGAAACCTAAATGTATTTTTAATTAATTAAAATACTTTAATTAATTAAAAATAAAATTTAAATACTTTAAAAAATACTTTCTTAATGCAAAAAATAAAATAAAAATTATTTTTAGATGAATAAAAATATTTAAAGCCATAATGCAAAAGAAAATATTTTTTGAATAAGTTTTGCTATTTTAAATAAAATGAGAAAGAAAATGCAAAGAAAATGAAATAAAAATAAATAAAATGAGAAGTATGCAGATCTGATGGTTGAGATTCAAACTGGGGAAGGGGCATTGGTTGCGCGCGTGAATCAATGGCCAGGATGGCTTCTGGTTTAAAAACCTAATTAAATTAATTAATTCAGATTAAGGGTTTAATGAAATGATCTGGATCCTCCAAACACGCGTTAATCCTAATCCTATGGCCCACATTCAATCTGGGGAGATTAGCCCTAATCATAACCCTAATTACTTTCAGGTGACCGGAGCTAGCTCCGGTCATCTTCTCCGGCAGGTCATTCACCCTAACTTCATCCCTGGGCTAAATCAAACTCTCTAAAGCTCCAGGAATGATCATTAAACATCAACAAGATAGAATCAAGCATCAAAAACAATTTATTCCACGCATACATAATGAATCGAAGCAAAACTCATTTCACGGGTGTCATGCCCCAAATTTGTCCTACTTATAATCATCTTCATTTGTATTTTCATTACTAACCCTTTATTCAAAAATTAAAAAAAAAACATGTTTTAGCTCCCATTTTGTTGTTAGATGTCAGTGTGGACAGTGATAGTGATGACTATAATTCATTTGAATTGGATTTAATTTCGTTAAGGTTTACACAATGAAATTCGCATACCTAGTCATAATGTTTTGAATTCAAGGTATTCATGACCGAAAAGGTTTAAGGTGAAAGTGTGTTCATCAAGTTTCAAGTGGTTTAAATTCAGAGTTGGACCTTTTAGATAGTTCCATTGTTTTTTGGACTTATTTAATTTGGAGAGCCATATTGCTTCATGTTTTTCTCATGGTTAATCCAAAGATTGGTACTGGTAGATATTGATTTTCTTAAGGAAAAATATTTGTATGGTGTTTTGGTTATAGATTCAACTTCAAGTGGTATCCATTCTTATTATCATTTGGAAAAGTAGGATGGTGTTTTATTTTTATTGAAGAATTTCAAATTTCACGTATCATTGGCCAAGCCAATGACAATTGTGGCCCAATAAGAACTACATCGTTAAAATACAAGTGCAAGAACAAATGAGTTCCCAATTTCAAAGTCAGAGATTTTAAATTCAAGTGGATCTAAAGGATTAAAATCAAGGGGTTCAAAAATAATAGAATTCCAAAAAAAGCACATTTTTAAACACAAGTTGAATCTCATATTGCAGCGTGATTTCACGGTGACTTCAAGATAATTTCAAAGTTATGAGCATGTTCTGCGAATACCAAGGTTGAAACAAATTTCAAATGAAGCCAAGTGTTTACACTATCATTCAAGGTTACAAGGCTACAAGGCATAAATGAAAATAAAGTTCAGGATCAATAGGCCTAATAATACAAGGACTAATTACATTTGATATGTCTTCAAGTCTGAATCCAATTACCATTTCACTTCGAGATCAAAGTTCCATGCTACTACACCTTCATCAAAAGTGCTTCATCCAACCTTTAAGTTTCTCCTCATACCAAACAGCTCCAAAATGTACATGAAAAGGATAACGAAAAAGATTAGAAACTTGTTAGAACATACACAAATAAATGGGAATATGTAGAATTGTTATGATATGAAATCATTAATAATCATCAAACACCAAAGCAAAAAGGCAAAAGTATGAATTGTCCACAAGTCATCAGCATCATAATGACAAGCATGTTCAAACACACAAAAGAACACAAAAGGGAAGCAGGGTATTGGTTATGTTAAACTCACGTGGGATTGTGCAAATATAAAAATAATCCGAATTTTTAGCAAATTAAGTATCTAATTAGTGCAAGATATCACACAAGTTATTTCAAGCCAAAGTCGCGAGTTTGTTTCAAGGGTCTTCATACTGATCACTCATTGCCTCCAAGTTTCACGCCAAGAACTGTGTACATGAAAAGAAGAAAAGTGAGCATTAGCAAAAGTAAGATTTGTTTGCAACATGATCTTAACACAAACCGGTTTACAGCCAAATTGAATTATGACAACAGGGGTCACAAAGAAGAATTCACATAATGAGTAGTTGCAGACAGAAAAAGATAACTAACCTAAGGTAGCATCAATAATTATTGGTTCCTCACACCAAGATTTTGCCCATCTAGTCTTTATGAACATCATACAATCCACCTTAATTCTATCATCTCAGCATACCCGCGAAATGGTACCTTCATTGACTCATTCACACCATGACAATCCTGCATATTATCAATAAGAAGAAAATCATAGTCAGTAAGAAACCCTCAGTTTCAAGATCATCACCCAATGCTAAGTTTCCTACAGTGAAGCTTCTTCATGACAGGTTCCTATATAAAGCTGGACAGGCAGTTAATAAGCAATTCAAAATTCAATAGCAGAGAAAATGGATTGAAAAGGACAGGTTATAGCAGTAAAATGCTTACACTACAGACAAAAAAGGAGAGACAGTGACTCACCCGATTTGGGCCCTACACAATCTTCTCATAGATTCTCCCAAGGGATTTCACAAAAAACTCATAGCTGTATTCGCACATGGATAGCACGTATCAAAATCTTTCCAATCCCCCTATAAATCCCAATCATTAGCAATGATTAAGGGAGACCGCCACCACCACTTGAGAGAACCCTAGTCACAAAAATACATGATACCATCAGCCCAAAAAACCTAGCCGCTAGAATCAGTATACCACAAACATACACAGAAAACCATACACAGAAAACCTTAGTCTCAAAACATACACACAAAAAGTACCTACGAAAAAAAACCTAACAGAGCACATGGAATGTACACAGAAAGAGTATGAAAGGCAACTCAGGTTGAACGATCCTATACCTTCCCGTAAGGTTCACCAATAAAGGTTCACTGAGTCTCACGTTGGCCTCATCTAAACCAGGCTCTCGGTCGCAACAAACACCCATAAGACGCAACAAGTCGCAACAATTGCTGAAAAGACAGAGACGAAGCATCAGTCACAGAAATTTGAAGAAGGAGAAGATTAGGAGCCGAGAGATCAAAAGACACTTGGCGGAAGGTTTTTGGTTGTCGACAAAGAAGCTTGTCAAATTAATTCCGATCAGGTGGTTTCGCTTGCCTTTTTTCTTATTTGTTTTTGACCTTTTCATTTTCTGAATGTGTTTCTGAGCTGAATTCCTTCGTCACCTTCTCCGAGCTTTTTCCGTGATGACTGGTTAGGTTTAGTTTTTAGGTTTTTGAATTTCGGTGAGTTGAGTTGAGTTGATTTTTGTAGAAGTTTGGGCTCGGGTTCGAACTCGGAAACCTTGGTTTATTTAGGGTTTCGTTTGGTGGTTAGTTGGAGAGGAGGGGTGGCGTCACCGCCAACCACCTCCGTCTCCGACAACATTTAGGGTTTCGGAGGTGTTAAGAGAGATGATGTTTGAGAGAGAGAGAGAGAGAGAGATACCCATGAGATTGAGGGAGAATATGCTGAGTTAGAGATATGAGAGTTTGTTTTTTTGGTTTTTTTTCGAAAAATGAAATTTGATTTTAATAATTTGATTCTGGAATGTTTTTTTATTCTCACATTGACCGTTGCCAGCTTGTGGTTCTGGGCCACCATACCGGTGACACGTGTGTCCCCTGTGACACCTGTCGCCGGTCTTTTGTTTTAAGTTTGGCCGATTCAGTGCGTGTGTTCCTATCATTTCCCATGCACCTTCATTCTTTTAACCTTCAGATTTAAATGAGTCAGCTTGACTTCAATCAGATCCGACGTTCCAAAGCTCTTCCTAGAGTCAACTTTCATTGACTAAAGAGCACATCATACACCCTTAGTTCGTGTGGGCCTCCTGCGTGGGCCTAGCGAATCTTTCAACCAACACCTTTTTTCTGGCTATTTATACCCCTTCTGTTTGCTGAAATTTAAGCCCATTTATCTTGTTTTATTTGTATTTCATTTTGGTTTTTTTATAAAAATTCATAAAAACAAAAGAATTCTTGCTAATTAATTTTATTAAATAATCTTGTTTAATCTAATTAATTAATTAATTAATTAATTAATTTTATTTAGTTTAATTATTTAATTGTTTCTCTTTTTGATATTAAAAAAAAAACCCAAGACATTTTCTCAATCTTTTATTCAAATTTAAATTTCTTTCTTTTCTTAATTTCTCTATTGTGAATATTAAACAAAAACACATTCATTGACTAATTTAATTAAGTAATTTTATTTAATTCGATTAATTAATTCGTTAATTAATCTAATTAAATATTTCTATTTAATTTGGATTAATTAATCTTTTCACCTTTTCTCGATTATACGTGTGATGGATGTTTGTGTATGCTCGATCCTCCTTGCTTGTGAAATGATGATATGACTGCTTGTGTGATTACTGTCGCATTTTTGACGATAAATTGCTAAGTAAAACACGAACTCACACTAAGACTAGTCATTTCAAAGGTAAACGAAATCTTTGGTCCAACGCCAAATAAATATCCATGCGCACTTCACTTCATACACACACGTAAGTCGATCATTCTTCGATCGCCATCATGCACTACCTTTACACTTCACATTTTCCAAAAAAAAATTCAACTTTGAAATTAATGCAACACACTTGTTTCCCATTCAGTAAATTATTCGATCCAAGCATTCTTGATCCATATATCAAGTTCATTATGATCCAAATATCGAAATCTTTTCGTAATTAAAATACTGAAAGAATTGAATTCTGGAGTCTAGCATTCCTCGAATTCTTGAATGGACTCTCCTGAGGCTCGCTCCATGGAACGCAGTTCATTCGATCTTTCGCGATTAAAACACTTATAATCCACATATCAAATAATGAAAGAATTTAATTATGGAGTCCAGCATTCCTCGAATTCCCGAATAAACTCTCCTGAGGCCCGCCCCACAGGACGCAGTTTATTCACCCTTTCATTCTTAAAAAGCCCTAACAAATTCAAACATTATTTTCGAAACAAGAACTATTCAAATCCTTTTTATACTTGCAAAACAAGCTAGCGCTTCAGCCTCCTATCACGAGCAAACAAGCCAACGCTTAGCAGTTAGAATGCGATTTAAATAATCGTTCATTAACAAATTAACCTATTCGTAGTTAGTCGAATTACGACGCTCTGATTCCTCAACAAGGATACGTAGGCACAAGGATCCCATTCCTTGGCGAGCCCACTAACAACTAACTTCCCCTTTTCTCTCACCCCTATTGTGATCGAGACTATTCGAACCTTAGTACCACGAACTACGACGCTCTGACTTTCCCATTGCACAAGGGAATACGTAGGCACACGGATCTCGATCCTTGCCGAGCACCCTAAGACTAAAATCACCTATACTCATACTGTTTACCATTAAGAAGACATTAATATAAGTTAGTATTCGATCGCAGATTAGACTAAGAGGTTCCTGTTGAATACAATGGACGCAAGAGGTGTTAATACATTCCTCTTGCGTAACCGACTCCCGAACCTAGAATTTGGTTTCAATGACCAAGTTCACTCTTTTATAGGGTTTATCTATATTTCCTTTTTCCTTTATTAGGAATAGATTAAAATTAGGTGGCGACTCTTTTTGTCTGTTTTTCTGCGTCTTTCGCGAGGATCGTATTTTTTCGAGGTACGACAGATGGCGACTCTGCTGGGGACTAGCCTTGTGCATAAGAGAGTCGAGCCTAACTTGGTTATTCTTGCGCTTGTTTTGATAACTTATTCTACTTGTCTTCTTTATTTATTACTATTTATGCTTATTTATCGCTTTCTTCTTTATCATAATGCTCATTATTATATTTGCTTATTGGATCCTGGGTTGACATCACAAATAAAGTTTTTTGACCAAACTTTGGAAAAAGAAGAGAGAGCACCTAAGTTAGATTTGGTAGTCATTAGTGTTAGTCTCCAAGGACTCGCTCCTTGCAAGCCTAACACGAAAGCTCCTCCAGAGAGTAGACCTATTCATAGATCTCGTCATAATGCATCTAGCCGGTTACATGACTTGATTCATGAAAGGGCTGTGACTCTGGGACCCACTTTTAGCACCAGTGTCAATGTTGGTAGTTATGTAGTGCTAGTCTCCGACGGCTCGCCCCTTTGTGAGCCTAACATTACGACTCCACTTGAGGTAGACCTTATCGTTATTATCGTCATAATACAGTTAGCCTGTGGCAGGACGTTAATATGATTATCGTCCATGACCTTGAGTACCTTAATATTGTCACTGTAGAAGCTATCTTGTGAGTGGGTTTTATGGGTAAGGACAATAGAACGTTCCTCTTACTGCTAAGCAATTAGGGTGTTTTGAGTTACTTGTGATATCTTGGATCAAATAAAAATCGTACCTTCATACTTTATCTTCAGAATCTGGTGGACCTGTGATCCTAAGCTTTGCAATGCATTCATTCACATATCATTGCATTTGCATTGCATGTCACTTTTCCAAGAGAACTCATTTGTCCTTCATAACCCGTAGTTGATTTCTCGACACTTGTATCGACTTGAAATAGCTTTAAAGACTATGGATCCGTTGGAGCGAAGCCATGCTAATTTAAGAGGAGATGTAGACTCAATGAAGAAACAGGTAGAGCAACTTGTAGAGGCCATGATAGCCTTAGCAACTTGTTGAAGCCAAGTGTTTACACTATCATTCAAGGTTACAAGGCTACAAGGTATAAATGAAAATAAAGTTAAGGATCGATAGGCCTAATAATACAAGGACTAATTACATTTGATATGTCTCCAAGTCTGAATCCAATTACCATTTCTCTTCGAGATCAAAGTTCCATGCTACTACACCTTCATCAAAAGTGCTTCATCCAACCTTTAAGTTTCTCCTCATACCAAACAGCTCCAAAATATACATGAAAAGGATAACGAGAAAGATTAGAAACTTGTTGGGACATACACAAATAAATGGGAATATGCAGAATTGTTATGATATGAAATCATTAATAATCATCAATCACCAAAGAAAAAAGGCAAAAGTATGAATTGTCCACAAGTCATCAGCATTATAATGACAAGCATGTTCAAACACACAAAAGAACACAAAAGGGAAGTAGGGTATTGGTTATGTTAAACTCACGTGGGATTGTGCAAATATAAAAATAATCCGAATTTTCAGCAAAGTTAAGTATCTAATTAGTGCAGGATATCACACAAGTTATTTCAAGCCAAAGTCGCGAGTTTGTTGCAAGGGTCTTCATACTGATCACTCATTGCCTCCAAGTTTCACGCCAAGAACTGTGTACATGAAAAGAAGAAAAGTGAGCATTAGCAAAAGTAAGATTTGTTTGCAACATGATCTTAACACAAACCGGTTTACAGCCAAATTGAATTATGACAACAGGGGTCACAAAGAAGAATTCACATAATGAGTAGTTGCAGACAGAAAAAGAGAACTAACCTAAGGTAGCATCAATAATTATTGGTTCCTCACACCAAGATTTTGCCCATCTAGTCTTTATGAACATCATACAATCCCCCTTAATTCTATCATCTCAGCATACCCGTGAAATGGTACCTTCATTGACTCATTCACACCATGACAATTCTGCATATTATCAATAAGAAGAAAATCATAGTCAGTAAGAAACCCTCAGTTTCAAGATCATCACCCAATGCTAAGTTTCCTACAGTCAAGCTTCTTCATGGCAGGTTCCTATAGAAAGCTGAACAGGCAGTTAATAAGTAATTCAAAATTCAATAGCAGAGAAAATGGATTGAAAAGGACAGGTTATAGCAGTAAAATGCTTACACTACAGACAAAAAAGGAGAGACAGTGACTCACCCGATTTGGGCCCTACACAATCTTCTCATATATTCTCCCAAGGGATTTCACAGAAAACTCATAGTTGTATTCGCACATGGATAGCACGTGTCAACTCTTTCCAATACCCCTATAAATCCCAATCATTAGCAATGATTGAGGGAGACCGCCACCACCACTTGAGAGAACCCTAGTCACAAAAATACATGTTACCATCAGCCCAGAAAACATAGCCGCTAGAATCAGTATACCACAAACATACCAGAAAACCATACACAGAAAACCTTAGTCTCAAAACATACACACAAAATGTACCTACGAAAAAAACCTAACAGAGCACATGGAATGTACACAGAAAGAGTATGAAAGGCAACTCAGGTTGAACGATCCTATACCTTCCCGTATGGTTCACCAATAAAGGTTCACTGAGTCTCACGTTGGCCTCATCTAAACCAGGCTCTCGGTCGCAACAAACACCCATAAGACGCAACAAGTCGCAACACTTGCTGAAAAGACAGAGAAGAAGCATCAGTCACAGAAATTTGAAGAATGAGAAGATTAGGAGCCGAGAGATCAAAAGACACTTGGCGGAAGGTTTTTGGTTGTCGACGAAGAAGCTTGTCAAATTAATTCCGATCAGGTGGTTTCGCTTGCCTTTTTTCTTATTTGTTTTTGACCTTTTCATTTTTTGAATGTGTTTCTGAGCTGAATTCCTTCGTCACCTTCTCCGAGCTTTTTCCGTGATGACTGGTTAGGTTTAGTTTTTAGGTTTTTGGATTTCGGTGAGTTGAGTTGATTTTTGTAGAAGTTTGGGCTCGGGTTCGAACTCGGAAACCTTGGTTTATTTAGGGTTTCGTTTGGTGGTTAGTTGGAGAGGAGGGGTGGCGCCGCCGCCAACCACCTCCGTCTCCGACAACATTTAGGGTTTCGGAGGTGTTAAGAGATATGATGTCTGAGAGAGAGAGATACCCATGAGATTGAGGGAGAATATGCTGAGTTAGAGATATGAGAGTTTGTTTTTTTGTTTTTTTTTCGAAAAATGAAATTTGATTTTAATAATTTGATCTTGGAAAGTTTTTTTATTCTCATATTGACCGTTGCCAGCTTGTGGTTCTGGGCCACCATACCGGTGACACGTGAGTCCCCTGTGACACCTGTCGCCGGTCTTTTGTTTTAAATTTAGCCGATTCAGTGCGTGTGTTCCTATCATTTCCCATGCACCTTCATTCGTTTAACCTTCAGATTTGAGTCAGCTTGACTCCAATCAGATCCGACGTTCCAAAGCTCTTCCTAGAGTCAACTTTCATTGACTAAAGAGCACACCATTCACCCTTAGTTCGTGTGGGTCTCCTGCGTGGGCCTAGCGAATCTTTCAACCAGCACTTTTTTCTGGCTATTTATACCCCTTCTGTTTGCTGAAATTTAAGCTCATTTATCTTTTTTTATTTGTATTTCATTTTGGTTTTTTTATAAAAATTCATAAAAACAAAAGAACTCTTACAAATTAATTTTATTAAATAATCTTGTTTAATCTAATTAATTAATTAATTTTATTAAATAATTTTATTTAGTTTAATTAATTAATTGTTTCTCTTTTTGATATTAAAAAAAAACCCAAGACATTTTCTTAATCTTTTATTCAAATTTAAATTTCTTTCTTTTTTTAATTTCTCTATTGTGAATATTAAACAAAAACACATTCATTGACTAATTTAATTAAGTAATTTTATTTAATTCGATTAATTAATTCGTTAATTAATTTAATTAAATATTTCTATTTAATTTGGATTAATTAATCTTTTCACCTTTGCTAGATTATACGTGTGATGGATGTTTGTGTATGCTCGATCCTCCTTGCTTGTGATATGATGATATGACTGCTTGTGAGATTACTGTCGCATTTTTTACGATAACTTGCTAAGTAAAACACAAACGCACACTAAGACTAGTCATTTCAAAGATAAACAAAATCTTTGGTCCAACGCCAAATAAATATCCATGCGCACTTCACTTCATACACACACGTAAGTCGATCATTCTTCGATCGCCATCATGCACTACCTTTACACTTCACATTTTCCAAAAAAAAATTTCAACTTTGAAATTAATGCAACACACTTGTTTCCCATTCAGTAAATTATTCGATCCAAGCATACTTGATCCATATATCAATTTCATTATGATCCAAATATCGAAATCTTTTCGTAATTAAAATACCGAAAGAACTGAATTTTGGAGTCTAGGATTCCTCGAATTCTTGAATGGACTCTCCTGAGGCTCGCTCCATGGGACGCAGTTCATTCGATCTTTCACGATTAAAAACTTATAATCCACATATCAAATAATGAAAGAATTGAATTATGGAGTCCAGCATTCCTCGAATTCCCGAATAAACTCTCCTGAGGCCCGCCCCACAGGACGCAGTTTATTCATCCTTTCATTCTTAAAAATCCCTAACAAATTCAAACATTATTTTCGAAACAAGAACTATTCAAATCCTTTATATACTTGCAAAACAAGCTAGCGCTTCAGCCTCCTATCACGAGCAGACAAGCCAACGCTTAGCAGTTAGAATGCGATTTAAATAATCGTTCATTAACAAATCAACCTATTTGTAGTTAGTCGAATTACGACGCTCTGATTCCTCAACAAGGATACGTAGGCACAAGGATCCCATTCCTTGGAGAGCCCACTAACAACTAACTTCCCCTTTTCTCTCGCCCCTATTGCGATCGAGACTATTCGAACCTTAGTACCACGAACTATGAGGCTCTGACTTTCCCATTGCACAAGGGAATACGTAGGCACACGGATCTCGATCCTTGCCGAGCACCCTAAGACTTAAATCACCTATACTCATATCGTTTACCATTAAGAAGACATTAATATAAGTTAGTATTCGATCGCAGATTAGACTAAGAGGTTCCCGTTGAATACAACAGACGCAAGAGGTGCTAATACCTTCCTCTTGCGTAACCGACCCCCGAACCTAGAATTTGGTTTTAATGACCAAGTTCACTCTTTTATAGGGTTTATCTATATTTCCCTTTTCCTTTATTAGGAATAGATTAAAATTAGGTGGCGACTCTGTTTGTCTGTTTTTCCGCGTCTTTCGCGAGGATTGTATTTTTTCGAGGTACGACAACGGGAAAAATTTCAGAACATTATGAAATGCTTATTTCTAAACCATTTTCAATTTTAAAAACATCAGGGTGATCAGTGAAGCATGAGGAATCATTTAGAAACTTAAAAAAGAAGTTCTGGAAAAAACGTTCATCATAGCTACCTGAGTTGAAGCTTTGTGTTCTTGAGCTTTTTGACCCTTTCTTTGGTGCAAATCCACCCCAATGATCACCCTGATGCTTCTGAAGTGCTTGAATGGAGCTTGTGTGGCTTGGTTTTGAAGGTTCAGTTCTGAGTATGCAGAAATCGTATTTTAGCTTGATGGTGTTTTAGGCTATGGTGATGGGTGGGAAATGATCCTGGTGTGATCCTGAGTTGATTGGTGGAAGAAGTTTGAAGTTTGAGTGGTTATGTGATGAATTTTGAAGAAGGGAAGTTTTTTAAGGATTTTGTGAATTCTGAGTTGTGGGAGCTTTCAGGCTATTGTGTGTTATGAAATATGATCCATAATGTTTGTTTAAGCCAATGGGATTACTCAGAAAATGGGTGGTGGCACAGGCTGATTGGTATGGGAGTGTTTGCAAAAATTCAAGATTGTGTACTATGAGGTATGGGCACGGGTCAGAGGAGATTTCATGGGGTGTCTGGCCTCAGCTGGGTTCAAGGATGGCCATGGGATTGGTTTTGATGTGCTTGAAGGCTTGGATGAAGAGTTATCACATGTTTTGCAAATTTCCCTCTTTGAAGTTTCTTTGATCATAAGTCATGAAAACCCTAGGCTCAATGCACAATTCTGATTGTTTAAAGCTCATTTGACATGTTGTGAAGTATTTGTGCACATTAGAGGTCATTAGAATGCTTGAACATGCCAAAATGCAAAATCCCTCTTTGACATGAAACTTGAAATTATAGGATTTTTGCCAACTTTGAAAGGCCATATCTTGAGTTCTATGATGAATCAAGACATGTTCTTATACTTTTTGAAAAGGGAAAGACCCAATCTACAACTTTCATGACCAAGAATTTTTCATTTGAAGCATTTTTGGTTATGAAAGAGGAGGTTGGAAAACTTTCCCAAAATGGAATTTTGCATTTCAAGTCATTTCCAAAAATGGCAAGTTTGCAATTGGCTCAAAATTATTCAATCTTGTGAACTTCCAACCACTTCTAAGATCAAATAAAGATCATATAACTTAAATTTGATGAAAATAACCCTTTGGTTCCATTGTTGGGGGCCTCAGATGCCCTGATTTTGACTTAACTTGCTCAGGAAGTTACCCAGTGATCAGATGACTTCCACAATGAGTTTCTTCAATAAACTTGGTACACATGATCCTTATGACATATTAATACCATTAGAAACAAGAATGACCCAAAAATTTGGAGTTAAGGCCTCTGAAACCAAAACCCTAATTTTGGTCATCTGTGTAGTGAAACCCCTAGCTCTGCTTCCATGCCTTTGCCAGTTCTTGTGATCCCTTGACTTTCATGATCTTTGAGGAGAATAATATGATGATAGAACACACATGGACCCTCTTGGAAAGCTTTGAGACCTTTGGTATGGCTCAGAAGGATTCTTGGATTGCACAGATCACAAACCCTAGATGCAGATGAACTTGAACTATGCAGATGAAGCAAATATGCAATATGAGGTAGTATGCTTATGTTAAAGAAAAAATCAAAGATCACAAGCCATGGTGTGATAAAGAGTGAGGGAAAATTTGGGGTGTTTACAAAGAGGCACTCCCAGAATCAGAGCATATTCTTCCAATAAGGGACCCAACTAGAAGTCATGAAAAGTGAAACACCTAAGCCGAGGATCGTAATACTGTAGCAAGGTATGAATGACACTCCTCTCAGAAGCATCCAAGTCTACTACCACATCCAAAATACCCCCATAATCCCTCCTAAAGTCTTCAATATGGTTGGGAGTAACAGAGCTATCATCGTTTTCAGCATGTCGATCTTGGTGTCAAAGAACTTGTAGTGGATATTCTTCTTACGGGAATCCTCCATCTCAGAACAAAATATACTGGAATCGAGAACCGCAGATAAACCTGAGAATGAAAAACATAAATGATTAATGATGGTATAATGCAATGAAAATGCAGGGCATGTGATCAATGTTCGGTATCTGTCTGGATACAGAACACTGAGCCAAGAACCAAGTATCTGAAACCATAGGATCTCTTAATAATAACCTCGGATAATAACTCAGAACCAAAGGATCAAGAATTCTAAAATCATGAAAATCAAATATGAACATAGAATCACACTAATAATAAGGGTATGTTGAGGTCAAGGGTTCCTGTAAACCTATAAACCTCTCCCAATCTCACTAATGTGCTCCGAGTCAACATCACAGACTCTAAGAGCCGAGCAGTGATAATACATTCACCATCTCTAAGAAATGGTTAAAACCATTACAGGGAATCGGTATAGCATTATATACTACTCAGGGAGGTCTCAGTTGAGTCTGGGAAAAATAAGCATCCCCCGTAAGTCCCCAGCTTCAAGAAATGAAGTTGAGAAACAATAGTACATTCATCCCAAAGGGTACAATAATATCGTCATACAATAAGTTGCTTTAACTGAGTTCCTATGAGAGAACCAGACCATCCTATACGAGTTCCTAGTGAGCCCTCGGGTGCGAATGGGTTTGCCACAGAATATGGTCTGCCACTGTCACAACTAGGAGGGTTGTTTCCACTAAGGTCCTCAATGATTGGTCCCCAGATGCACATAACTATCAAGGTCATATTTTGAAGTGGAGAAAATCCCCACACAGATTATTTCTAAGACGGTCGCAATCTGGGTGTGGAACACACCGCCACTCATCATGATGATATATCATGGAAGTACAATGTTTGTCCATGCTAAGTCCTTGGGTGTATTTGAACCTTGGTATTGGGATCCTCACACAGTACCCCCATCCCACCAAATAGAAAACCAGCATAGTCCAGATAGTCCATTATATATGATGCATGAAAAATAAATATTGAAAGTAGTAAATAAGATTGTAAAGTAAAGCTATAAATAAAAACAGTAAACTAAACATACAACAACATACAAATAAACACCCAATAAAATAGAAACAAAAAAGCACAGTGATTGAATCGCATAGGGAATCAGAGATTCTGGGTTCGAACCCCAGCAGAGTCGCCAGCTGTCGCTCCCTGGATTTCCATCCTGTTATAGGCGTGAAAGTTGCACGGAAAAGGTAGAGTCACCAGTCAGGCATTTTTATCCCGAAGGAATGGTAATGTTTCACAAACCGAAGAGAATGAAAGAAAAAGGTCTTGTGAACCGAAGAGACTGGGTTCGGAAGTCGGTTACAAACTAGGAAGGTATTAGCACCCCAGATCGTCCGCCGTACCATATGGGATCAACGCTTGCAAGAAAAACTGTTTCAAAGGGGTAAGAACTTAAGCTGCTGCAAAAAACTGAGACTCGAACTGGATAGAAGAAAATAAAAGCAAGGGAGAAAATGTAGGGAAATTAAAAGAGTGCTCGAATGGGCCCTACCCCACTGCCTACGTACCTCATCAAGAAATGAGGATCAGAGTAGACGTAGTTCCCCTAACTAGGGAGGAAATTTGGTTGTGTTTTTTAGACTGAACTGCTTATGTCAATGCTCAGGTGTTGCAGGCTCATCGGGACCGAGTGTGTTACCATCTTACAAAAGACAAGTATGAGCAATTCCTTACGTTGAGGGTGAAGGAGGTGAGGAAATAATTCCCGAAGGAAATACGATTATTGTTTGTTTAGTGTTTTTTAGAAGCTTTTTCTCTGAGGTTTGCATAGGAGAGTGTATCTGAGTCTTACTCGATGTGATGTGTACTACTTACATCATCTGAAATGGGGGGTATCCCCAAATCTAGTCCCTAAGATGAAGGCTCAAGCAAACTAGCCTATTAAACTTTATTAAGTGTTTTTGTGGTTTTTGGTTAAGAAGTGTTTTTTAGTTTTTGTTTGTGAAGCATCCTAATGCTAAGACTTATTCATCATGATAGGTACCCTACACCTCATCCCCATATGGGATATGTGTAAGTACCCCATGGAAAAGCCATTGGCACATGAGAAGACTTATCCTTTATTAAGTGACTTGAAGTATTGTTATGAGATAAGAAGAGGGAGAGAGAGAGAGAGAGAGAGAGAGAGAGAGAGAGAGATCAAAGAGAACCAAAGGTAAAAGTCTAATGGGGGACTAATAATCCTAAGAGTTATCATGCATTGGATTCCTAAGTTAGTGTGATTTGAGTTATATCCTAATGAAGAATAAAGAAAGAAAATAAATAAGAAGAGGAAGAGGAGGAGAAGAAGTTAGAAGACAACTTACTTCTCAAAAGAAGATAAGTTGCTTATAAGAGGGAAGTGATGAAATTAAACAAGAAAAGAATAAATCTAAGGCAAACACAATTTGAAATTAATTAAATAGATGAAGGAAGAATTGGTATGTGGGTGCCCACCCACACACATCACTTACCATAACCCCTTACAAAATAAAGGTTAGTTAACCGTATAAGCATAAGATGAAGTTAAGAGGATGTAAACAAGTCATAAACCAAAGAGGAAGGTCATTAACCAAAGACAATCAACAAAGTCATAATGTTCATCCTAGAGATGGCCTATAACACTTAACAATCAATCTCAAGCAAAGAGAATGCCCACAAGTAGCAAAACAACAAAGAAGTTCCTTAAAGAAGGAAAAGAAGGAGAATGGGTGAATATGCAAAGTGATCAAGCAAGAATGCTTCAAACCAAGTCAAAGTCAGAATTCAAACATCCTTAGAATGTGCCTAAACATGGTATTCAAATTTCATACAATTCACATTACCACCAATTCATGCATTTAGAGTGGATAGGAGAAGAAGTGAGGTGAAGTGAACAAAGTTCAAACATGGAAATGGAATGACTCATCATACAAGGTAAACACAAAACATGAGATATCAATTATCAAATACCAAGTTCAAAATCCAAACAACATGTTAAGAAGCCACCCATAAGTTCTCATACAATGGCACAAATGCCTTCTCAAACAATTAATCAAATCATGATCAAAACATTCACAAAATAGGCAACCAAAGTTCACACCCAAAAGAAATGCCAAATAAGCTTCAAAAAATTAAGAAATTAAGTCCCAAAGGACCTCAACTAGAGGCAAACATCAGGCAAACGTCTCAAGCAGATAATCACAAGATATGGCATCCAAACAATCAAGCCAAGTGAATTAGGGTTTCACAAATTTAGGCACAAAGCAAGGTCTCAACACTCAAGAAAACATGACCTAAAATGGTACAAAATGTTTTGAGGTGCCCTAACATGTCCCTGAAATGATACAAAAAGAAACAACATCATACTATTCATGGATGCCAAAAAATAAAATAAACAAGATAAGGTATGCAAAGAAGGAGAAAACAAAGAGAAAATAAAAGTAGCAATTAATTCAGAAAGCAAAATAAAATAAAAATGAAAAATAAAATTCGCCAATATTTTATAAAATCATAAGGATCATTTTTGAATATTTGTGTGGATGTGACAATATGCGCGTGCATGAGGTGCATGGAAACCATGATGAACCCTCATTTGATCCACTGAGTGTGCTTGGATTGGTTTTGTAATTGGCAAATGATCAATATGTAAGTTTGAATTGTTCTTGAAAAATTGTTATAACATGAATACATGGTGAATATGGCACGAATTTGGATGCTTTCAAAGCAAAAAATGTCTCAAATGATGTGTACAAGAGTGTGGTGTTGTGAATTGGTCCATGTGAAAAGCTTACAAGTCATTTGGAATTATTTTGCTCAAGGTAGAAAAAATGGCCACTTTAAAAACCCTAAAATGCACATTGCCATTATTTGGTCATAACTTTTGAACAAAGAATGTTATAGAGATGGTCTTGTACTTCTTGAAAAGGGAAAATTAGGATCTTCAACATTTATGTTTGGGAAAAAATTATTTGAAGCTTCTTTGGTCATGAAAGTTCAAAAATAGAAAGTTCAAATTACAGGTCATTTCCATTTTTAGTAACTTTTTCTCAAACTCTTGATTCTTGATGAATGACACAATTAATGTTATCCTTTGCCCATATGAGGGTCCATAAACTTGAAAATAATGATTGGAACCCTTGAAAACCCCTAGGTTGACTTTTCTTCAGCACTATTGACTTTTTCTTATTTCACAGGTAATTGAGCCACTGCCTGACTTTCTCAATGATTCTTTGAGCCAAATTTCAACCCTAGGCCAAGTATGACATATATAAGCCTTTGATCACAGGAATTGATCAAAGTTATGTGGATAGATTGCCCTAGGACAAAACCCTAATTAGGGTTACTTGTGTAGGAGAGTATGCTCTGATGAACTTCCTGATGAACCATCCCCTTTCTAGAGACTTGAGGACATGTTTGAGCTTGTGAAATATATGAGGACCCCTTGTGGCTTGTTGAAAGACAACTAGGCTCTCATATTTGGCTTTGAAGAATCACAAATTGAAATATCAATGATCACATGCCCTATGCCTTTCACCATGAGTGTTATGCTTCATCTTTCCATGCAAAGATGCAATGATATGTATGTTATATGCTATACTATATGACATGAAAAGAGAGGGAAAATTTTGGGGTGTTACAGCTAGCATGTGCTTCTATGCTATCACTTGGTGGCACTACGTTGTTCCTCAATGTTTGAGGCGGAAACAATCTTCCACTCCTCGTGAATCCTCTGACCCCTACATTTTCGACCTGATGTTGAGCGGTGTCGGAGGTGGTTACATCTTGTTTTCGGCCATTGTAATAAACCTCTTCCCTGTAACACCATGGGACATATTTTTCACTTTGATACGGCACAAGCCCTGGTGTGGTAAACGTGACTGGTGATACTCTTGCTGTCACTGGAATTTTCCACTAGGGTATAATAGATAGTAACAGTAGAGACTTCATCTTATTTAAAAAAACCGGTCAAACTGGATGCTTCCTTCATCAATCATTTTCTGAATCCTGATTTCAACCTGTCACATCCATCAGCAGATTCTTCGCATTCTGGATAAATTTCCCCACAACCTGGTAAAAGACCTTTCTTTGCCAAACAACCCTTCACTTCTAGTAATGAAGTCTTCAAAGAATTGACATCATACACCAAATTCAAACTATCACTGTCATCTATTGCTCCGATAGTTCTTTCATGCGGAGGCATCGGGTTTAGCAAGACATTGTGAGTAGGAGCAAAGTTGATGGCCTTCGAATCCAATAAATCTTTCACTTTGTGCTTGAGGGCTTTGCAATTTTCCGTAGTATGACCTGGAGCTCCAAAATGAAACTCGCAGTGAGCGTTGGCACCTTATCCATCCGGAATTTATCCCGACTTGGGAGGCTATAGAGTTTTGAGTTGAATGATCTGCAACTAAAGGAGATTCTGTAATAGTTGAGAGTATGACAATGGTATAACCTCAAAATGTCTTTCGGCAATCTTAGGCCTTGGTTGGTACCCCTGTCAGGCCACCCTTGGCTATTGCCAAGGTTGTTCTTGATTGGTGGCAGCAGGAATAGTAATGGATGTTGCCTGATAGTAAGAATTTTGATTTTCTCTTTTTCTCTGGGCGTACACTTCCCCCGTTTCTCCATCTCTTCTCTTTACCAATGGCTTCTTGGTCCCAGAAGTAAGAGCTCCGCCATTTTGGATTTTTCCCTGTTTCGTCCAGTTCTCAACCCTCTCACCGGTCAATATAATATAAGAAAATCCACTTGTAGAACACATTGTTATATGTTCCATGAAATTCCCCGGAAGGGTATCCATGAATAGATCCACCATTTCTCTTTCGAGTATGGGTGGTTGTACTCTCGCTGCCAACTCGCGCCACCTTTGCGCGTACTCTTAAAAGCTCTTAGAATTTTTCTGGGCTAGGCTCAACAACTGAGTTCTGCTCGGGGCCATATCAATATTGTACTGGTATTGTTTGAGGAACGCCTCCCCGAGTTCCTTCCAGTTGGGAACATCAGTCCGTTCTAACTTCATGTACCACTCAAGAGAACCTCCAAACAGGTTGTCCTGGAAGAAGTACATCCAAAGTTTCTCATCCTTAGTATAGGCATCTATCTTGCGATAGTAAGCCTAAAGATGAGTCTTGGGACATGAATTCCCATTGTATTTATCAAATCCAGGGGCCTTGAACTTCAGTGGGATGATCAAACCTTGCACCAATCCCATGTCGGAGACATCAATACCCAGTGTATCTCTACACTTAAGAGCTCTGACCTTTTCTGCTAGCATTTGAAAGTCTTGATCATTACCTCCATATCGAATCTGAAGTCCTCGTTCAGCAAAGAGAACTGGTCGGCCTGATTATCTTCCACATTATGGACCAGAATAAGAATACCCTTCGAGGTAGGAGCCCCGTTAGCTCAAGTTGGCCCAGTAGTAGTATTAACATGGTTTCCTCGTGCATCCATGTTAACTCTGATGGGCGTAATCCGCATTTGCGATTGATAAAGCCTTTTGACAGAAGCCCTCAACTCTTGTTGACCTAGAGTAACCCCCTGCATCATGTTCATAAATTCTTTCATGTGTGTGTGGAGCTCAGTTAATTTAGCTTGAATGGTGTCCATGAAGTTTCTTTGATTGCGACGAAAACCTGTATCACCTGCATAGAAAAATGCAAAGATGATATGAATGCATGAAAATATTGTGTTATTTCATTCTCTAGGTTGTTTAGATCCCCATTCCGGTATTCCAAAGTATGAAAATCAATATGGCTTTTGGAACCCGACTTTTGAGAAGAAACATTTATGTGAATTTCAGGTTTAGTGTGCTGGGATGACCAGGTGTCAGTGCACAGACTAAGACTGTGAAGTTGAATAGTACTGCATTAACATAACCAGCCCAAAAAAAGGCAACAATAAATTGAATCTCCCCGAAGGGTTAAAAGTCTTACAATATTGAGAATGAACAAAGAGATAATCAAGGATTCCTACAACATGAATGTAGGTAATCCAGTACATCAATAAAAAATACTATATCTTAGGAAGTTGCACATCCTTCAACCTCTAGCTAATGTTCTTGACTTATTCAAACAACTGGGCCACATCTGGATAGGTAGGATCCTCAATCAGCTTCTGAATTTAAAGATCCCTTTGTTCAAAAGAGGCATGCAGTTCACTAATTTGCTGAAGAAATATTTCCGAATTATCTTCACTAGACCCTGACTCTACCTTAACTTTCTTAGTCTTTGCAAGCACTTTAATTTTTTTTATTTCCTTTTGTTCTTCCCCCAATGACCCATGATGCTTCTCATGAGCTAGAAAAAGTTCTTTTTTGTGGTACTCTATCTGCACTAGATAGCTCTCCTTCATTTCATTCTGTTCTTTCTGACTTTCATCCCACTTCTTATGCCAAAGTATGATGGTCTTGTTAGATTCTGTCAAAGATTTCTTCATTTTCCTTCGCGCATTGGCCTTACTAGTTTCTGCCAAGCCCTTTTTCCTGAAGTATAGCTCCCTATCAGCAAAGTCTTTTTCCTTGTCTTTCATAATCTTTTGAAGAAATTAGACTTTCTCTTCCAGGTTGTGTTGATGTAAATTGCATGCTAATGAAGATTACTAACTTCTATGTTCTCAAACCTGATCTTGCGTAGTTCAGCTTCCAGCTTCTGATATTCCTCTATGGGTACTGCAGTCTGGGGCATATTCACCTTCAGGTACAAAGGAGGTTCCACTGAGAAAGGGAGGAGTAGGGTTTCCACACGACTTTTCAACCATGTAGCATAAGGATCATATTTTTTTGGGTCCGCCCTCTCAAACTCTTTCTTCCCCCTTCTAACCTTCAGTTCCCAAGCCTGAGACACTTGGATAGCTAGCCTTTCATTTCCTTCCATAGGAAAATACAAAGATTCAGCCACCTCTTCATCATCTGGAGGAGTCTTCAAAGGATATCCAAATTGTTTCTTTGATAGCACATGGTTGTAGTTAATTACCCCATTCCTATTGAGCAAAGGCACATTTGGGAAATCTCCACAGTTGGTGATTATCTCTTTTCCTACCATATCTCTGTTATTGCACCAAACTATGTCATCAGCAGTCAACCCCGTCAATCTCCTGGACCACTTCATCTCATCCTTTAAATCCACAAAAGGCCCTGACTTTGGGAGATGTTTAGAAAACCAAGCAGCAAACAGAGGTGCACAACAATTCACATAACCACCTCTCTTCTTCTCATTCTTGTAGTGGACACCATAAAAGAAATCTCCTAGCAAGGTAGGGACAGGATTTCGTTTAACAAAGATGGAAATGGCCTCCATACTTATGAATCCTTTTTCCCCCGGGAACAGACTGGTCACGTACACCATCAATGCTATCAAAGCACTGAAATCCACCCATTTGTTTTCTAGAGCACATGCATGAGCCTCTGTAAAAATAAAATCCAAATAGAACCCTTTACCCTTGCTGACCTTTAAATTCCTTTTTACCCTAGCCAAGGTTATCCTTGATTGGAACTTTCAACATGCTGGAGATTTCTTCTAGAGTAGGAACTAAAACATAGTCTGGGAACACGAAGCACCGCAGTGGAGGTTCATAGAACTTCAACTTAGTATGTAGATTGTGTCTTTGTTCTACAAAAGGTCTGTCCATGTAGCACAAAATCTACCCATACTTTTTTCTGAACTCTTCTGAGACTCGGTCATCCATCAAACCAACCAAATTATGAATACCCCTAGCTTCTGGTTGTGGGAAAGTGTAATGTATATTATTTTTCCTGGGAACCCTTACAACTTCAGCCATATGCATGGAAGACTACCAGAATTGGTATAGATGTGGATAATAACCTGAGAAAATGAAACACAAAAAGGTTAATGATGTTATGCAATGCAAGGTGTGTGATCAATGACTGGTGTATGGTGCTGGTGTGTGATATTGGACCAATAATCAAGTGTATGTGGCCATAAAATCTTTGAATCAACCCAGAATAAGTAACCAAGAATTCCAGAATCATAATAATTAGATCAAATCATAGAACCGCATGTATAACGAGGGTATGTGGAGGCTAGGGTTCCTGCAAACCTGTAAACACTCCCCCGAATCTCATTAGTATGCTCCGGTCAAACATCACAGACTCTCAAAGCCGAGAAGTGATAATACGTTCACCATCTCTGAGAAGTGGTTTAATAACCATATTAGAGAATCAATTTAGCATTATATACTTCTCAGGGAGGTCTCAGCTTAAGTCCAAGAAAAACAAGCATCCCCCATAAGTCCACGTCTTCAACCACTAAATCGAGAAAAAATAATACATTCAGCCCATGGGATACAATACTATCGTCATACAAATAGTTTCTTTAACTGAGTTCTTACGAGAGAACCAGACCATCCTATGCGAGTTCCTTGTGGGCCCTCGGGTGTAAATGGGTTTGCCACAGAATGTGGTCTGCCACTGTCACCACTGGAGAGGGATGTTTCCACAAAGGTCCTTGATGATCGGTCCCCAGATGCACATAACTATAAAGGTCGTGTAATGAAGTAGGGAAGACCCCTATATCAGAACACTTCCAAGACGGTCGCAGTCTGGGTGTGGAACTCACCACTACCCTCATGACAAAATACCATGAGACCAAAGTGACTGTCCATGCTAAAATCTAAGGGTGCACTCGAGCCTTGGTAATAGGCTCATCTCACAGTAACCCCATCCCGCCAAATAGAAAACCAGCACAGACATTCCAGTATATATATGGTGCATAAGAAAATAAATACTGAAAGTAGTAAATAAAAATGTAAAAAAAACAAAAAATAAGGCTCAAAAATAGTACCCTATTGGCCTTTATTAAGTGTTTTGCCTATTGAAATGAATAAGTGATTTTTAAGCTTTTCTTTGTGAATGTGACCTCATGATTAGACTTGTACATCATGCTAGACAAGCCTACATTATCCCAAGATGGGATAGATGCAAGTGCCCCATGGAATAATTTCATACACAAAAAATTACTTCAACCATTATTAAGTGTTTTTTAGCTTTTTGTTTGAAGATGAGAGAGAGAGATAGAGAGAGAGAGAGAGAGAGAGAGAGAAGAACAAAGGAGCACTAAAAGTAAAAGTCTAATGGGGGACTAGTAATCCTAAGTGTTGTCATGCATAGATGAACCTAGGTTAGTTTGGTTTCAACTCTATCCTAATGAAGAAGAAAGAGAGAAAAATAAAGGAATGAAGGAGAAGAAGAAGTTGCAAGACAACTTACTTCACTAAAGAAGCTAAGTTGTTTCTAAAGGGGAAGTGATGAAGTTAAGCAAGCAAAGCACAAAGTGCTAAGGCAATCACAACTTGAAAGTGTAAAGAGATGAAGGAAGGATTTGTATATAGGATACCCTCCCATACACATGACTTACCATAACCCCCTACAAAACAAGGGTTAGCTAAGCAATTTCATATTGAAAGCATAATGAAATACAAAAGTAAAGTAATGATAAAATAAGTTAAAGAACAACCCTAAAGGTTCACTAAGACTAAACCCTAAGAAAAAAGGATCCTAAATGATTAAAGACCTCTAAAGTCAGTAGTTAAACCCTAATAATGTGCTCTAATGTTCTAAGGTTAAACAACAACAAACTAGGCTTAAATTATGCACTAAACACCTAAGAAGCTTATGGTGAAGTTAGATGAAGAAGATTGAATGATTATGCAAGGTTAACATATACTAAAGCATGGGTAATATTTAAAGTCAGAACCTAAGATAAATTATAAGTTTCTTGAAATGCATATGGATGTGTATACAAAACATGGGAATGAGTACTCAAATGTAAGAGATTATATGGAGAAGAAGTGAGGAGAAGTGAACAAATTGCTTCATAAGAAAAGACTTAGCTTGGAACATAAGTCAAACATGAATAAGAAAAGATGAAGTTCAAATAGAAAAGTTAGAACCTATAAGGTATGATGAGATGAGCATTAGAAGCATAAACTAACCACAAGTGAACAAAGAGAAGTCATTTTAGGGTTAGAGTAGAAAGAAACTTGAATTTGAAGTAAACATGTTCAAAAAAGCAATATATGAAGTGAATGGACCTATGAAGGGATGGAATGAGATAAAATAAGAATTAAACATCTCATGGAGTGCTTATGAAGGTCATGGAATGGAAACAACAATCACAATGTTTGTTAAGAAGGATCAAAGATGGAAGGATGTGGAGAAGTATGTCAAAGAAGCATGTGTGAACAAATATGAAACTTTTAAATCAAGCAACACAAAAAAAATCAAGTGGATTACCTATAGTGGAACACAAATGAACTATACATGTCTAAAGGAGACTTCTAATATCAAGCAAAAGATCTCAACTAGATGGCATGAATGCCCTACCCAAAACTAGGTTAGAAAGAGGGAAGAAAGAGGCATGAAAAGTTGCTTGAGGAACAAGGTATCAAACAAATGGATATGATCATGAAAAAAATGTGAAATTAGGTCTCTAAGGTCATCAACCAAAATAAAACATTACCCTAAACAATCTCCCAAAGACTCACAATTAAGCTCAATCAAAAGGTCATGCAAAGTCAACCTAGGGTTTCAAGGGATTATACTCAAAGAGGGGACTCAAAATGATACATAAGGTGATCTTAAAAATGAGTCAAAAATTATTTTCAAGTCTTCAACATGTCTTCTAAAATAGGCAAAAAGAATGGGATGAAAACTATGTTTAGAGTGAGAGAAAGAAATTTGACAAGGCTTGGTGTGCATGAGAAGGAGAAAGCACAAAGAAATTAAAAGAAAATTTAATTCAGGGACTAATAAAATGAGAAATAAAATTGGTAAAATTTGTTTAAAATTGTGAAAATCAATCATTAATTTTTGTGGAATTTTTATGGACCTCTAGCTATTTTTAAAAATCAAAAATGAAAATGATATGAAAAATAAAATAAAATGGAATTAAAATGGCCAGGGGTATGAAAAGATGCCCAAACACGTTCAGATTAGAAACAGACCAAGGAAATGGGTGTGAATAACAATAAAGCCCAAAGGTGCATCACACAAATTCCCTAGGTCAACAAAATTGACCTAATTGGGAACCACTAGTTTGATCTAAGGGATTGTATTCAGTCAACAAAGATCAAAGTTTGAGGAATCAATGCGTGAGATTAATTCATAAAAGGTATGCGTATCCTATGGCCCAGATGAAAGACTAAGATCCAGAAGTATGTAGAATCAAGGGCTATGAGGGAAGGATCTCATAGTGCCTAACTCAATGGTTCATGCTATGGGAGTCAAAGGTCAACAAAGTTGAAAGTGAGGTCACGTGGTAGGGAGACTCTTTCATTAATGTGGTGGCAAGCTCAGGGACGCACGATCAAAACTAATCAACGAATGTGTTTTAAACTTATCACTAAAACCCTAGCTGACCTTCACCGGTCGGAGAAGGACCTCCGGGCATCTTCTCCGACCAGCTCCGGTGATCTGTAAACCCTAGTCCTCTCTAGAAATTCACAAAAAGGTATCAATCGAAAGTTGAGCTTAAGTAAATTCCAAATCTAACAACCAAATACACAAATGAAGCACACACAACATGAATCGAATGATTTCAGTTTGCCCTAAAAATCTTCAAGTGTCTCTAAAATACCTAATTACTAACCAGAGGTAGTTCATTCTCATTATTAAACTCGAATAAAGAAGAATATGGTCTTAGATCATTGAAATCGAAGCAAAATAAGTTGAAGAAATCCAAACCTGAATCTGCAGAAGCTTGACTCACACAAAGAAAACCAGAGGTATTGATCTTGTTCTTGAGCTTCAAAGAGAAAAATAAATGCTCTAACACCTTTGAATCTTGCCAAGGATGGAGGAAAATCAGAATTGAGCTTGAACTTGCACTTGAAGAATTAGCTTGATTCTTCCATGGATCTTGATCAGAGCTTGTTGGAGATGATGAATTGATGAATATTGAGATGAGAAGTGGAAAGAATTGTGTGAAATCAAGGAAAATGCAGAGAGAAATTTTGGTGTGATTTGTGATGCAAAATGTGAAAATGGAAGAGAATGATGAAGTGTTGATCAGAATTCAGTTAAGATGAGCTTAAATATGGTGAGTTAGATCTTAACTACCATGGTTGACAATAGCAACCATGGTTAGTGGTGTAAGATCCAAAACTGAGGTGTGAGGACCAATTTCCAAGGAGAAATGAGAGTGAACTCATGTATGATCATGTACATGAAGTTTATGAAGCTTATGGTGAGGCCGTAATGATGTGTGATGGTGATGTCATCAGTGCAGCCTAAGCTTTGATGTCATAAGCTTCTCATTTTAAATTTTCATTATCTTCATGCATGTTCATGCATGTAATTATGTTATGTAAGCCTTTGTATGCACAAATGGGGTAATGGATGGATGACGATATGAACATGTGTGTATCATAAGTCAGCAAGGCAATAATTCAATCAAAACTTCCAACAATAGTAGCCAATGCATCAATGCAAATGATGTTGTTTATGAATAGATTTATCTCAATGTAGTGAATGAAAATACATGATCTTGGAAGCAAATGGTCCATAACATTTGATAGAACATGTTTGTAGTTGAAAACAAGATGAAAGGGAGCTTATAAAGTGCTTGAAAATGACTTGGAATGCAAGCACATCAAACTGGCTCACAGACGTGTGAATTGTGCCTCTGGCCTGGCCTTGGGCCTAGAGAAATTTGCTGCAAAGAACCCCCTTGTTTGTGCCTTCATATCTCTTCATCCTTTGATCAAATGAAAAAACCTTAAACACCAAAGTTGTAGAGGGAAAGCTCCTAAACAACTTTGATGTTCAAAGATTTTTCATTTCAGGTTTCTTTGATGGGGTAATTTGACTTGACATTTTTTCCCATAAATTGTTTGATATATTTTATGGCCATGTGTGTGCCTATTATCGCTCCCGGTATTTTCATCCTAGTACAAATGTGAAAGTGGCGCGGAAAATGTAGAGTCTCCAGCTAGGCATTTTTATCCCGAAGGAACGGGAAAGATAATGTTGCACAAACCGAAGAGAGAAGGAAAGGACAAGGTCCTGCAAACCAAAGATCTAGGTTCAGGAGTCGGTTACGACCTGGGAAGGTATTAGCACCCCAGATCGTCCGCTGTACCCGACGGGATCTACACTTGTTTGTCTGTTTCAAAGGGTAAAAGAATAAAGTTGTTTCTGAATAAAACCGCTACTAGAATGAGAAAGGGAATTGGAACAAAGAGAATGCAAATGGGGAAATGTGGGGAAAATAAAGAATGTGCTCGAACGGGCCCTAACCCTCTGCTTACGTACCTCATCGGGAAAATGAGGATCAAAGTCGACATAATTCTCCTAACTAAGGCGGGAACTATTTGTTTGTGTTTTTTATGTGCTGGAACTATTTATGTCTATACTCAGGCGTTGCAGGCTTGTCTGGTACGAGTGCGTAACCGTCTTGCAAATGAGACAAGTCGTCGCAAGTTCGCATTGAGAATTAGTGAGGTGAGAAGAGAATTCTTGCAGGAAAAGACGATTCTTCTTTGTTGTTTTGTCTCTTAGAGAAGTGTTTTGATTTTATTTGTTTGTGAACCTTCTCATATTAAGACTTATTCATCATGGTAGATGACTTACACCTCGCCCCGAAATAGGACGCGTATAAGTAACCCACAGCAAAGTCTCGTGTCGTACTAGAAAGTCAACCTTTATTAGTTATTTTTCACTTTTTCTTTGTAGATGAGAAAGAAAGAAAAGTGAACCAAAAGAGAAAAAGTCTAATGGGAAGACTAATATCCTAGTGTTATCATGCATGGATGAACCTAGGTTAGTGTGGTTTTCTAATCCTAATGTGAAAAGGAAAAGAAGAAGGGAAATAGAATACAACTTACTTCGTAATGAAGCTAAGTTGATTCTAAAATGGAATTAGCATGAAGTTGTGTAGAACAAGGCAAAAATGCTAAAACAAATACACCTTGAAATCATAAAGGAATTAAAAGGATTAAGTTGTGTGAACTTACCTTTACCTCCCTCCAAAACAAAGGTTAGCATGGTAAACATGAATAAGGGATAAGGTAAAAAATACCAAACAATTCCTAAGAGATCTAAGACCTAAACTAGACTCAATCCTAAGTTTAAGGGACCTAAAAAAGATGCAAAGCAAAAAACCAACAGCCTATTACAGCTCCTAAATGCACAAACAGCAATAAAATGCAATGCAAAATACACACAGCTTTCTACAGCTATTAGACAGCATGCAAAACAGGTTTTAAATGTGAGAAAATGCAACAATCAACATACATTTTACAGCCACTGCATGAAAACACAGCTATGAAATGCAAAGGCGGGTTTGGTTTATTTTCATTTTTTATGCACAAAACCAATGGCAAATGCACAATTAACATGTAACATGATCAAGTGGAATCAAAACGCATGATTAAATGAACATGATTATTTTTAATGATTGATTATGAAAGAATACACCAAATGACAAATATGCAACAAGTATGCATTCAAGTATTGGCATATAAGCATAATGAACATGGATTATGATCATGCATCAATATAGATCAACAAAAATTACATGTAACTTGATGCAAAAAATCAGAATTGGATTAACATGAGTTGTGTAATTAAAGATGCAAACAAAATTCAAGAATGTGCATAGTCATGGTTATGTGAGATGAAACATGCTATATGCAATGCAATTATGGATCATGAAAATGAAACCAAAACAAAATATGAACAAATATGAGCATGCTAAATGAAAGGTTTGAACATGACAACAAATATTCACAAGTCAATTTATGCACTTATGAACAAATAAGGACAAAATATGCAAAAGGTAACGGAAATGTCGAAATGACTCGAAACGATGGAATGAAGTACCAAAAACAGTCTTGAAAATTCCCTAAATTCGTGATCTATCACTACATGAATAATCAAGATACAATGCAATGTAAACATGGAGTGAAACAAAACATTTTTAAAGTTCTGAACAGCGTTAACCGGTTAACACCATAGGTTAACCGATTAACACCATACATTTTTCAAATCCACAGGCGTGTTTTTAATGTGTTAATCGGTTAACCAAATGCGTTAACCAGTTAACACTGAACAGAATGGTGAAAAAAGTGAAGAAATAAGCACTTATGGTCATGAACCTACTTCTAAGAACCCCTAACACATACATGAACATGTTAACACGAATTTTCACTTAACTAGGGTTCTCTAACACCTATTAGGACCTAGATTAAGCTACAAATATAGCTTCTAACAATCGAAATGCACAAATCACAATCAAAACGTAATTGAACGGTAAAATGCAAACACAATCAATGAAACATTGAAGAATGTCGTTATGGCGAGATGAAGTGAATAAGTTAAGCGCAAAGCGGTATCAAATTACCAACCTACAAAGCGGAGGATTACTTTGGTGAGTGTTGCGGTGTGAATCGAAACGAAAGTGAAGAAGAAAACCGAAGATCCACGAATATGCAAAATAAATGCGGTTGATGATGCTTCTTGATGAACACTTGATTAATCACTTCCAATAAGCTCAAAACCAATCCAAAAACATAATTTCTTCTTCAAATAAGCTCCACAGTTGATGATTGATGAAGTACTAGCTTCAAGTTCTTCAAATTTCAATGAAAGATTTGAAGAAATTCTATGGAGAAGCTCTTGTGATTTTGGAAATGGTGGAGGATTGAGAGAAAAATGAGGTTTAGAAATGGGAAAATAGTGAAAATGAGGTTCGAACCCTTTGCTTTGGAGTGATTTAGGTTTATATAGATTGTAGGTATGGAGCTTGGCTTGGGTATGGAGCTTGCTTTGGCATTAGGTTAGGTTTGGAGTTTGGTTTGGAGTTAGTTAAAATTGGTTAGGGTTCTAGAATATTCCTTGGAACATGCTAGAAAAGTCTAGAAGTTGGTGGAAAAATCCAAGGTGAAATGGAGTGTGAAAGTGGAGTAAAACATGAAGTGTGAAAGAAAGTGAAGGGAAATGAAAACCAACCACTTTTTGAACTTTTAATTCAAAATTCGCCCCCGTTAATCGGTTAACCATATGCGTTAACTAGTTAACGGCATGAAAACTTGATTTTTTTTTCTTTTATTTGGTGGATTAGCTTGGAAATGCCTTGGATTGTTTTTGTTGCATTATTTTTCTCTTGAGCTACAATGATTGACAAGCATTGCTCGGTCACATGCCCCATGCACATGCAAATGGTGATGATTTATTTTATTTTTATTATTTTTTGAATGCAATGTGATGCTCGGACGATCATGCAAAATGAAGAATCATAAACCACTTGTGGTTGGCAATAAATTAAGAGGGAATATTTTAGGGTATTACACATATGCCCTGCCTTGCCAGGGTTTTTTCCCTAATTTCACCATACTTTGAATGATCATAACTTCTTTAATTTTGATCCTATGAATATAATCCAACTATGGAATTGAAGCTTAGAATGCCCTCTTTCAAATAGTCTAAGTGTCTTTTTCATTTGACTTTTGGATTTTGAAATTGCCTCTCTTGAACATGGCTGCCAAAATGACCAAAACCTTCTATTTTTGGAAGCCCTAATTCTCCAAAAATGGCAACTTTAGATTTTCTTGATTCTTGATGATTCATCCATCATTTCTTGATCAAATTTTGTCCAATGATCCCTTGTAACATTATTTTTATGATTTTGACCTCAAAAAGTCAGGAGTTGACTTTTTCCTTTGCATGTTTAAGTTTTCCCCAATTACTTGATTTTCAAGTAACTGGCCAATTGAAGACCTTCTGAAATGATTCAATGGATGATTTTTCAACCTTAGGTACTTGACCTCATGTGGAAAACATTGAAATCAAGTTTTTACCCAAATTTCATTAAGAACCCCCATTAATCAGAACTCTAATTTTGTCCCCTTTAGCTAGGAGATATTGCACTACTTGGGTTCCTTAATCAATCCACATCTTTCAAAACCTTGAGGGATCATTTGAGATCTTGTGGGAAGTTAGGAACCTTTTTAACTTTGTTGAGAGTCAAGTGACCCTTATCATTGCCTTTGATGATCACTAATCCCACTAGTCATTGATCATATGCATTATGCTCCCAACTATGAATGATATGCTTAATTTTTCTCTGCCAAGATGTAATGATATGTATACTATATGATGTACTAATTCTATGAAATGAGAGGGAAAATTTTAGGGTGTTACATTCTTCTCTTTTATTTTTACTATACTTTATCATCCTTATCATGTTTAAATAGCACCCTCATTTCATTCGTTTCTCAAGCTTTGGAGAGCCAAAAAAAACCCTTGCAAAATATCTCCTCAAACCACAAAATTCACCAAAGCTCAATTTCTTATTTTGAAAGTTATCAAGAATTTGCATTGAATTCTTGATTAACTTTGAGAGAAACCTTCATTCTTTTCATTTTTCTTCATCAATTTCAGTAGATCAAGCTTTCTTGTAGAATAATTTAGAGCTTGTTTTTGGTAACTCTTCTCACCACTGTTATAGCTTCATCATCATCATCCAAGATGTAGATCCTTGGTGTTTTTTGTTTTTGATACTTTGGATCATATATTGTTTTGATTTCATAGATTCCACTATATTTTTCACTTAAAAATTCGTGCTAATTCAGTTCATGATCATAAGGTGTTTGAAAAATGATTTGAAATAGGATCATGCTGAATTTTGCACTAACTTTGGATTTTGCGTGTAGAATAACCAATTAACACCATGGTAGTAACCGATTACTTAGTGTTAATTTTTTAAAAATTGGCTACATTTTTTAACTAAGTAACCGGTAAACACTTATGCATTAACCAGTTACCACTGAGTCAGAAGGTGTTTTTGGCTTGTTTTTGGAACTGTTTTGCCTGTTTTTCCCCCTCTTCCCCTCTCTTCTTATTTTTAACTTGGGAGACATTTTTGAGACTAATTTCTATTTAATTTCAATGGACTTTGAGTGTAGATTATAGGAGTTAATATTCATTAGTTTAAAGTGATCTTTAAGTGAATTATTTAACTCATTTTAGTTGCTTTGAATTAGTGATATATTTTCACACTTGAATCCACCAAAATGAGTGATTGAACTTAAAGATGAAAGAATACCATAAGTGTAACTCAATTTGGTATTCATATTTATTTTTGTGCGGTATTGCGTTCGTATGGAGATTTACATATCGTTCATCTCGCGTGTATTAGCACACATATTATATTGGATGGCCTCATTTGTAGGGAAAAAATCTATTTGGATACTTGCACTTTCGCGGACCGAACCTCGTGTTGGTCGCGTCATCCCAATGTTAGTTAATCATTTGTATTAGATCCACAACTTTTGAGCTTGATGCGTAGTTTGTTTGGGTATCCCAATCTTCTTTCAAGTCTTCATCGAATTTGGGTCTAATTGCATCGGTTAATCTCTATAGTGTAAGATACTAAGAGGAACCGATTGGCTTCTCGGTTTTGGCACTAGATGCCTTGTTACTCTTTTGGTTGTGGATAATTAAGTCCACCATACTATTATTATGTATATATTATTATTACTACTACTATATTACTATTTTACTTTCCTTCTTGCACCCTTCCTCTTTACTTTATCTCTTGCTCCATTCTCCTCTTTTATTTGTATTAATATTTATCATCCATTATCATGTTTATGTTTATGTTTATATATCTTTGTGCTTTTCTTTCTTTTGTCCATTTTGACACCAAAAATATTAGTAAAGGATTAAACCTCTAAAAAACTTGTGATCTTGATCTTGGACTATTTACTATCCTTTGCATTGGAATTGGAGTTTTGGACTTAGATTCTAGAAAACCTCCACTTTGCTTTGATCATCATGGGGTTAGTAATTTAGCCTTCATTTGGACATTTTCTAGCTTATACTTATAAGGATGGGACTCTTTAGCTTATGCTTAGAAGTATCGTCAAGTTTGGTTAGATCTTTCCTCCTTTATCTCTTTTATTTTTTTAGGATAGCCTCTTCATCTCCTCCCCTTCTTCATTTTTCAAAACCTTCTCTGTTTTTCAGAGGAATCTTGTTTTAAAACCTTCACCGTTTTAATAATCAAACCTTGACTTTTGTCAAGTGACTTTTTTACTTCTTCTTTTCTTTTAATAAATGTCAATGAACTTAATCATTTTGACCTTAATTCAAAATTAAAAAGAACATAACTCATTGAAGTTGTTTTGTGCCTTTGTGAACTCCGTTTTTACAAGTTTAGACTATGAGTCATTTTTTCTAGTCGGGTGCAAGTTTCTCAATCTCCATGGTTGTAGTTTGATGTAATTGAGTCTCTTGTCATTCGTGGGGGTTTAATGGCATACTCGTCGATTTTATCTAAGTTGGCGCCCTCCTCATAATGATGTATGAGTTCATGCCCTCATTATCATGGTAAATTTGTGAGGTTATCCACTTGAAATTTAAAAATTGTCTTCACTTATTAAAATCAATCAAAACCAACAAATGTTCACTATTTGTACCACGAACTGCGGGGTTTTGATCTTACATTGCACATTGTGGGTACGTAGGCATGAGGTAGTAAAACTCTCCAAACACAAAAACCTTAAAAACCAATTCTTTTCTCACCGCCCTGTAACGCCCATTCATTTAACTAATTATTTAATTAAATATATTTGTATTATGTTGTGTTGATTTATGTCGATTTGTGTTGATTTTCGAAATATCATAATGTTGATATGTTGGTTTCAGTTGAATTAAATAAGTTGATTTAAGTTGTGGAAAATAATATTGAGCATTTTCCGAATATTTGTTGAATATGTTGATTTTGTTGTTTGAGCTAATATGTTGATAATCGGGTAATTAATCGATTTAGTGGGGAGAAATAAATTATTCGTTATTTACTGGTTGATATTGTGTTGCAGATATATAAGTTGCTAAGTTGATATTAAGTTGGTTTAATCGTAGAATAAAATAAGAAGTTATAAGACTATTTACTTAAGTTTTCTTGTTTGTTTTGTTAGAAATAGCAAAGTTGGGGGTATTGTGTAGTAGGACCATTAAGATGTTAGTAGGCCAATTATTTTATTAAGTGATAATTAATAATTTTAATAATAATAATAATATTATAATTAAAATTATGAATATTGGGTGAGAAAGAGTAAAAGAGGAAAATAAGGATTGATGAGGGTTTTTAGATGAGAATTAGTCCTAACGACAATTGGAGTAAGAATAAGTCTTAGAGGGAAAACAAGGGAGAGCTAGGGTACTCCAAGATCTGGTTTTAATCCAAGGTAAGGGTAGGGTTCGATTTCTATAACCGAGATTTGGATAATTTGTATGTAGGATCGGGATTCGAATGGTTTATTGTTGTTCTTTCATGTGTTATGTTGTTGTTGATCTTCGTATGAATCCATTATGAAAATTTGATATGTTATTTTTGTCAGTATGTTGTGTTGTTTGGTTGAATAACAAAATTGATTACCGTTCTTAAATGAGTCGTAGAATGATTAATACATGCCGATGGAATTATAATGTTATCATTATGATGTAGTGTTTTTATGAGAATACTGTGAATAAATTCTATTTTGGGTTAGGAATAGTGAAAATAGGAAAGTTTTGTGCGAAATTCATCATCGCGGAAATTAGTTTTTATGCTACCAATGAGTTCTAATAGGTAAAAATAAGTTAAAATAAGAGGATCATGAATTAAATCGAAGTTTCAAATGGGTTTTTGGGCAAAAATGTGAACACACCCGTAGCTTGGTTAGTGCTTATTTTTGGAAACTTCGAAAATTCGTAACTTGAGTTCCGGGAGTCTGCTTCGTACGCTGTTAAAAGTGTTGGAAAGCTATTAGTGTGTATTTTATTTTAAAAATAGTTTCAAGTCCTAGAATCAAAAGTAACTAGGATCTAATGAGGTTTTATGGTGTCGGTGTAAGATGTCAGAGTTAGTGTTTTGTTGAAATTTATCGAGGTAGTTCATAATAATTAATAGGTGATTTCATTTGGTTTACTTTGTTGAATTTGTGTTGAATGTGTGGATTTTCTAGTACTATTGAGTATGTTATTTTGTCCCAATTTATGGACATAATTAAGTAGTAGGTTGAATGAACAATGTTGATATTAAAGTGGTAGGTCGAATGACCAATGTTGATATTAAAGTTGTAGGTCGAATGACCAAGGTTGCTATATATAAGTTGTAGGCCTATGGAAAAGGTTGAATTTGTGTTGAATTAAAAGTTTCTATGTTGTTCTGAGTTAGTTGTTGTATGTTGTTCTGAGTTGGTTGTTGTATGTTGTTCTGAGTTGGTTGTTGTTATGTGTTGTGTCGTTTGTATCATAGCATAGATTGCATTTCTATGTTGGAGAGGATGCTCACCATGTTGGCCTAGATTGGAAAAATTATTAAGTTGAAGGCTTATGCCTTGAAGAGCCTCGATAACCTGGCGTATTTTAAGTTGGGAGTTTTACTACAATGGAACCACATGCATATGCATAGTTAAGTTGCATCTTGTGTTGTATTATTTATGTTGATTAAGTTGTTGCTAATGTTGATTACGTTGATTATGTTATTGAAGTTGATTATGTTGATTATGTTGAGCATGTTGATTATGTTGATGAAGTTGATTATGTTGATTATGTTAATGAAGTTGATTATGTTGATGAAGTTAACATTGATTATGTTGATTATTTGATTGTGTCGTAAATGTTGATGTATATAATAAGTTGATAAAGTTGGTGTTAAATTGTGGGTAATTATTACGTTGTTGTTGTTGTTTTTATTGTTGTTGTTGGAAAGTAGTGAAATTGTATGATTCTATCTAACGTATTAATTATCATACTCTTGTTTATATTGTTCAATATCCCATCCCTTCTGTTTGAATGTTATCACTATATTGGTAACGTGCAGGTTAGCTTGAAGGAAGATTGTTAATCTTCATTAGTTAGAGTCAGTGTCGATGCTCTGATACGTAACACTCGGGGGGATGAACACTTATATGTTGTGTTGTTGGATTTTATTATGTTGTGTTGTTTCAAGTTGCTTTCATTAAAACATGTTGTTATTAAGTTGTCTAAGTTGAATAAGATGATATAAATTGTATTTAGTGGAATAATTATGAATTGGCTGCTTAGTTATGAATATTGTTTTGTTTCAAAGAATGAATAAAAGTTGTTATTATAGTTTCATCAGAGTTAAAGTATTATGTATCCATGTTTCATGAAATTTAATGAATATGTTTTAAAGTTGAAATGTGGTGTCCTATTTGTTTGATTTAGTTGAGTTTCTATTACTCTGATTTTATCGATAATTACCGGGTAAAAATGGGGTGTTACATTAGTGGTATCAGAGCAGATCGGTATGTCCGGTCAATGTTGTCTAATGTCGTTTATTCCTTAGTACTCGATATGTGTGTCAAACATTGTGTTTGCTTGTTAGTTCCTAGTTGTTGTCTGCATGAATTGGTTTAGAATAAGTGGGGAGAAGCTTGCTCCCATAAATTTTTATCGTATGTAGAAGTTGGTTCTAGGTGATGTTGATTGCAAGAGTGCAAATGTCGTTGGAGCGATGTTGTTGTGAACCGGCGGGAGTATGGACTTATGATTCTTACCGGTCGAATTCGAGATGTGCGTAGATCACATATGGTGAATTAAAGAAATGATTGAGATTAAGGAATTATTCCAAAGGAAATGATGAGTCGATGGATTAATTCGGTAGATTGTGTTGAGTATAGTTGGATTAAAGTCGAGTAAATTTAGAGTTGGATGAAAAGAAAGGATTGTTGGTGGATCTTGGAAGCAAGAGAGAGAGAGATAGAGAGAGATGGAATTTATGTTCATCAATATCAATTCTGATTTTTGCAATTATGGAGTAGCTATTAGTAAAAGAGACATAACTTTTTACTCGTGATTCTGATTAAAGTGATTCTGATTAAAGCGATTCTGGACTTTTTGGAAAGCTTACGAAACTCCCTACAGTTTTCATATAAGCTTTATCTTCAAGAAGTTTGTGAACAGGGAGAAATGTGTGTTTTAATATTTAGATCTGATGCTAATATTTGGAAAATTCTGCATATTGGAATTCTTGACCAGTCTCATTACAAAGAAGATAACTTTTTATTCATAACTTGGATTTTAGCGATTCTTGAAGTTCTAGAATCTACATGAAATTCCCTTAATTTTGGAATATAATTTTGTATTTGGGAGTGTAATACCGCCAAATTTTCCCTCTCATTTCCTCAACATTTTTCATAACATTTAGCATACATAAATTCATGAAATAACTAACAACATTGCATCATGTGTAGCATAGCTGAGGCATAGGTATGTGATCAATGATTGGAGCAACTGAAGGCTATACAAAGTCAATCAAAGGGGCACAAAGCTTCTCAACCTTGTGAAAAGGGTTCACAACATCTCACAAGTCTTCATTTGAAGCTACAAGCCATGAAAAGATTAGATTGGATCAAAGGAGGCAAGCAGTGCACCATCTCCTATTGAAAAAGGCCAAATTAGGGTTTCACTTCTACTGGGCTTCTCCATGAAGTTATGATTCAAAGTGGATTCCATTGGTTTATATATGATGTCAAGTTCCTAGGGTTCAAATTTCATCCACAAATTCATTTTGGAAGAGGTTCAATTGGCCAGATGACTGAAAATCAGGGATTTGGGGAAAAGTCAACCATGCTGAAGACAAAGTCAACTACTTAATTTTAGGGATCAAAATCATGAAATTAGGGTTACAAGGATACTATGGTTCAAATTTGATCAAGGAATGATGGAGGAATCAAGAGAAATCAAGAAAACCAAAACTTACCATTTTTGGAAAATTAGGGTTTCCAAAAATGGCAAGTTTTGACCATTTTTGCAGAATCTTTGAGAGAGGTCTTCTACCAAAATATGAGGGCTATAAAAATTCTACCTTGAGCCAATTAAAGAGGGAATCTTGAGCTTCAAATACATAGGTGTAACTCACTCATAGCATCAAAATTTAGAGAGATATGATCTTGCAAAGTTTGAACAATTCAAGGTCCAAGGCAAGTCATGGGCGAGGCAAGTTGCAGGCCAGCGCGCGCGCCCTGCCTGGCCATTCATCAAACATGTGGTGGGCAGAATGTCAAACCATTTTTCTTTTCCAAAAAGACCTCAAATGAATTTTTGGTGAACTACAAAGTTGTTCCTTGATATAATCCCTACAATATTGGTGTTCAAAGGTTTTTCATTTGAGCAAGTCTTCTTGGGCTTATTGAGGGTCAAAGTGGGAAGGTTGCAACTGGCCAGCCATAGACCCATTGACACAAGGCATGACAAATTTATGCAGGCCACTATGCAGTCTCATGTCATGAATTTCATTGACCAATTTGGTGCACTTGGAAGCTTTGTTTTATCTTGAATCAAACACCAAACATGTTCATTGCGTCCTCCTCTTCAAATTAATCACAAGAATCGCACCATTTGGTGCCTTGCTCATGAAAAAACAATCAATGGAAGAACACTATGTCAAACTTGTTTGCTTGTGGCATAAGTCAGTGCATTGTGACTTTGTTTTCAAATTCAATCACTTTCCTACACTTGCTAACAGGCTGGTATCACATTCCAATGTATCCAAGAGTGTTTAGGGGATCTTGTACATGGATATGCATGGTATTCAAAATGCACCTCACATCAATCAAGCCAAATGGATCAAACATGACTGCATCTAAATCACATTTTATTCCACCATAAGATCATGGATACAAGTGTATTGGATTCAAATGTTCAAACACAAGCAGGCTGCATTTGAATACTTGCACGACATTGCCTCTTGCTATGCACCTCATGGAACTTATTCTAAATCACATTGCACTGCAGGCTATAGTCATTGGATCATGCTACTCATTGCCATGCTCTAATCCATACTATAAACCTCATGGAATGTGCAACATGTGATCCAGCTCGAATATGGAAGTTTCTGGATGTTATAGCTGGCATAACTGCCATAACTGCCTCACTCACTTAACCTCACTCACTCAGTTAACTCAAGGCATATTAACCATGGTTAAAGGCCCTATAAAGCAAGGTCACCACTTCAGTGCAAGGTTCAGTTTCATTTTCATCACAAATCACCAAAATTGCAAAGTTTTCTCTCTGAATTTTCACACTGCAAATTGATTCGAGCAAGCTTTGTCATCACTGATCTTGCTTCAATCTATCTCCATTCATCATCATCATCACCTCAAGCACAATCACCATGGATTGCATAGCCTGAAGCTTCAAGATCAAGCATTGCACATTTTTTATCTTCATTGCATTTTGGATTCAAACTTCTCAAATTGCCATAATCTGGTTTCATTCAACCTCAATCCATCATCAGTATCATCTCAAGCTCAAGATCCATGGAAGGCATGGCCTGAAACATCAAGGAATCAACATTGCATATCATTGATCTACACTGCACTTTCATCAATTACTCAGGATTCATAGCTCCCAGAGTGTTTATTTCATTTCCATTGATCAAGATAAAGATCAAGCAAGCTAAGGATCCTCATCTCTGGCCTTCTAGCAAAATTTTGACATCTCTGCAACTCAGGTATGTCCTGAAATCCCATTTGCTCGAATTGTGTGTTTTCAATTGGTTTTATGTTGATTGAGGCCTGATAGAGGTTATTGGATGACTGGCTAGTTGATAGGCATTGTAGATGCATAAATTCAATTTTTCAGGCCTAGCTTCTTACTTTCAATTCAGGAGATTTAGGAACCCTAAATGATTTGTGAAGCCATATTTATGATCAGTGAAGAGAGACGAATCCATTGATGCTCCTAGTTTTCATTTTAGTAGTGATTATGGTTTGCCCTACCGGAATGTTGAACGGAGAAGATAACCAGAATTCATCTCTGGTCATCTGAACAGTGCCCTAGATCATTGCCCAACTTTAAGTCACAGCCATTGATCTTTCTTCATCCAACGTCCATAAGCATGCTAACACATTAACAAGTCTGTGCTTCTCACGTGATTCAAGCCATCAGCTTTGTTGACCTCGACTTCATGTTCACACCCCCACACGCGTTGATTGAGGCCCAGTCATGTTATATTTGTTACTCTTTGAACCCCCCAGGCCCACTTCATTATTGTTTCTTTTCTTTCTTTTTTCCATTTTATTCCAATTTCGTTTCTTGTTATAAAAAATTAGCAAATTGCATCAAACAATTCCAAATAGATTCATGATAATTCCTCTCATTTTTCTATTATTTTCCATATTTTTAGATTTTATCTTTATTCATTTTTGAAGTCAGAATTAATTTTCCTTTTAATTGTTTCATAATTTCTCCATTTTGAACCAATCATTTTATACATTTTTGTTCTCCTAAACCAAAAATGATAAAGATACCATTATTTTTGCATTCTCTTAATGTTTCATTACACTTCTTCAAAACATTTTTCTCTGGGTTTTTTGGTCATGTTTAGGTCCTTTTGAGTCCATTCTTTCCCATAGGTCCATATAAACCCTAATGCATTCTAGCATTCCTTTGACCATTCAAAATTAGGAGTCTTTATAATATTTTTTGTACATAATTCATTCTCTGGATTATGATGTTCAATATTAAATTTCATAATTTTTCTAAGTCATTTGATATTTTTCTCAAGTTACTTAAGCTCTAAGTCATTTTGGCCCCTTTTATAAGCTTCCTTCACTCCATTTGAATAAGACATTCATGCCATTTCTCTAAGGTCTTGATTCTGAGTCTTGTAAGTCATATTAGAGGGCCTTAAGTGTATAGCACACTCATTAGGTCTTTGTCTTTTGATTTTAGGGTTTTCTTGAGTCATAAGTTACCCTTGTCTCCGTTTGACCTAATTCTTCTTCATCTTCCATCTTAACCCCTCAAGACCAATTTTGTGGCCATGTCATGCTTGTTAAATCTTTTTCATACACCTCATAAGTGTTTCATACATATTTTCAAGTGTTCATTTCAAGTCATGAGTCCTTGGGCTTCATTTAGTGTCATATGCTTTCTTAATACTTCATACTTAACATTTTGGTGTCCTTAATTCTAATGCTTCCATACCACCTTATTTATAAGTCATTTGTGAGTTCTAATTCCATTCTAAAACTTCATCAAGCCCCTGGTTCTTGTATGGGGAATTCAAATCCTCTTATTCATGTTTGATTTTTACTTTAATTTTTTCCTTCCTTTGAAGTTCAATATTCATTTCTTCTTATGTTCACATCATTCCACATAGAGTTTGAATCCCTTTCACTTGGATCTCTTTTCTCCCATCTGGTTTTACATCTTAGGGGACTTAATAAAGTTCAACAAGATAGTGAACTTAGACCTTAATATTTGGAAACAAGTCTTGGATAAATTCTCCTTGCTTGGTGTGTTTGTTTTACTATTCCATCTTGGAATGTAGTAGCAAGTACATGTTCCATGGAAAAGAGTTTGAATTCACTTCCTTGTGCCAAATTTGCACAAAACTCTTAAAAAGACAAAAACACACAATAAACGGTTGTCCTGCGGGAAATTCTCTTCTCACCTTATTCACTCACAAGACGAACGCGCGACGACTTGTCTCACATGCAAGACAGTAAACGCACTCGTACCAGATGAGCCTGCTACACCTGAGCACAGACATACGCAGTTCCAGCTATAAAAAACACGGATAAATAGTTCCCGCCTTATTTAGGCGAACTACGTCGACTCTGATCCTCATTTTCCTGATGAGGTACGTAGGCAGCGGGGTAGGGGCCATGCGAGCACATTCTTTATTTTCCCTATATTTCCCTTTTCCTTTCCCTTTCCTTTTCTCATTTTAATTTCAGTTCTAGTTAGCAGTTCATTTGTTCAGCAACAATTTTTTTCTCACCCTTTGAAGAAAACAAGTGTAAACACCCCAAATTTTCCCTCTCACTTTCTCATGCCTTGGCTTATGATCACACATATTGCATAGCATATCATTACATCTCACATTGCATAATTATCCTTTAGCAACTCACTGCATAGCTGCATAACTAGGGTTTGTGATCAGGTGAACCCAAGAAGTGATTTGAGCAATCTCAGAGGCCTTAAAGCATGTCAGGAGGGTCCTTGAGTGTTCTATGGTTGTTTTATACCCCCAAGGTTTCTTTGAAGTCAAGAAATCTCAAGGGATTGCAGAGCTATCCAGGCAAGCTTGAAGCTCCTACACAGATGACTTGAAAATTAGGATTATGGATTTGAGGTCCTTACACCCAAAATTTTGTGTCATTCTTAATTCCCATTGGTCATTATATGATATAGGGAGCTTGTGTATGAAGTTTGATGCAAATATTCACTAAGGAAGTCATTTGATCAAGCTGTAACTTGTTGTGCAAGAAAAGTCAAGATTAGGGCATCTGAGGCCTCAACCAAGGGTTCCAAAGGTTCATTTCCATCATTTTGAAATCCTATGACCTTTATTTGGTCTTAGGAGAGGTTGGATGATCACAAGATTGAAGAATTTTGAGCCAAGTCAAAAGTTGCCAAAAATGGACATTACTTGAAATGCAAACTTTCCATTTTGGGAAAGATTTTCAACCTCCTCTTGCTTGATGAAAAATGCTTCAAATTAAATTTTGTTAAACATGAAAGTTGTAGATTGGATCTCCCCATTTTCAAAAAGTACAAGAACTCCTCTTGATTCATCCTAGAACTCAAGATATGGCAAGTCAAAGTTGGGAAAATCTTGTAATTTTCAAGTTTAGGTCAAAGAGGGAAATGTGAAAAATTGAATTTCAGGCCTCTATGTGACTTCTAATCCACTCAAATGCATCATGGCATGATCAAACAACATCTCAAGATTAGATTTGGGTTTTGAACCAAGGGATTTCATGACTTATATCTCAAGAAATCACAAAGTTTCAAAATTGCAAAACCTATGCAAACTCATGATCCAAGCCTCACAGCTCATAACAATTGATCATAGGGCTCTCCTTGAAGCCAGCTGAAGTAGTTCAAGCCTTCAAATCAGCTCTTCCATGGCCCATACCTCAAGTACACAAAATTTGACTTTTTTGCCAAATGAACCATACCAATCCCATAGTGCATAGCAACTCTTTTGACCTATCTCAATTTTTTATACAATTCCTAAGGATCATAAAAGACACATCACAAGAGCTTAGAACCACCCATGCTCAGTTTGCACAAAAATCCTTCAAAACCTCCTCTCTTCGATTCTCCTAATCCAGCCATCAAACTTCACAAATTCCTTCACTAATCAACCACATATCACTCATAGAACAAGAATCAATCACTGAAACATCACATGTCAAAACCTCCATTTCTGCTACATCAGAACTGGATATCCCAAACCAGCCATTTTCAAAGCATTCCAAGCATTCCATTAGCCTCAGAAGGTTCAAAGGAAGCCATTTGCATAAGAGGGAGGCTTTGAAAGCTCATATCTGCAGGTCACCAGCTCAGGTATACTCAAGAACGTGTTGTCTCAAAGCTTCAATGTCTTGTCATAGAATGAAAATACATGCTCTAGGGATCACATAGATGTCTTTAGAATTGAAAATGATGAAGAAATGAGTATGTTATGTGTTTCTGAAATATTGCCCGTGTTTTTAATTTGCTTCGATTCAGCTTGTTCATGTGTTATAAATTATGTTTGATGTTTGATTTGAGTTCCTTGGAGTATGAGGATTGATTATGGGTTGGTTAGAGGGTTTGTAGTGGCCTAGGGAAGAATATTGGTGTTTGGTCTCGCCGGAGAAGATGACCGGAGCACTATTCCGGTCATCTGAGGGTGATTAGGGTTAAGTGAGATTAGGGTTTCCATATTGATTGTGGACCATTGGATCATGTTTAGATTAAGAGATGGACGCTTCAGATGCACCATTAGCCCTAATTTGGATTAATTAAAATAAACTATAATTAATTTCCTCAGATTAAATGTTGACCATTAGATCACGCACGTTTAGTGAATTTGGATCTGGACCCTAGGATTTGCATACCCCCAGTCTTGCTGACTTGCACCCATGACCCTTGATCCTTCTTCCTTGCAATCTGAGCCATCCATCCTGATTACTTTTCATTTTATTCATTTTGTTTTCTCTTATTTATTAAAAATAGTAAAACACTTTTAAAAATTCGGATTTTTTGCACTTTCACTCTAATTAATTTTAAAAACCCAAAAACATTTTTATTTTCATTTTTTGCATTAAAAATTTATTTTAAAATCATTTAATTGTATTATTTAATTAATTAATTCATTTTAATTAATTAAAAATACTTTTAGGTATTTAAAAATAACCAAAAAAAAATCATGAAGCATCCTTGAACATTATAATCAATGTAAAAACTCATTTCACTCATTTATTTTAGGTTTTGATTCTACTTTGAGAATTAAACTTGAATTAGGGTTTTCAAAATCCCCTTTTTCACAACCTAACTTCTAAAATTCACTTCTGATCAATAAATATGAGTTTGTACTTGGTTCTTTTTGCATTATTTTACATGTTGCATCTAGTATCTAGGATATTTAAATCATATTTTTTCATTGCATTTTCAATTTGATATGCATTTTTCTTTGAGAGGTCAAAAACCCTAGCCTAACTTAGAAAAACCATAACTTGACTTTGGTATTTGGGGAGTGTTCTTATGTGTGTTTAGGGTTTGTTTGGTTGCAATTTAAAATTTTTATCATGTGTTTTACTTCTGTTTTGATCATGGACATATCATGCATTCTAAAAAACCCTAATTTGTCATGTATACTTGCATTCATCTTTGCATATCCTCATCATATGAACTTGTCATGACATCTCATGCATTTTTATGTCATCTTAGACACCTTAGGTCATGTGATAACATTGGTTAATCATTGTTACATTCATTTGGTATGCTTTGCATGCATTACATCTTATGTATGTTCATGTATTTTCAAGCTTCTAACATGTTTATTTTTGCATCCAACACTTGTATGATCATACATATGCATTGTACATGACTTTGCATCTTTTCATGACACATTTTCATCATGTTTTCTCTTCTGGTTTGGATCATTGCACCTTCATTTGTTTCATTTCATCTTATTTCATACCTTATGCATTCATACTAACCCTTTCAGGTGCTTCAGGTAAGTTGATCAGGATGTGGATGTGCATCCACATCCAACCTCTTCTTATCCTTTCATATGCATCTTTACATGTCTTTGAAGTGAATTTGATTCACTTGTGTTCTCTCTTGCTCTTATCCCACTCTTAGGTTACTTAACTTCTTCAGGAAGTAAGTAACCTATTTTTCTATCTCCTTCCTTTTTCATCTGCTTCTCCTTCCTTGGTGGCCAATCTGAAGAATTTCTTTATGCCTCACAAACCATAGGAACTACCAAGCATGATAACTTTAGGGTTGTGAATAGCCCCCCTTAGTTTTTTTACCTTTTGAGTCTCCTTGAGTCTCTGCTTCTCATCTCAATAACAAAGGCTAAACAGTTAAAGTTTTGGGGCTCTGTATTAAGGTTATGTTTGTATCCTTATATTAGGATGGAGTGTAAAATTATAATACTTAGTGTTAAACCTTTATGTTTCTTTCACCTTCTAATCAAAACACCTAATAATTATCAAGACTTAAGCTTGTAACTTGGGCCTTATATTAGGGTTACATCTCTGCCTCTGGGTCAGAGGGACTAACCCTAGTGTTTAATAGACAAGGTCCCCCTCAGGTTTAGTCTTAAAAATATAAAATCCACTTCTTAATCTAACCTCTAATCAAAATCCACTTTAATAAAGGTTTGTTATATAATGATTTTAATCCCTGACCATGGATTAAGTTGAGGTATCTTCCTCGTCTTAAGTGTACTCATCTATCATCCTTCTCTTAGGATGGTGTAATGAGTTCACTAATCCCTGATTAGAGATTAAACTCATTACTTAACACAAAACAAAAATCCAAAAAAAAACACTTGATAATTACAAGTAGGTTAATGATCTTAATCCTGTATCATTAGGGTAATTAAGTTGGGATATTCATCTCACACTTAATTAGATTCATTATCCCTAGTCATGGGTGATATAATGAGTTTACGACCCATGATTAAGGCTTAAGCTCATTATCCTATGCAAAACACCAAAAACAATAAAAAACTGAAAACACAAAAACAAACAATAAACGTCTCCTCCGGGATTCTTTTCTCATCACACTCACTCTAAACACGAGAACTCGCTTCTTCCGTCTAATGCAAGACAGTCAGCACTCGAGCCAGACGAGTCATAGACTTGAGCATAGACAAGAAAGCAGTTCACACCAAAACATCAAGTCTCTTTGAGTCAAACTACGGTGTTCTGGCTTCCTCATTGCACGAGAGGATACGTAGGCATGACTTAACGGTTATTGAACAAAAGTCCCCAGGTCTCCCCCCTCATCTTTTTCTAGCTTTCTTTTCTTAGCCTCAGTTTGAACTCCCGTTCTTTTTGCACTGTCACTTTGTACATCCATCTCTTTTATACACAGTTAGCACGTACACTTCCCCCCTTTTTAAACACAATCAGGTAAGCGTGGATCCCGTCGAGTACGATGGACGATCTGGGTGCTAATACCTTCCCAGGTCGTAACCGACCCCCTTACCCAGTCTCTTTGGTTCGTAACCGTCTTATCCACTTCTTTCTAGGTTTATGCAGCATTACCTTTTCTTCGGGATAAAAAGGCCTAGTTGGCGACTCTATTCAACCTTCAACATCCGACCGTTCTCGCCGATAGTTCGCGTTTGCACCGGGACGAAAGTCCGGGGAGTGACAACAAGCAAGCGTGGATCCCGTCGGGTACGGCGGACGGTCTGGGGTGCTAATACCTTCCCAGGTCATAACCGACTCCTGAACCCAGATCTTTGGTTCGCAGGGCCTCGTCCTTTCCTTCTTCCTCAGGTTTGTGCAGCATTACCTTTCCCGTTCCTTCGGGATAAAAATGCCTGGTTAACGACTCTACCTTTTCTGCGCCACTTTCGCGTTTGTACTAGGATGAAAACCTCGGGAGCGATAGGGAGGTCTATATTGAAAGAGGTAATTATTGTTGGTAGGGAGGTCTATATTGAAAGAGGTAATTATTGTTGAGAAATTATTGTTGAAAATAGGAAAAATGAAGACGAGTGTGAAATATTGATAGGGAATGAAATGTTGGTATTAGAAGGAATATGATGGTTTTGGAGAATGCATAGAGATTCAAATTATGTTGAATGAGAATGATTAGGGTGAAGATGTTGTGTGATTGTAATGTTGAGAGAAGAACGAATTCAAGAGAGACCGAGATAGTACTGTTGAGTTGTGAATTGAATGAAGCCCAAAGTGTGAAACTATATGGATTATAGAGGTTCTGACATTAAAGGAAGGTTGAATAAATTGGTTAGTGTTGTTAAAATTCTTAACTTGAATGAAAGATTCGATTGAAGTAAACCGATTTGGATTGTACTTGATGTAGTAGCGATTCCGGTGCTAGAAGGATACTTAAAAATTATGTTGTGCTACGAGCATGTATAAGAGAATGTGTATTGGAGTTTTTGGACATTTTTGTGTCGTTGACGAGGTCAAAACTAAGTAAACTAAGAAGACATTGGTAAACCTTAGAGAGAGATGATGGAGCATTATGCTTAAGGACTTTTAGCACAAGGTAAAGTACGTTATTGTTGTTGGGCAATGATGATTTATGTCACCGTTATGATTATCAGTTGTCTATTGACAAATTGAGGAACTTATCACCCTTAATCTCTTGTTGATAGTGGACAGAATCATGTTGGATGGATTAAATGTGTCATTTCTAACAGGTATAGTATGTACATTGAATTATTTTGAGTTGAGCCAAGTGTTGGTGGATTGTTTAATTTGTCGATGCAGATTCATATATAGGAATATAAGGTGGACTCGAGGATGATAGCATGAGGTTGCGATTTGATTATGAGTTGTATGGAAACTCATAGCTGATTTCTGGATAACTTGAGAGTTGAGTTGCAAGTATTAAAAGAAGTGAAGTTATAAGTTGATTTATTAAAGTGAAATTTTTGGTTGGAAAAGATGAGTTACTTAGTTGTGTTAATTCAGATGAGAGTTTATGAAGAATTGTGTCAGTATGAGTAGGAATCGATGATTTGGTTTGTTGGATTAGTTGGAAGTGAAAAAGATGATTCACCTTGTTGAGATTGATTTGACACATGTAACTTATGATGTTGGAATGTTTTATTGGGGCTATTATGGTATGTGTTTAAGATGATTTTAGAAAATGTGTTAATACAAGATGGTAAAGTTATAGTTTATGTTTATGATAATTGGGAATTCGTGGAAGTATATGTATATCTTATCTAAGATTTAGAAGTAGTTGTGGTTATAATCGTGTTAAATGTTCAAAGATATTATCTTACAGGTCAAAGTTCGAAGTATTTGGTAATTACGAGAGCGTAGAATACCTGTTGGAACGGAATTTCTGAAGAGTTAAGTGGAAAGTCTTTTGTTATGTCGGTTTTGGTGATTGAAAGTTGGAGGTAAACTTGGTAGACTTGATACTTTGCAAGTAATCAGAGTGTGCAGCGAAGGAGTGGTGTAGTGCAGTTGTTCTTACATGAGTAACAACGATGTTGGTGGTTTGGTTGTGTTGGTGTCTTGTTTAAGTTATTGTGTTCTCATCTTTATTGTTGACTCGTTGACTATGGTGATGGTCACGATCATGTTGTGTTCTGGTTCTTAAATCTGTGTGTTCTTAACTTTGTTATTATTTGTGTTGTGATGTTAGTTATCAAGGGTATTGCTTTAGTAGTGTTCGTGTTGTTGTTTTCGTTGAGGTTATGAATTGTGGTTTGTATTATTCGTGGGGTTGCCATTTATGGAAAGGTAGTTGATTAGTCAGATGTGATAACGTAGCTGAAGTAATTGCATCGGGTAAATTTTCAAGGACGAAAATGTTCTAAGTGGGGAAGAGTTGTAACGCCTATTTATTTAATTAATTATTTAATTAAATATATTTGTATTATGTTGTGTTGATTTGTGTCGATTTGTGTTGATTTCTGAAATATCGGAATGTTGCTATGTTGGTTTCAGTTGAATTAAATAAGTTGATTTAAGTTGTGGAAAATAATATTGAGCATTTTCCGAATATTTGTTGAATATGTTGAATTTGTTGTTTGAGCTAATATGTTGATAATCGGGTAATTAATCGATTTAGTGGGAAGAAATTAATTATTCGTGATTTATTGGTTGATATTGTGTTGCGGTGATTTAAGTTGCTAAGTTGATATTAAGTTGGTTTAATCGTAGAATAAAATTAGAAGTTATAAGACTATTTACTTAAGTGGGCTTGGTTGTTGTGTTAGAAATAGCAAAGTTGGGGGTATTGTGTAGTAGGCCCATTAAGATATTAGTAGACCAATTATTCTATTAAGTGATAATTAATAACTTTAATAGTAATAGTATTATTATTATTATTATAATTAAGATTATGAATATTGGGCGAGAAAGAGTAAAAGAGGAAAATAAGGATTAATGAGGGTTTTTAGGTGAGAATTAGTCCTAACGACAATTGGAGCAAGAACAAGTCTTAGAGGAAAGAACAAGGGAGAGCTAGGGTACTCCAAGATCTGATTTTCGTAGGAATTTTAAGAGATAATTCGAGTTGCCTTTAATCCAAGGTAAGGGTGAGATTCGAATTCTATAACCGAGATTAGGATAATGTGTATGTAGGATTAGGATTCATAAGGTTTACTATTGTGCTTTCATGTGCTATGTTGTTGTTGATCTTCGTATGAATCTATTATGAAAATTTGCTATGATGTTGTTGTTGTCAATATGTTGTGTTGTTTGGTTGAATAACTAAATTGATTACCGTTCTTGAATGAGTTGTAGAATGATTAATCCATGTCGATTGGATTATAATATTATCATCATGATGTAGTGTTTTTATGAGAATACTATGAAGAAATTCTGTTTTGGGTTAGGAATAGTGAAAACAAGAAATTATGGTGCGAAATTCATCATCGCAGAAATTAGTTTTTATGCTACTAATGAGTTCTAATAGGTAAAACTAAGTTAAAATAAGAGTCTCGCGAATTAAATTGAAGTTTCTGATGGGTTTTTGGGCAAAAAAGTGATCAAACCCGTAGCTAGGTTAGTGCTTATTTTTTGGAAACTTTGAAAACTCGTAAATTGAGTTTCGGGAGTCTGATTCGTACGTCGTTCGAAGCGTTGAAAAGCTAATACTGTGTACTCTATTTTAAAAATGGTTTCAAATCCTGGAATCAAAAGTAACTAGGATCTAATGAGATTTTATGGTGTCGGTGTAAGATGGCAGAGTCAGTGTTTTGTTGAAAATTATCGAGGTTGTTCGTAATAATTAGTAGGTGATTTCATTCGGTTTATTTTGTTGAATTCGTGTTGAATGTGTGGATTTTCTAGTACCGTTGAGTATGTTGTTTTGTCCCGATTTTTATGAGCGTAATTAAGTTGTAGGTCGAATGACCAATGTTGATATTAAAGTGGTAGGTCCAATGACCAATGTTGATATTAAAGTTGTAGGTCGAATGACCAATGTTGCAATATATAAGTTGTAGGCCTATGGCCAAGGTTGAATCTGTGTTGATTTAAAAGTTGCTATGTTGTTCTGAGTTGTTTGTTGTATGTTGTTCTGAGTTAGTTGTTGTTATGTGTTATGTCGTTTGTACCATAGCATACATTGCATTTCTAAGTTGGAGTGGATGCTCACCCTTTTGGCTTGGATTGACAAAATTATTAAGTTTAAGGCTTATGCCTTGCAGATGCCTCGATAACCTGACATATTTTAAGTTGGGAGTTTTAGTCCAATGGTACCACATGCATATGCATAGTTGAGTCGCAATGACTATCAAAAATAAATTCACAATGACTATCAAAAATAAATTTACAATGTCATTCAAGTTCAATATTGTTTTAAACATTTAGACATAACCAAAGATTAAGAATCTTATTACCAATTCTATTTAATCCTAACAATTCTAATCAATTCCAATAATTCTATTTAATTCTAACAATTATATTCAATTCTTACCAATTCTATCATTTTAACATTCTTACCAATTTTCCATTTTTACCAATTCTCCATTTTTATCAATTCTATCAATTTAATAATTTTATCCTAACAATTCTTACCATTTTACCAATTCTATTTTAACAATTATATCATTCTACCAATTATATTCTACCAATTCTCCATTTTGACATTTTATCATTCTACAAATTCTACACTTACCATTTTAACATTCTTATGGTTCTTTATATTTACCAATTCTACCAATTCTCTAATTTTACCAATTCTTTCATTTTAACAATTATATTCTAACAAAAACTCCTTCTATTGTTTACATAAACCACAACACTAGATTTGAAGAAATAATATTGTTTTTACCTTCTCCTATACAAGACCTTTTTTTATGAACCAAATTATTATCTAAATCTTATAAATGTAATTTCAAACTCGTGACAAGTTGTTCCAATATTCAAGTCGTTCCAAGATGTTGTGTACAATGACCACTTAATAAGTCCTTTATTACAAAAAACGAGAAATGACCACTTAACATATCAATCCAGTTGAATTTGACAAAACAAAACTAACCCATTTTTTCTATTACTTCATAATTCAAGTTCAAAAGTCAGAATTTTAACAGGGTATGTTTCTACATAACTCAGTGTTTCCCTCTCACACAGAATTTTTGTTTATGCATAACTCATAATTTTTGTTTCTGCATTACTCAGAATTTTTGTAAAATTTATATTTTTTACCTTCTAGAAATTTCTAACCATACATTTCTAACTAAACAAGTTGAACCAAGAACCAAAGAAAAAGATAAGCATTACCGATTTTTCACAGAGGAATGTCGTCAGAGAAGAGGAATAGTGGAATGTCATTGGAGAAGATGAACAATGGAATGTCGGTTGGAGAAGACGAACCATGTAACATCGGACGAAGAGACGAGCAAAGGGAGTACACAGCGGAGGAAGAAGTCGCGAGAGAAGAGAGATGAACAATGGAGTCGTGAGAACAAAGAGTTTCAAAACAAATAATTAGGGCTTTCTAATAATGATAAATTTTTTAATATTTATGAAATAATGTGTGATTTCTTCTTTGATTCGTACAAGCAGTCTTCCTACATAGGACTGATCCACTTCATACATTTACATAACATATGTATATTTTATATGTATATTTTAAACGTTGTATGTTAATTAACCAAAGTGGAAAAAAATTGAAAACTAAGACCAATATTATAAACAATTCATTTTTCTTGTTCTATAACTACAAGATAGAAAATGATTTTAGATATTAGCAAGCTGAAAATGCTTTTAATAATTTTTTATAACTTTTTTTTCATTAAAGAGCTAAGACAATTTTGTCACATGTGGAATATTATACTATCTTTAGATACCACTTTATGATTCTCTTACTTTTATCGTGAGATATATAATATTTTTCCGAAAAGTGTGTTTAAATATTTTACGAGTATACACAATTCATTATAGATAATTTTAGGCTTGAAATACCGATATGATTTTATTAGAAATGTCATTTGATATATTTTGGTAGAGAAAATTATATGTACGAAAAGACATTTTTGAACTTTCTCGACCGACTCATATGAGGGAAGTTCGACATGCTTTTTATTGTGAGGGAATTTTTAAATTTGACAGGGTTTTCCATTCATGTAAGACCAAAAGTTTTATCATGACATAAGCAGTCCTCCACATTGTGCCAAATAAAATGGTTAAACATAACAAAATATGTTATGACAATCTACATGCTTTTATTTTATTTGTGTTTGATATTTATAATTTTTTAGCACTAGCGATAAACCTTTTACAAAAGTTTGAAGAAAATTATGCATAACAATATTGTGTCTTTAAATATGATAGACATATTCTAAAAAAAATAATTGATTTTTATTATTTAGAAAGAGGCGTAATCAACTTGTGGTTCACTTATACATTTCAGTGGGTAATCTTAACTATTTCAATAAATTATCATATGGTAAAATTGATTTTACAATTTAAAAAGAGATGTTCAGTAAGAGTGAAATATATATAAAATATCTGGAAGTTTTACCTCAGGACATGCAAAATTTCTAAGTGGTTTTAAGTAAAATAGTCAAATATATATATATATATATATATATATATATATATATATATATATATATATATATATATATATATATATATATATATATATATATATATATATATATATTATAACAATTAATATACTTTTATATCATTTGGGTTTAACACTTCTGATTTTGTTAGTTTCAAAAATAATACATTTTTTTATAGAGTTGAAGTCACTACTAAAAAAAGACATTTGGTTAAATGATTTTACATCAGGCATTTATTAAAAATGATGTAAAAAATAACGCGGTGGCAGTTTCGTAAATAATAACATCAATTGTTATAAGGGATTTTACATCGGGTATAGAAAAAAACCGATGTAAAAAGTAATGCGGTGGCAGTTTTGTAAAAACAAAAATATTCATCTAAAGCCTTTTACATCGGTTTTTCTAAAACCGATGTAAAAAACCATATTAAAAAACAATTTAAAAAAATTCAAAAAAAAACAAATAGATATTTCATCGATTTTTATAATAACCGATTTAAAAAGTTTCTTAAAAAAAATTTAAAAAAAATAACAAATAAACCTATTACATCGGTGGGTCTAAGACCCGATGTAAAAAGTTTCTTAAAAAAAAATTTAAAAAAAAATAATAACCTATTACATCGGTGGGTTTAAGAACCGATGTAACAAGTTTCTTAAAAAATATTAAAAAAAATAATAACCTATTAAATCGGTGGGTGTAAGACCCGATGTAAAAAGTTTCTTAAAAAAAATTATAAAAAAAACCTATTAAATCGGTGGATTTAAGAACCGATGTGAAAAGTTCATTTAAAAAAAAATTAAAAAACCAGATTTAATTAATTTATTACATCGGTTTTATAATTAACCGATTTAAAAAGTTCATTTAAAAACTAAAAACCCTAAACCTAAAACATAACTTTCATTTACTGTAAAATTTCAAATCTTCTTCCTCCTTTTACCCACCGCCGCCGCTCATCTTCTTCTTCCTCTTCCACCGCCGACGTCTCTCTCCCTCCTCCACCGGTCCACCTCCACAGCCACCATCTCCCCCTCCGCGCGTCTCCCGCCGTCTCCCCCTCCCCCTTCGTGCGTCTCCCGCCGTCTCCCCCTCCCCCCTTCGCGCAGCATACCGCGGGTCCCCCCCCCTCTCCCTCCGCCGTCCGCCGCCCAAGGTACTTGTTGTTGTTTGAATTTATATATATATATATATATATATATATATATATATATATATAGATATATATACAAAACTATATATATATATATATAGATATAGTTTTGTATATATATATATAGTTTTATATATATATATATATATATATATATATATATATATATATTTTATATATATAGTTTTATATATATATATATATATATATATATATATATATATATATATAGTTTTGTATATTATTTTTTTTCTTTAATTTCAATATATACATTACTTTATATTTGTTTTTAGCCATGTTTATTTTATACATGTTGTGATGATATTGTTTTTTGTAGAAATTATGTGTCGACGAGTACTTCTGCATCGTCACCTGTGAGTCATCCGGCCGGCCACACCATATTGCAGGTTCTTTTTTAATTATTTATAACTTCTCACTTCTTCTTTATGCATGTCATGTGTTTGCACGTAGAGACTTTTGCATTCTTTCTAATGTCCAAGAGAGCGACTATTATAGGTGTCTAAATGATTTATCTGATCTGTATGCATTAATTCCGGAACATAGGTATGAATCGTAGTTGGATAAAAGCTAATCGATTAAGTGTTGAGTACGAACATGGAGTGAAGGAATTTCTACAGTTTGCTGAAAGCAATGATAAAAAAAATCTTCCTCCTCCTAAAAGTAATGGTGAAAAAAATGTTGATGTGCTTTTTCTCTGTCCATGTGTTCGTTGCGCAAATCGCGAACCAAAACTTAATAAGAAGTCAATCATGGATCATCTAATTTGTCATGGGATTTGTCAAAGTTATACACAATGGATATGGCACGGTGAGGTAGTAGAAAAGTCAAATGTGTCCTAAAAAGATAATATTGGTGTAGAAATGGATGATGATCATCTGGAAGACATGATGCGTGATATTGGACAAGATTCGTTTAAAAAGGCACATGCGTATGATACTTTATGCAGTGACAAGGATAAACCTTTGTACCCAGGATGCACTAATTTTACACGTTTGTCAGCCGTGTTAAAATTGTTTAATTTGAAGGCAAATAATGGGTGGACTGACAAAAGTTTTACCGAATTGCTTGAATTGTTGACACAGATGCTTCTATAAGATAACGTATTGCCAAATCGTTATTACGAGGCAAAAAAGATATTGTGTCCAATGGGTTTGGAGTATGAAAAGATAAATGCATGCCCTAATGATTGCATATTATACAGAAAAGAGTATGTAAACTATAATCATTGTCCGAAGTGCAAGGCGTCACGCTACAAAAAGAAAGATGGTGATTCTAATGATGATGAGGTTGTCAAAAAGGGTCCTCCCTTGAAAGTGGTATGGTACCTACCAATAATTCCAAGGTTCAAGAGACTCTTCGCAAATGCAAATGACGCAAGGAATCTTAGATGGCATGTAGAAGAAAGAAAATGTGATGGACAAATTCGTCATGTAGCTGATTCTTTGCAGTGGAAGAAAATAGATTCTTTGTTTCCAAATTTTGGCAAAGAGTCGAGAAACCTTAGACTTGGACTTTCTACTGATGGAATGAATCCGTTTGGTCATCTAAGTACTAATCATTCTTCTTGGCCTGTTCTCCTGATGATTTACAATCTATCTCCTAGGTTATGCATGAAGCGTAAATATATTATATTATCCATGATGATTTCGGGCCCAAAACAACCGGGAAATGACATAGATGTTTATCTAAGTCCCTTGATTGATGATTTAAGAGTATTGTGGGAGGAAGGGGTGGATGTTTTTGATGCGTATTCTGGTGAACATTTCAATATGCATGCCATGTTGTTTTGCACCATCAACGATTTTTTGGCGTATGGTAATTATGCGATTTTTTGGCATAATGCATGTCCTATATGTGAAGAAGACACAAGTTACCTCCAACTTGAGAAAGGAAAGAAAACTGTTTATCTTGGACATCGAAAATTTCTAGCTCGTTATCATCCATATCGTAGATTGCGAAAAGCTTTCAATGGGGAACAAAAGCATGGTGATGCTCCAAAGCCCTTAACTGGAGAGGAAGTTTATCAACGACAACAGGGCATTAATGTTGTGTTTGGAAAATACAAAAAGAAATCAAATACGAAAAATTTATGGAAAAAGAGGTAAGTTTTCTTCGATCTTCCATATTGGTCTAGTCTTGATGTAAGACATTGTATTAATGTGATGCACATGGAGAAAAATGTATGTGATAGTTTACTCGGAACACTTCTCAACATTCATGGCAAAACAAAAGATGGTTATAATGCTCGTGTGGATTTGGGTTTGATGGGTATACGAGAAGAGTTAACTCCACAACATATAGGCAACAAGATATATTTTCCGCCTGCCTGCTACACTTTGTCTAAAAAAGAGAAAACAAGTTTTTGTGAGTATTTACAAAGTATTAAAGTTCCGCATGGTTACTCATCAAATGTCAAGAGGCTTGTATCTGTTAAAGATCTCAAACTAATTGGCTTAAAATCTCATGACTGTCATGTCTTAATGCAACAACTACTACCAGTGGCTATTCGTGGGATATTGCCTAACAATGTTAGGAAGACTATAACCAGGTTGTGCTTATTTTTCAATGCAATTTGTTGTAAATCCATTGATCCATCAAAGTTAGATGTTTTGGAAAATGAGGCTTCAGTTATCTTGTGCCAATTAGAGATGTATTTTCCTCCTTCATTTTTCGACATTATGGTTCACTTGATTGTTCATCTAGTAAGTGAGATTAGATTATGTGGCCCAATATTTTTACGATGGATGTATCCAACAGAAAGATACATGAAGATCCTAAAAGGTTATACAAAAAATCCACACCAGCCGGAAGCATCGATTGTTGAGAGGTACATTGCAGAAGAGGCAATTGAGTTTTGTTCAAACTATTTGTCAGAAGTGGATGTTGTAGGCGTTCCTAAGTCTCATCATGATGGAAGATGTGAGGGTATGGGTACACAAGGTTTAAATGTCAAGAGTTTAAGTATTGACGTGGTTGTTCAAGCTCATTTGTATATTTTGAATAACACGGATGAAGTTCAACCTTACTTATCTGCTCACAAAAGCATCATAAAGAAAAGGCACCCCAAGATGAATGAAAGATGGTTGTTAAAAGAGCACAATAAGAGTTTCTCTGAGTGGTTTAAAGAGAAAATTGCTAATGATGATAGTGCATCTAATACAATTAAGTGGTTGTCCTATGAGCCGAAATGTAACATAATAACTTGGAGTGGATATGATATTAATAAAACTTGCTTTTATTCAAAGTCAAAGGATGACCGTAGTACCACACAAAATAGTGGGGTGATGATTGTGGCCGAGTCCATGCACTTCTCTAGGGCTAAAGATAAAAATCCGGTTATGGCATTTACACCATACTTTGGGTGATTGAAGAGATTTGGGAAGTTGATTATGTTGTGTTTAAAGTTCCCGTATTTAAATGCAAATGGATTGATATCAATAGTGGTGTAAGAATCGATGAATTTGGAGTTACATTGGTTGATCTTAGCAAGTTAGCTTATGCGGACGAACCTTTCATTATGGCGTCTCAAGCAAAACAAGTGTTTTATGTCACAGATCCTTCTGATAAAAGGTGGTCGGTGGTTATACAAGGAAAGATGCATGATAGTGATGAAAATCAATATGCCAACCTTGATATTTCCGAAACTCCTCCTTTCTCAATAAATGTGCCTACCTTCATTGAAGAAAATGAAGAGGATGATGTGCATGCTATTCGCACAAATCATGGAGAAGGGATATCGGAGGACTAGTAAGTTATTTATTTATTTATTTATTTATTTTGTGCTTGCTTTGATGTCTAATTGTTTATATGTTTGCTTAATTTAATGTCTAATTGTTTATATTTTGTGCTTAATTTAATATCTAATTGTTTATATTTTTTGTCTAATTTGATGTCTAATTGTTTTTATTTTATGTGAACAGATACATGGCTGATTCAACAGACAACCCTTCTTCATCTAGTGACCCTACTAAAAAAAGAGTTAGAGGTCCCACTTTGATGACACATATTGACAAAGTTCACCAAACAGGTGAGAAGATAAAGGTGAAGTTTGATCCAAGAACCCATGAATGTACGGGTGTTGGTAAAAATGCTTCAAATTTTAAGAGTTACATAGCATCTCTTGCTCGACAGAGATGTAGTATTTTGAAAGATGAGTGGAAAAACGTAGATAATGACATAAAAGAGGCTATTTGGACTGATGTTCAGGTATTTTTGCTTAATTTGATGTCTAATTATGTTTTATATTCATATGCTAATAACATATGTTATATATTATATGTGTAGGCTCATTTCACTATTCCAGAACCTCATGATGCAAAAAAGGACCCATTAAAGAAAGAATGGATTAAATATGCTGGAGAGCGATGGAGAGGTTTTAAGACACAACTCACAAGTGAATATATTAGAAAGCCCAAAGATGGTCTCACTCCTGCATATATCAGATATCCTTATATTAAAGAAGAAGTATGGAAAGAATTTCTGAAGTCTCGAGATTCATCTGAATTTAAGGTTAGTATGAGTTATAACATTTTTATAAATTTTTATTATGTTTATTGTGCTTAATAACATTGTTATTATGTTTAGTATGATTAGTAACTTTTTTAGTTTATAATAGGAAAAAAGTCAAAAGGGTGCAAAAAATGTGGCTAAGAATGCATATCCACATGTATTATCTCGTGGAGGGTATTGTTTGCTTGAGGAGAAAATGATAAATGAAAGGAGATTATCGAGAGATGATTCTAACTTAGATGATACGGGTAGCCCATTCCACCTTCACGCCATGAGTTATGGAAGAGAGCACGACAAAAGAAAGGGGGAGAATACACATCATAGGCTACACAAGTTGTTGCAGAGAAAATTGTAAGTAAAATTCTTCAAGTATCATTATAATTTTGTTTGATAAAAACTATTGACAAAGTTGTGGTGCATTTGTAGGATTCTCTAGTTGAAGAAGTTGAAAAGGGTGCATTTGTTCCAGATGGACGTCACGATATCTTAACAGCAACCATTGGAACATCTGAGCATGGCGGCCGTGTTCGTGGTGTTGGAAAACACCATAAACAGAGCACTTTCTTTGGAAGATCACGTCAAAGACAAGATATCAATGTATCAGAACAATTTGCAATATTGTCATCTCAATTGGAAGCAAAAATTAGAGCGGATTTAGCGCAATAGTGAGTTGAAGAGCGTAAGGCAATGCAACAATATTTCATGGAGACACTTAAGTCTATGGGTATCTCCCAAAGCACAGCAAATAATAATTGCATTGAACAAAGGGAAACTGTGGATGGAAGCGGAAAAGGAAGTTGTTCAGTTGTAAAAGTAAGCAAAATGGAAGAGGGAGACAATGTTGAGAGATTAGTAAAAATGGTTCTGAAAAGGAGTGACACACAAATGGATTACTTTGAATTAGAATTAAGTCATTGTGTGAATGTCTCAAATTTTTATATGTCAGCAAAATGTATCAGAGAGTTGTTGATGGGACAACATTGGCTTGACGTTTCTACTTTGCAAGTATGGTCCACGTAAGTATATTTTCTTTTTTATTACTCTCAAATATTTTAATATGTTATAACTCTTGTCACTTTGATTCTAATGTTTATGTTATAATTATTAAGGTATATTCATCGTATGTGTATTGATACATCACAATCAGAAGTATATGTGATATTGGACTCTGCTTTGTGTTCGTATGTTGATAATGTGACAAAAACTGAAGCAAAAGTTAGAAAATACATACAAGACAAGTTACGTGATCACGAAGAGAAAGTGTGTCACTTGCTACCATTTATTCATGGGTATGTGTATGAAATTCTATTTTATAACTTTGGTTGCGTAGATATTTCAATTTTGTTAATATGAGATTCTGACTTTTGTACTTCAACATGCACATACAGATCTCATTGGCAATTAATAGTCATTTGTCCAAAAGACAATACGATGGTCGTCTTCTGTTCACTTCATCAGGAACTTAATCAAACCATGACGAAACTTGTTACAAAGTAAGTTTATCTTTTATGTTCACTATATCTTATATACATAATTTGTTACATTAGTAATTCCATATTTTATGTGGC